>JAOQGH010000019.1:21865544-21956120 GCA_025769975.1 Gallinago jamesoni | reverse complement strand
CCTGGAGGTGTTCAAAAGACGGGTTGATGTAGTGCTGGGAGGTATGGTTTAGTGATGGTGATGCTCCTTGTTTGTTGGGTGGGTGTCTATTTCTGTCAGTTAGGTTGACGGTTGGACATGATGATCTTTAAGGTCCCTTCCAACCTAGAAGATTCTGTGATTCTGTGACTTAACACCACACTTAATTCTGTGCATACTAGATCTTTCCCGCATCTAAAACCAGAAGAGGGGTACTTTTCATTAAATTCCCCTTTAGGCATTTCTGTCCAGTGTAGGCAGCACTCACAAAGCTCTAGGTTAATAATGTTGTTTGTACCTAAGCTGTACCTAATAAATTGACCTTGATATTTTACTTTCAACACATACGTAGCTTGAGATGGCATTGCTGGCATGGACATCTGGCCAATAGGGAGATTAAGCAAGCATAAATCCAGGAAACAATTTCTGAAGACAGGTTTAACATCACCCCTTCTTATTAACTAATTCTTACAAAAATTCTTACAACATCTCTGTCCACAACTGACGTATCCCATTCACCATTCAAACAAAAATTAAAGTACATATTGGCAGAGTTGGCTCACTTGACCAAGTCTGTATTCTTACTACAGAAAAGCATTTAAGTTAAGATATGCACAAAAAGACAGATGGTCTTGCAAGCTCTGCCAAGCCAACGGGTCTTACTATTAATAAATCAATGACAGAAGCTATGAAAATTAATTTACCTACTGATAATTTTATCTCCTTTAAAGGTGAATTCTCTGCAACTGCTAATAAATCCACTTATACCAGAGATGATGTTTGATGGAAGCTTTAGAACAAGGAAGACAAGGGCTGCATTTCAAAAATTCAATATGTAATGAAGGTCCAGTGTGATTAGCAAGAACTTCAAATTAAATATCTGAAGCAGTGACATTTTTAATCAGTTTCCACACAGTACAGTTTTGAAGTAGAAGGCTGGTCAGTCTGTATTAGAAAAACTTGCAATGAAGACACCTGTGCAAATTAACTCAAGACAAGTAGACGTACAAAATTCTTTAATATTTATTCTAAGTACAGTCACAACTAAGTACCAACACAATCACCTTGATCACCACGGGCAGGTTATTCATGCCAAGGACAGGACTTCAGCTGCTGCACCTCATTAATCCTGCTGTGCTGGTTGCCAGTCATGGCTCTGGCAGCAGCCATACAAAGGAATTCGTCTCAGGAAAGTGAGCAAAATAGCTGAGAAAGACCACCTATACTGGTTGTACATAGTATAGAAAGATGTCAAGCTCAGTCATCATCTAGTCCAACACTTCTTAGCACCACTTTTATGAGCTACAATTAGCAAGGGGTCAGTTATATGGGAGTATAAAACGTAGGTGTTACACACCAAACATCTGTCTAAGCAATTAGGATTACAAGGGAAACAGTAAATCTGACATCCCCTCAGTGGCTGTAGAAGAAAGTTGGAGTATAAAACCTGGCACTTTGAAAAATACTTCAGTTTACCACCAGAAACCCTGGCAGATGACCTGGTCAGCCTTCAGCCCACGATGAAAACATAATTTTTGCTTCTCTTTTCTGCACAAATTCTTTGTCTTAGGTTGAAAGCTTCTTTTTGTTTGTTTGTTTTTCTTTGCTTTTATTTTTTTTTGGTAATAAATTCTAAAGCCCTGAACAAGTTTTCATGCATCATAACATTTACTGAAGAGTTGTGCAATTTACGATCTCCCCACTTGGAAGCATTATTTTTTTTTATATTTTGGTCTTCATTATCGTAAGTTAGATAAACTGCTTCTCTACATGTCCAAACATTGATTTTTTTTTTTTTCCTAAGCTTGACTTCTACATCTTTGAATTTCAAAAGGCTAGAAATAAGAAGAAAAGGGGCTGGTAGCTTTAACATCAGCTGAAGAACAGAAGATAGCTAACTTTTCTTAACAGGAGTCACAGAAGATGCAATTTGCTAAGGATGAAAAAGAAGCAGCTCAAAATCTAAGACGTTAACAGCATTAAAAATTTTCTAGTTCATGTATCTATAGAGCTTATTCTATGAATCTTGAAGAATGGTATTGGAAATGGGTTTAATGTCTTGCAGCTAAATAAATCCTGGTTGTGTAGTATTAGATATTTGGGTTTTTTAATTTCTTCCTCAGATAAGCTTGCTCAACTCACAGATGTCACAGCTTTTGGAGAGAAAATCTCAAAAGAAAACACTTATATTTTCACAATACTGAGGATTTAAGTGCACAGTGTGGAATATACTATTGTTCATTCAAGACAGACTTGAGGGTGAAATTAAAAAAGCTTAGCAAGCAGCTAATTAAAAACTTTCTTTTACACACTCAATTAACCCTGGCCTGAATGCACATAATTTTAAATTATTACATGGATAGTTGATGGCCCTAAGGGGCTGACAAAGGACTTGAAGAACAGCAGTAGCCAGGGTGGAGCTAACACCATCCTCTCTGGCTATAGGCTCTTACTTTCCACCTCCCCCTGCCACCTCCATCAAGTTAGCAGGTTAGTCCCCAGTGCCACCTGCTGCTGACCAGCATCTCCCTTTTTCTATTCCTGTTTCCCTGCAAAATAAAGCCTGATCTGGTTCCTGCCTTAAAGCAGGAAAGTAACAGTGTTGGATCAATCCTTGGCAAAAATTCTCTAAACACAACTAAAACATAATGAGGCATTACTAGCAAAATCCCAGAATTATGTCAGGAATCAATAGTTTTGGTAAATGTTGAGAGAACTTTTAAGTACTCTTTTCTTCATTGCAGCTGAAATAATGCTGACAATTGTCAGGACTGATTTATCTCCTAAGATATACAGTATGGATTAACTCTCAGCTACATTATCCATTTTCTTAAGTTATAATTTTTTTCCCATATCAGCAAAATTGACTGTATAACTACAAACAAACAAACAAAAAAAAAACTTTCTAAACCAAAATATTTCTATCTATACATCACCAGAACATCCACTCAACCTGATTAACTACTTCAGTTCACTTGCATTGTCTGATTCGTATCTGTGTTTTGCAGTGGCAAACATACAATCAATCCTTCTAGTGCAAATGAATTTAGGCCAATAAGGACTGCCCAGGGACATATGTTACAGTCTTTACACCCAGAGCACATAGTAGGATATCTGGGGAAATGGGTTCCGCACCACAGAGGCAAGCTCTCCAGGAGGGGTGCTCAGGGATGTGTTGCTCCAGGACACACTCTAAATTTAAGAGCGCTATTAAAAACACAGACTAACAAGTCAACCTTTTTCTTTTTCATGCCGAGTTCATTAATGGAGAGAAATGTATCATGGCAAGGAAATATCAGTGAAGTCAGCCCTGTAGAATGTAATATGAGGACAACAAACAGACTCACTGGAACAAAATCCTCATCACATACCTGTGAATAATTCTCGCCCTCCAAACTGAACTGATGCCAACTCACCCTTTTACGAGCATACAGTCATCCCCTATAGCCATAGAGGAGATTTGCACGATCCTTGTGTCTGTAGGAGACCTGTCCATCTTCCTCATGAGCAGCTCCAGAGCAGTGAGCAGGAACACAGAAGCTCTGTGATGAGGGTTGGCAGTCTCTTGGGTAACATTTACTTGAGAGATTCTAACATCATATTTCAGTTGTTGCAGCAGAACAAGAGAAAGGTGCCCAGGGCCTGCTCTGCTGCTCTGCTTCTCTCAGTAAAGATGATCACTGTAGCAATGGTGATGTTACCATCACTCTAAGGATGCATCTGGAAGAGCGCAAGCAGTGCTTTTGCTCCCTCAGGTGGCTAAAGTTGCACTGCTTCTCCCTTGCAATGCAAGTCGAGAACATGCTGTAGATGAGAAAGCAGTAGCAATTCTGCCTTGTACAAATCCATCCTTGACCAACATTAACATAAAAAGTTATGTTAATAACACACAGTGAGAGCTGGATATCACTGATTATTGACATATGTAGGAAAGAATAATCTAGTGGTTTGTCCTATTAACTCTAACACAAAGGGTATACAAACTTGGTGACATCCATTTGATTTTTTAAATACAATGTTCTCTTTCTGAAGCTAGTAGTAATTCTTCTAGATCTGCAGGCCAAAAGAAAATGTCAACTGAATGACAAGATTCAAAACTGTTGACCAGAGATGTTTCAGGTCACTGGGCAATGGAAATAAACCAAAGAATTGTACACCTCTACTTCACCCTACCAGGAAAGAGGCTGTTAGCCACGCATGCCATAAAAGGTAATGTCAGTGATGAAATCAATATTGCCCATAAGTAAAAATTTCACAGAAAACTGAGAAATCTGTATGTGCATACATGCACATAAGTAAGATTTATATACGCATGTATATAAAATCAAATCATGCTTAACTAAATGTACATTTCATTTTTGTCTAGTTCTCTCACCAAAACCTGATCACCTTAAAGCAAATTGCAAATTCATAAGTGTATCTGAAAAATGGGTATGCAAATTTAAGATTTGATCCTCATGGCTGGATAGCAAACAGATGTTACTATCATTCCAATATTCCAATATCATATTCCAATCATACTGGTTTTCCAAACACAGTCCAGAGTCACCACAGTTGTGGAATCTATCCACAGTGCTTATAGTCTGCAATTTAAGCTACCTTTACTCATCCTGCTGAGACAGATGGGTAAAGAAAATGCTTGTTTGTGAGCAATGAAGGATCAAAAAATGTTAGACCTGTGAACCACACTCCTCATCCAGAGTCTGCTAGCAAAGCAACAGAAGTCAGAAGCTCACAGTCATAGTGATTAGAGCTATAACATCCTATTCATTCATCCCAGCTCATCCCCCTGAAAACTCAATATCCTTGCCAGAGCTTTGTGCAGTTCCCTCTCACTATTTCTATTGTTGCAGCTTTTCCCTTCACCTCTAGGGTCAGAAATGCAGTGAGGAGAAATGGCTTGGAACAGTAAAACCTATTTGTATCTTTATCTGCAGAGAACTATCTGCTCTCTCTTATAATCATAATCTCAGTTTATCACAAAAATGGCAAGGAAAGGACAAGTGATTGTCTCATAAATATTTCATCTTTTAAAATGATTGCTACAGTTTATATTTCTGAGATGAATGAAAAAAAAAATCAATGTTATTTTGAGTGAACTTGAATTCTTCTGATACCTTCTACACTTTAAAGTAATCATTTGGAAGAGAGATGAGTGTAACTGCTTCAGACACTTCTGATCTTTCTGTATTTTATTCAGGTTTGTGGTTTATACATTTTATCTTTTCACTCACTAATATATATTGCATATATATTATAGGAAACATAAGATGGTAAGGTATGTTGACAGAAATGTACCTTAAAGTGAAGGGACCTTGTGACCTAGAAAATCTAACAAATTCGTTATTCAAACAATGCAGATAACATTAAAATTACAGAAAACTGGCCTGAATGGAACCTCCTAAGGGAGGCATCAAGAAATTAAGAAATGCCTCATGGGAAATTTCTAGCTTTGGTCTAAGTCAATCTTCATAATACCAAAGACTCAATTTTCAGACACAACCAAAGATACAATTCTAAGTGTAGTTTTGCATTTCAAAAGAGTCTTATGAAAAGTCAACATAACACTTGAAATCCCTAATGAATGCAGGTGCTTGATCTCTGAGAGAAAGTTAGAATTGGTACCCAGGGGTGCAACGAAGAACCACCGCTTCTTGAGCTGAAATATAGAATCAATTAATTCCCTTCTTGACACAAATAAACGTCTGAATACAAACATGTTTCTAGTTTCATATTAACAACAAAAATCATTCTTCTCTAAAAACAGTTGCTGGATAGCTCTCTCCAAAAGCAACGATATGAAGCAACGAGAGCTGGTGTTTTCCAGGTTTATTTTTCGGGGATATAGAAGTGAACTTTTGTTGCAACTAAATTCTTCAAGTATGACATAAGCTTCTGATGTGTCAATGGTCAGATGTGTGAGGAGAAAGCACCAATCTTTGCAACAGATAGCTTCCCACTACCAGGCTCCATTTCTGTGCAAAAGTGGTGATAGGTAGAATGAATGACCTCTGGGTACAGTAACAGGAGCAGATTCAACCCTAGGAGAGATATTGAGAAGTAATGATGCAAACAGGAAACCTTCCTGTAAGCAGTATTTCTCTCTCTAGCACATTGGCCTCGCAACCACCTTCAAGCTCTAACAAAATTGTGCATGACAATAGCAAGGCAGGAAAAGTCCTGTTCAGTCTACATTTTTGGACAAGCACTGCCTGCCAGAAGTAGTTTCAGCACCAGAAGAAGCTCCTGTGCCAATCACACACCCTACCCAAAAGCCGAAGGCACCCACCCTCCTTTGCTTATGGGCAGGCTGTTCCAGGTCCTCTTGCTGGTCAGCTCCCACGGGTGGCAACACAGCACCTGGAGAAAGGACAGTCAGTCTGGGATGTTAGCTACCTCAGCAGGAGCAGGAAAGTCTCCTACACTTTGAGACTGCTCCCTAAGCCATGCAAATCCAGAGAGGAAGAAGTGGCCTTTCAGCTGAAACAGGATGATAACATGGAGGCAGAGGGTATGGCAGGTTCAGCCTGGCTCTTTGCCCGTGCTTTCCAGCTTTACAACCTGTGTAAAACTAAAATCTCATCAAGGCAGAAGCACTACAAAGAGTAAAAGTAACCATGAATGAAAGTTACCCCACCTCAGGAGATAAGAAGCTGTGAAAGTAGTTCCTGCTTCAGAAAAAAATTATGAGAAACAGCACTTGTGCACCCTTTGTGGCTTTCCCAGTAAGTTTTGGTGCTAAATCCTGAGTCCTGCTGACCTAAACTGATCTTCCAAAGAAACAAATGTTAATCCCTCGGCTCCCATATGTCAAAAAACCACAAGGTTTTACTTTGTGAGCTTTAAGTGGTTTAGGAAATGCACCCATCTAAAGACCCAAAAGTTTGGATGTTTACTTAAAATTCAACACAACCAAATTGGTTTGCAAAACAGGACTGAAATCCCATCAGAATTTGTTATGACACAAATTCTTTTTTCTGTCTGGACTCACATACAAATTTCTCCTGCCTTCTATCCCACGTTTGCTGGACACATAAGTGTTATCCCACGTACGTGCAGCACACTTACATTTTTTTCTCCCTATTTCAACATCCTTTTCCTGACTCCAGAAACCCCACTCTACAAAAGAATACAGAAGTACAACTGTACTTATTTTAGCAATATGTATCTTTTACTGTTTTATCAGCCCATCCCAATTTTTGCTCAACATGAATATAAAGTTCAACAACAAATCTGGTTTAGGTTCCATCAAATCTTATATCACCTTTTGAAACTTAGCGATCCCTGAAATCCTTTAGTCAAAATGAGGTTGTTCTGATCTTTTTAAACAATATTACCAGCTCTAACTAAATTAATCTCAGAACATGATATAACCTATGCAGCTGTTATTGCTATTCACTAGATACTGCAGATGATGAACAGGAATTTCCCGAGGTTTGATAACCAAAAATGAGACCAAAATCCAGTTTATTAAGGCTCTCTGTCTCCTGTTCTAACCTGCACAAAACCACAAAAACTATCAGAATAAAATGAAGGCACTGACAATGGCTTAGAAACAAATGCAGAAAATCACTGCAACACTATAAAAATAGGAGTGCCCATAATGGGTAATTGAGGAACAGTTTCGAACCTCCCACTCAACATATGCACATACACAAACTGCAATTATAATAGAAAATCTGCAAATGGTAAGAAGTCCAAAGTGTTTACTGTTTTTCATTTTTAAAGAATTGGCCCATGGCAAGAATCATCCTATCGACAGGTTCTAGAGGCACAGAAGAGCTGAACTTCCAAATCTTCAAAAATTCTCCTGCTTATCTTTTTTTAAGAATTCTATTAATACACTGGCCCAAATACTAAACCAGCTCACTCTTCATTGTGACAACCATCCCTTCCCCCCAATCATCATGAACTCCTCGGTGCAGAGGAAAAAAAAAAAAAAAGAAAAGCCTGACAATTTGGTTTAACCATCTCTTTGACCTCTGACAGCCACAGACTTAACAGGCATGCAGACTTCATCTACGTTTTATCAATAAAGTGGCAAAAACA
Organism: Gallinago jamesoni; assembly: GCA_025769975.1. Taxonomy (NCBI): domain Eukaryota; kingdom Metazoa; phylum Chordata; class Aves; order Charadriiformes; family Scolopacidae; genus Gallinago; species Gallinago jamesoni. The sequence continues at coordinate 21,948,053 of JAOQGH010000019.1, read as the reverse complement.
GATCACCCCCAAACATTGCAGAGGTTCACAAAGTGCCCACCATATCCTGTGGGATACTGTCTTCTACTTTCAGGTTATTGCTTTTAAGCAGTTCTCAAAAGCACATACAGCTGGTGAACAGCTTTTTCCAACTGACTGATGCTTTTTCTGACACAAATGTTTTCCCCAGAGAAACAAATCTCCTACTTCTACCTATAACGGCCCTCATATTTACCTCAAATATATAACCGGTATTATCAGAAGTTTTGTTCTCAATCTACTTGTTGCTCCATGAGTGTCTAGAGAACTGACGTTTGCAAGCAGTCTGGTGAGTTACTGAAACATTTCTTTGAAAAACTCAGAGCAGCATTTTCATTGTGTGCTGAAACATCATAGTATTAAAGACAGCCCAGTATCTTTTACACAGTTCTGATTGTTTTTTTCCCACATTGTGTGCAAAGAGGCTGTGCAACTTGATGAGACAGGAAATCCCTGATTAAAAGAATTAAAAATTAAAAAGGAGATTTATAAATATACCAAGGATTTCAAAAGTTGCTACCAAGAACAACTGTATATTCTTTGCATATTCTGACCAAAGTTCTGGGACCCTCAGTGATCCTGCATTAGCTTGGGATCCACTTCTGACACCAGAGGAAGGCTGGGGCAAGGATAGTGTTAAGCTTAGAAACTAAAATTGCATTTGGTGTTTCTCTAATTATATGGCTTATCCTACTTCAGATAATACAATAGGTGTTGCCAGCATATATATCTTTTAGATACACATCTCTGCAATCCCTCTCTTTTTGCTCACAGTGGACACTTGTTATTGGATATAATTCCTGTTCAAGGTTGTATGTGGAACTCATGCAATTTAGTTTTGAAAGAGAGACGAATTTAAATTTCAGTGCCTTGCAATTTGTTTGGAATTAAAAACACAAATTATGATTCTTCATGTGAAACACAGAACTTGCTTTTTGTCCTGAAATATCAATTCCTGAGGTCATTACATCACTACAGAAGGAAAAGGAATTAAAAGGCACTTGCAGAAACTTTAAAACTAAAAAAATTACACATTCTGGATAGTTGAAGATATAGTAACTAAGATATCTGACACTCTCAATAAAAGTTTAAAAAAAGTACATGTATTCTGCATCCTACTAGCCTGTTTCAAAAAACTACTCTCAGGAAAAGCAGGTGCGGCACTTTTTATTCACATATAAATAATAAAGTTATCCTAAACTCGTACCTATGAAATCTTCATGAGCTGATTTGCCACCACATACTTTTCCCATATATGAAAAATCACTGATTTATAAAACAAAGTATTAGTTAGAGGAAAGTATGTGCAGGTTTCTACATTGCTGTTTTGCAGGGAGTGGTGGTGTATGTCTGTTTAATCAGTAGAACTTCAGCTCTGCTAACAGCCTCTGCATTTGCACAGAATCACCACAGCAGCAATGGAATGTGTAATATGATGGATCGGTAGTACTTGGGATTGGTAACATTGTCCATATTCAGCTGTAGAGTTGAATAAAGAGCCTGACAAAGTCTGCTAGTGTAAGCAAGTCCAATAGATTTATCCCCTTTTGTCCTTCCTGAACATCAAATGCAAAAACCTCTCAGGTATAATCGTAATTCTGTATTCAGAAACATTCTACCCCAAAGGAGAGCTACTAGTTATGTCTTTCCATTCATCAGCTATAGGAAAAGAAAACCTTTTCATGCTGTTAGGATGTCCTATCATCCATTAAGATAATTATACTCAATACCTTCTCCTCCTGTGTATTACCATTAAAAATTGCCATTATGCCACTTATATTGTGTTTGATCTTTCTTCAGTTCCCTAAGTGGGAAGCTTTGATCAAGTGAGACTCCCCTACCACAAAGCGTCTGTTCTCTGCTTATGCAGGGTCACTCAGCAAACATTCGCTTTCAGCAGATTTTACAGTAATTGGCTAAACTTAGGACTAATGCATATGTCAACCCTTAACTCAGACACACCGTCTGTAATTCACAGTCTGTCCCAAGTTATAGCAACTTAACCAACATAGGAATTTTCCTTGGTACTTCTCAGATTTTTGGTAGACATCATTAGTGCCATATCAGTTAGTAGCTCTTCTCACACACCCGTTCGTTTTTGCATGTCAGTTTAATGTGATACAAAGCATGAAGCATCATCAAATAGAAGAGAAAAAGTTTTAGCTAGGCTGTTCTACTAAAACAGTAACAACCCTCATTTGTAAAGCATAACACACAGAACACCACCCCTTACTATGCCTAGGAACAGTAACAGGGTTCTAGAAGAATCTAGAGCCAAAGCAAAAGATGAGAAAAGCAGTGTTTCTGTCTGCAGTATCCTACCTACTACCTCTGTCACCTCAGTGAGTGTGCAACACATGGTGTGACACGACATCAGGCCCTTGATGCTGCCTGGCAGGAGCCCATGATGCTCAATTCTTGCCTGTCCTACAGGCAAAAATGATGAGCAAAATACTCAGAGTGCAGCTGTATAAATTATATGTGTAGTCAGAGCTCCACACTGAGTTAGTATGAATGAGCATGAAGCTGTTTACTAATACTTTTGACTATCCAGTCTGTAGGGCTTGTGTTGCTCCAGTAAGAGCCTCCCAACTTAGAGGCCAACTCATGGTTGCTCTTCATACACCTTTCATCCAGCTCATGTATATTCAAGCAGCCATAGTATGGAGCTGGATTTTAAAAAGTTTCAGTATGTTTTCCGAAAACAAGATGAGTCCAAACAAAATTGGGTAACCTATGAATGAAGGGACAACAATTCGTGTTATCTAGATCCCTGTTTCCTTTGCACCTCTACCAGCGCAGGCCAACTGTGGACAAGTTAGACCCATCAAGGTATTTTAAACTTGGCTTTAGTGTTGCTGATTTACAGTTTCCAGTGATGCATTAGAACATCCAGGCTGCAGATTAAGAGGGCAGCTGGTATAGAAACACTCGAATCACCATGCTGTTGCCTTGAGCTTGGTCTGGCAATGTTTATTAGCTCAGATATGAAGTAATTTGAGCATAATTTATAAATGACAGGCTAATTCAGACAGATAAGTACTACTGCTGCTTCAGTGCTATGGGTGACCATAACTAACAGCTTTTGTTTGGACCTACCCTAACACATGCAGATCCAAACATGGTGCTTCTGGCCACCTTTCTTGACTTGGGAATGCTAGACACAATAGTGCAAGGACATCTGTAGCAAAGCCAGCTCAAGTGCAACTGATGGTTTTGGCTCCGCACAGACTTCACTAGAGCTGTGCTGGTTCATGCAGAGCTTGTTACCCAGGTTCTTGGAAAGCACGAAGCAGTGTCCAGCACTGGCACGGGGGCAGCAGAACCCCAGAACTCAAGTGCTGGAAGACCAGGACACTAAGCAGCTCTGCAAGAGCAAGGACAGCCAGCTCCAACTTGGAGCTTAAAACCCTGCTAAGGCTTCACTTGATGTGACCAATATCTGCACTATCTCTCACTATGTTCTCTAATACCAACGTTATCCATGCAGTAAATGACAGTAATTCAGCTGTACAGGCCCCAAAACAACTCAGCTGGGAAAACCAAATCTTCCCATCCCTTGCACCAAGCACAAATAATTTGCCTATTCCTCACCTATGCTTTCACCTCATAAAAGACAGACTAAAGAGGAACGGATGCCCTATCACTTATGTCTACTACAGTTCTGAACAATTTCTTACAGTGATAGTGTCTGTTATCTTATTATTGCCACAGCTTTTTCACTTTAAATTGTGTCTCTACTAAGGGTAGAGCTTTGACTAAAATCTATCCTATTTATGGGCTCTACAGCTTATATTAACTATTTTATCCCAACTTACTGCAAAATGAAGATGAGTTAGAACTTCAATTTAACCTGGAAGCTGCACACAAAGTACCTTGTACTTGCCTGGACTTAGGATTGCTTATGATTTTATTACTCTAAGATTTTATTGACTTTGAAATACAAATATAACTGTGGGCAAGGGCAAATAATATAGATTTCAGATATAATTTCTACTGGAAGAAGTGTTAAAGTAACTTTGAGTATTGAATTTAGTATTTGCTAGACTGAAAATTCCAGAGGTAAGATCATACGAAACACTCACTCTCTGAAAGGGGAAGCAAATATCCTGCTGGGTTGGTTTTTTTTTTTTTGTTTGTCTCTTAATCAAACCCATACTTCAAAGTCATGTTTTCCACTGGCAATACTTACAGTAAGGCTTTGCTTCTAAATTTGGATTGTGCAAAATGATCAAGAACAATTCTGTTATTCTCACTTGGCGACTTAGGACTGATTTGCAGCTGTTAATATCTGAAGCTCCACAATCCTGTGCACCTTTGGTGTGCGTTCATGGTGACTTAAGCAAATGCTTCCTGTTTAAAACAGGAATCATCATACACAAACAGCATACCAAATCTACCAAGTGGTAACTTGATACACTATGATTTCTATCGCTACTGTATGAATACAGCTCTAAGCACCAAATATCTTCTTTCTTTACAACTGTAGAGATTCCGGCAAGCTTCTGAATGTGCTCAGATGCAAGTTTCAAGGGTTTACTTCACTGAGGAAGCTCTGAAAAATACAATAACCCTGGTAACAGTCACAGAAACACAAGTGAGACCATACACATACCAGCGTGTGTAATGAACAAACATTATTACTCTGACATTGCTGCCTCTGTTTTTCCTGTTTTCCATCCCCTTGTATTTATCATTTTCATAGTTTAGTATAATTCACTTCTTGCCTCTGTTCCCATGTCAGCTCTCATCACCTTCTTTCTTTTTCTTTCCTACCATACTTTTCCCGCAGAACACTTTTTTTATCCTCTTCCTCCCTAAGGCAGTCCATTTCTCTTCAGCTCCTACTGAGAGCATCTTGTACCGCACCTGTTTTCTGTAAGCAGGCAGCTGAAATTATCCTTCCCCAAGCTATGCAGAGAAAACATGCAGTAGAATACACAACCTGATTGTCTTCAAACTGCTGAGGAGTCACTGGCAGTAATATGCAATGCAGAGACAAATTAATCCACAGGAGTGACACTGTGAGGTTCATACTACCATCCCAATCTCCAGGCCAGAAAGAACTAGTTTAAAAATACAGTAAATCAAAAAGTGCACCTGAAATCATTCTCAAGTGCTTATAGAAGCAAATGTAGAATATTTCTGAAACCCTGGGAGAATCTTCTCCTTAATTTCTAACTATCAATCCATATCCTCTTGTTACTACAGGTCCATCCAGTTTCCATACCCTAACTCTGAGCAGCTCTCTCTTCTGAGCCACAATCAATCTTGTTTCTTTACCACACCAAGTAACCTTCAGATCCACTGAGTTTCACCATTTCACCTGCATTAGTGGGAGAATTTTTCCAGCCCATCATTTGCTCTGAAATTTTTCCCCTGAAACATCTCCACAATAAAAGAATCTCAAATCTTGAGGGATCTTCACAGCACCTATAAATACCTGATGGGAGGGAATGAAGAAGAGGGAGATGGACTGTTGTCAGCAGTGCCCACTGACAAAAAAAGAGGCAGTGGGCACAGTCTGAAACACATAAAGTTCCATCTGAACACAAGAAAACACTTTTTTACTGTGAGGGTGGTCGAACAAGTTGCTCAGAGAGGCTATAGAGTCTCTACCTGGGGAGACACTCAAAAGCCAACCAGACATGGTTCTGGGCAACCATACTTTTCACACTTTACTTACAGAGCCTCAAGAAAGAGACACAAATAAACTTACTGATGTCTGCACAGGTATTTCAGGAGGCAGAGGAAGGAAAGGAACTGCTACAGAGCAGAACAATTCCACTTGCAGGGCTCTGGGCCTGATTTCCAAAGTGAGACAATACATCAAAATGCTTCAACAAATGACCATGGCTAGCAGCAAAAAGCTAGAAGGCTCTTGGGATGCAGGGACTATTCACACATACTGCATTACAGTATCATTGAATAAAGTGCATAAATAGCCTGATGGCAGGTAAGAGAACATAGGACTCTCGCTCCTTCCTACACCCAATAGCTATTAGCTTGATTAATCTCCTGCCTGTTTTATCCCTGACCAGAGGGTTTGGTGGCCTGCGCATAAGGATTTCATTTATGTATTTAAAAATTGAATATCAGAAGTGCTTGTGAACCAGCAGGCATTTGTCACAGATGTAGTAAAACAAAAAGCACCTTCTGCTAGTACCTGGAGTGGGAAAACACAGGGCAGAGCATTTCAGCAGCTGAATGACACCGAAATGTTTTGCTGCATGGACACTTTATGCCTGTGTGATTCCAGGCACACCTGACTGGTGTTTAAACAGTGGGTGAACCATCACAGGGAAGCTGATGTTTTCAGGTCTCTAATGTTTCCCTTGCAAGCTCAGTTAGTTAGCCAGGAGCCATAAGCTCTACATGCATGTAGAAATTCCAACATTCCAGCTGTATTACAGTTTCTAGTTTTCCTCAGTATCCTGGAAAAATGGGGAAAAATATCTGCAATATACCTTTGACAGCTTTGTTTGGAAAAAAAAAAAGAAAATCAAATGATAACTACAATAAATAGAGTATTTCCAATTGAAAGAAAGACTATTTGGTTTAAAAAACTTGAAGCACAACTTCAGAAATTATGCACTGTGTATTTTTGAAACACTGCTATGCTGCAAAATAACCAGATTTAGACTTTCTCTACCCAGAATTTACCTATCAGCAAGTCCACTTTTCTCAGGTTGGTAAGGTAATGGATAATATGTCTGTGCCATATGATTGTTTTAGTTTGGTTTCCTGAGTAACTTGTGAAACTTTCTTAGGTTTGACCACAACCACTGTCCACTAGACAGGCCCCACAGTATTCTGTTACTTTTCCTGAGTAACATCAAAGATTTTGCTGATGCAAATATTGGAAAAACAAATGTAACTTTTGGGTCAAACATTTGCTTTATTTAAAAACTTTTGTCTATTTTTTAGATGCTGTTTTAATAATGTTTCTTGCTAGGAAGCAGTTAAAATTGCTGTGGGAAGTGATGACAACTCACAATTGCAGTCAACATGACTAATTTTTTGCTGTTTAAAACACCAATGTGTCCCTTTATTAGCACTACATTCCACAACAGAATTGGATAAACTTTCCAGAGGTTAATAAACCACAGGAACTGAAAACTAGTTCCAAGAGGTAAGAAAAAATATGCAAGTTCACCAAATTGTTTTACCTAAGAACTATTTGTTCTAGGATTTTGACATGTTTAGAAGTGACAGCTTGACTTGAAAATCAGTTGGTATTTTATTAAAAACTCGTTAATAAATCAAAAGAAAGAAATTAAATATTAAACCTCGGGTCAAGTGGAATACTTTTGCCAACCTCCCATTTTTCCCCTGTTCAGAAACAGAATTAAGAAGTCAATTACTTGCACAGCTCCAGGCCAGGAGACATGCTTTGCCACCTACTGACAGCCACAGCTGACTTCAGAAATGACTTATTCCTCAATGTGGAATGTGATTTTATTTTGTATAATCAGCTGTTAAAGGGCACACTTTACGTATGTTTATGTATTGGTGGTAGAATCTTCTCATTTGCAGCAAATTCACTTTTGCTCCTTTTCACTTCATTTTAGACCATGCTTTGGAAACTGATCACCCATTTTGTGTAAATCTGAAAACTAATCCCTTCATGTTTGTTAAGCAAGTAGTATGTAATAGTGCAGCAGTATGCACTCAGCCTAACCAAATGGTGCCTGGCCAGTGTGGATAACAAAGGATGTAACGTTTTTCAGCACTCCTTATGAATTGGCAATAAATTTTAAAAGGTGGCTGACTACAATTAATTTGATTTCATTTTCCCCACGCGTCAGCAAAATCTGGTAAAAACAAGCTATTGTACCTTATGAAGAGTTTCTACAGAACCAGAAAAATATGATTATCTGATGATTAGTCATCATTATTAATCACAGCTAGCAGTATGATGGAAATTGTGAACATTTTTAAATTAGTAATTAATCATATTTTTTTTGAAGCAGAAGATTTGAAGCAAGAAAGTAAATGAGTTTGGAAAACCTTCAAAATGTGCTGCTTTTACTAAGTGAAGATGTGGCATATTCAGGAGTTCAGAGAACATATGAACTGCAATTTAGGAGCATCACAAGAGTTTGGAACCGAATAAAAATTAAAAAAGTCAAGCATACTAAACTTCCTAAACTGAATGATATTGACTGTAAATCTGACAGCATGGCTGTGTTAATATCATCCACAGAAGTGATTTTATCATTGCTGAACCATCAAAGAGATGAGGCCAAGAGTTACCATTTGCAGTTGTGAGCTGTGTCTCTGTCTAGGACTTTGGCCATCACTCCTGGTACCCTGGGAGAAGATGTCTCAGCATCCCTTAGGACCAACAAAAAACCAAAGAGAATCTTCATGAGCAGCTTTGCTAGGGAGCGAACACTGTGGTGGTTCCTTTTGCAAATGAAAATTGTGGTTCGAACCTTGGAAAACAGACAACTTCACAAGAGGAAGGACGAAACCTTCGTGCTCTGACATCCTTTTCTTCAGGGCAGTGTTAGCTCAAATAATGCAACCTGCAGAGCAACTGCAAAAGCTCTTCCTCAGCGAGATGCCAGAGCACTGCAGGAGCCAGGTTTCCCTCCTGTAAAGTCCTCTGAGGCTTCCCTAGAGCCACCGAAACCCCCAACTGCGGTATGGCTGGCGGAACACCTCCTGCCCTCCTTCACCAACACCATGGGCACTCGCTCATCTGACAAGAAGGGGAGTTTTCTCCAACAGCTTTGCCCCAAAGGGCTCCCAGGATGGTGTGCAGTGGTTGCAGCATCTACAGGCACCCACCGCCACGTGCTCTCCCCCTCCACCCACTGGGCCACCACAATGGCAGAGGTTGTCAGGAGCCAGCCTGGCCCCTTGGACTTGATCACCAACGAGGCAAAAAACCTCTATAGTGTCACTGAAGTGAAGGTAGGCGGTCACAACCTCCCTGCCTGTGAGGCAGGGAACGCTGTGACAGCCCAAGCCCACCTCTCCCCTTCCCCTTTCAAAGGCGGCGGGGTACCGATCCGGCCCACCACAGCAGCGGGGCGCCAGCCATGATGGGGGTGGCCGGAGGGAGCGGTCAGGCCTGGCCACCGGAGCAGCAACGTCACCGGCCCCTGTGGAAGAAACACCTGTGCCTGTTACCTCCCAGCCCCACGCGTACACGATATATGTTTATCTGCATGCACATTTTATACACACACCTATATGAATATATATTTTTATATGTTTCCTTTGGAAATCTAATGGTATGTTCCTTAGATAAGGATGAAGTTAGATACCTCAGGTTATCTACCTTCAAGTATATCATACTTAAGGTTATCTATCATACCTCAGGTCATCTAACCTGAAAGCATTTCTAGGAGTAAAATTACTCCAGTAATTGTTTTGTATGACAATTGTCTGACAAAAACCTTCAACAAGATGCAATGAGATTAGATGGGTTATTAACACCTTCAGTTAGGCAAAAGGCCTAAAAATGGTCACTTCATTGAAACACCAAAGTTAACTTTTTGAAGATTATTAGAATTAGTCCTCTCGGTTTCTTTCAGCACGTACCTTCAAAGGCATGTAGCTCTTACCACAGACATTTCAACGCACAGTCATTGCCTCTTCTAAAAGGTAAACTGATAAAATCTGTAAGCCTCAGTAGCTTAATTGTGCTGTAGAAAAAAAAATATTTTTTGCCTTGAAAACGCTGAAAAGGCAATAGGATCAAAGATCCTGCCTCACAAGAATTTCAGAAACTGTATTTTACCGCTTTGGTGTCAGACAATTTGTTGTATTTGGTTTCCCTTCTTCCTCAAGAGGCTAAAGTCAGAAATTTCGATAACAAGGACTAAAGCTTGCTGCTGTCCTAATCCACAACCTAAAATATAAACCCTAAAGATAAAGATTTGATATATATGGATATTGCATATAATTTTTTTCTGCTGTTTTAAGCTGAAATTTCTCTATTTTCTCAGTACTAGATTGCCACTGAGCACAGACGGACATTTGTTTTGCACTGTGCTGACAGCGGGTGTCATATAAGCAGTTATGGTGATGACAATTGGTTTCATATATAGTCAAAGCCTTGGAGTAAAATCTTCCAAGATGAAAAACTAAACACCTTGTGACAAATTTAACTTGTTTCCTAACGCATATGAAAATGAATACATACACTTGTTCAGAAACATTACTCAGAAAGTTAATCACAATGTTATCATGCCATTATTAGCCAAAAGTACATCCATCATCCCTGCCAGGGTCTGTGCCAGCATTAGTTACCATGCACTAAAATAAGCTGCAGATCACACTCCACCACCATGTGAGGTAACGGCGGTTTGGATATCTTGGAGAATGATGTAGGCAGGCAGGTCTGGCTCAGCTGCGGGCAGCCATGCTGACATGCTCGACCTGAGAATGTGAGATGTTGCACCGTAAGCCTGGAGGCTCTGGTGGGCAGCAGGAACGCAGAGAGCAGCCTTTTGGCCAGGGCTGGACTACAGCAGGTAGGACCTCCCTCCCTCCGAAAGGTCAGGGAGCAGCACCATTCGGTGCTGTGCAATTCACTTTTTTTTCTTTTTTACTGAATGGTGATAGAAAAGAATTTCTTCCCAAGGTGGTGTTTTTCTGTACACCATCCAGTCACGCTGTGCAGAGCCAAAGCTAGCGAGGCCAACCAGATCTGTACTAGGTTTACACCGAGCCGAAAGCTGGGGGTCTCTGCTGACAAACTATGCAACAAATGCATTTTCAGTCAATTGCCACCAGGTTCTGTCAACTGTTGTTCACAGCTGAGAGGGACTATTAGCACACTGGGTCCCTTCCCTTTCAAGTACCAAAGATAACCAGCCAAAACTCTTAATTTTGAGACCTGATGTTGGTGGATGATTTGAGGAAATGACATGTAGATAACAGACAAATTGTAACAATTTTTCTAATCTCCCTCCACCACAGTAAAAAGCCAGGAACTATGAGTTATCAAACAACTTCTGCAGACAGTTGCTGGCAGCTGGGTACAGAAGAGGTTTTGCGTTCAGAGGTGTAAGAGCCTCAGCAGCCCCTGCCACTGAAGCCAAAGGAGCAGTAGGGGATGGTCAGGCTTTCTCTGCAAACAGGAGGAAGGTTTCAAAAACAATTACTCCCCAAAAGGTCAGCATCAGTAAAGAAAAAGGCTCAGATTTGTAAAAGCATCTGGTAACATTAACAAAAGCTTGTAGGTGTCTTTAAACAGCTAATCCCCTCTAGGAAAAAAAATAAAAATCTGTCTTAATAGCTTAATCATCCCTTAGTGAAGCAAAAAAAGTTCACTTCAACTTTGAAGGTGGAAGATCAGAACATAAAAGGAAAACCTCAAAGTGGAAAAGAGCCTTCTCTCCTCCCTCCCACCCACAAGGTACAAAAGATAAAGGCACATGGAAAAGAGCTGCTTTACCGTGTCATTCCTGCTGTCCAGGTAACTAACTAAAGAATTAAAATTCAAAGTGAGCCTCATGTTTGCAAATAATTATTTCAATTGTGACCATCTTGGCTCAAACCTTTCAGTAATAATTGTGAGGTACCCTGATCATATGCCTTTGATAAAAAAAAAAGGTGAACACCAGCAATTTTTAGTCCAGGTACAGCCAAGAATTAATTTGAATTAATTACTCACCTACCTCAAGTGAGTTTCCCTGTGTTATGGCAGCTATAAGCGAGAGAGAAGGAACTCAAGAAAGCAAGAAAATTTTCATAACAGAAATAAAAAAATTGGTAATAAAAATGAAGACCCACATCTTCAGATAGAGATATACTTTCTCTAACACCTCTTCAAATACAATTCAAGCATTATAATCCAAGTTTCTTTTCTCTGAGACAATTCAAATGGGCATTATCTGTCTCCCATGAGGAAATATTTCTGCTCATGGTCTTACTGCTTTCCTAACTCTTTCTGCTTGTATGGCTGAATGTAGAGTCAACAAATGGTAATAAGGGGAGAAAGTTATAGGCAAATGATATCAAGACAAGTACTTCCTGATGCTGAATCACACTGCTGGATTAATAGATGCTTCTCACTAATTTGCTTAAGACCTCTCAGTTTATGACAGCTTTGTGAACCAAAAAAGCCAGTAATGGTACCAAAATAACCTGGCTTGATCTAGGACAGTAAATGCCATGTTAGGAACCATGGAAGTGTTACTTTGATGAAAAAACCCTAAGTACAATATTAAAAAAATAACATAAAGTGTTACCAAAGTTAGTTTAATTGCAACAACAGAAACTTATTTTTATTTTTTAAAACAAATTATTTTCAGCTTTCAGTAGGCTCTTCCATACAAGATGGAAGGCTAGAGTTCTTTTGTATTTTTTTGAAGTTGAAATTGGACATAGAAAAATCTTGTTTCTGCTTATTTAGAAGCCTTGTAAAAATTCTTGTAGCTGTGCAACAATTTCTGTATCCACCGTTTCCATAAGTGCCTGAAAACCTTGTTCTCCCAGTAATTCCTGCTGTGCCTTTAGCTTCTCGTAGACGAACTGCTGCAATGACACAGTGTGTACAGGGTCCCTCAGTGCAAGCTGTGGAAAACATGTAAGAGAAAAATATATAATAATGCACTAAAAAATCCTATGATTTACTTGTCTCCTTTTTAACCTGAGCTCAAGAAAGAAATCTGCTTTTCTTTGTACTTAATTGAGAAACAATAGAAAAGACTTATGTAAAGCAAAGATCAAATTAATTATTATCAAAAGCAAATATCAGTTTAAAACTATTTGTAACAGTCTCAAATCATGAACTGAAAGATGTTACATCTGCTGTAAGATTTCACTCTTAGACAAGATAAAGCAATTTCAAAGCTGCTTTATTAATTACTGCTGAATGCGTTTCTCATCATTCCTAAAAAACACATCAGATGTTACCATGATAAGCACAAACTCAGTGATTTATATTTTATTAGTAAAGAAACAAAACACAGAAAAATCGAACTAGTTCAGATTACATGACAAACAACAGGTAAAATGTTCATGTACACAGACACGCTTCCTAGTGGTAGTACTTATTCACCCCCATCAGTGCAGCTGGATTATGCAATTTTCTTTTGGGCAGGGAAGGACATAGCATTTGTCATTATTTTCTACATGTTCACTGCTTCTTAATGAAAGCAAGAAGAGATAAATGAAGGGGCTAAATTGACAGAGGATCTATTCTTAATTTCAGTGTCGGAAGACAGTATCATCAGGCTAAGGACACAAATAATTACTCAGCATTTCTCTTTCAGTCCACCAGGCTGGATGAAAGGGGATGGGAGGTGAGGACACCTAGAACTTGCCACACCATAAAGAAGCAGGATGTTGAAATAAACAGGAAATTACTGCAGTCTGGTGATCTGCTCATTCTAGCATCAAAACCAAACAACACTATTATTTATGCTGGAAACTCAGGAAACAAAATATAATGCCAGATCTCAAAGCCGACTGAAATAGGAGACTTTTGAGCTCGTAACACCCTGCTATGCTGCTATTTTTAAAGAAATGAGGCATATTAAACTTGCACAACTGCTCTTTTGACATGAGACAAAAAAAGAAATATTTGAATATTATTATGGAGTGAAAGACATTAAACCTTAAGATCAATTACAGATTTATTAAACAATATTATACCCGAAACAGGGAGAAATACTGACTGAAGACAGAGTAAAACATCCAATAACATAGTAATAACCACAAAAGAGAAGTTAGTCTTATTTATTATGAACAAATCCAGTGAAAAAGCAGGCTGCTTTTTAGCCTCTTCCATCAGTGCTTGCAAGTTATTCTTTCTTATTATGGTTACCTCACCTTTCATACTGTAAAATGTTCGCTCTGTATTCCTAATATTGGCTTTTTAGCCTTTGATACGTCATCACCTACTCGATACTTCATAGCCTACTCTCCGGCTATTTTAGATTTCAAAGGTAAGATATGATCTTTTTATGACTTATTCCTAATGTTAAATTCTTTTGAAAAGCGAAGTAATTGTAATAGTAGTTTGGTATTCTGCCATAATTATTCTCAGTGAATCTAATCTGGTCTCTGGATTATAAACAGACTTTTCAAATTCAAATTTCAAATTTCTAAACCACAGTTACTCTAATCAAGATTTGCCAAGGTTAGTGTTATCCCTTTGTAACAGCACTGGCATAATCTACAGGATCAAAAAAAGACTGTCTTGCCAAGCAGGGAATCCACCCGTTTCTGAACAATTTGCATTTGTTAGCCAACAACTGTAATTTCGGACATATAACACATTTCTAATTAGTTTCATAGCTCTAAATAGTCATGTATAAAATTACTGTAGGGAATGCTGCACAGAAAACCAGGTATTAAAATTGCCATAGACAATCATTCTCATAATTTTGACCCTGACCCAGCAATAACTACATAAAAGGCATGCATTACCAAGTCTCCTTGGGAAGCAAAACCAAAAAGCCATTCTTTAACAACCTTTCAACCCACAAACCATTAAGTCTACATACTTAGTATGTATGACTTATGACCCTAACATAACTTCTTGCTTAAGGTAAGTACTCAGAATTAGAATGGGAAGTCATAACAATTTGCCTTAAAGTATCAACTTCAGGTAATTTCTCTCCCTATCAAGAAAAATTAATCTAATCAGCAATTTACAAACTCTGAACAGAACTGCTGTATTGTTTTGAAAATTAAGTGATTGAATCCTTGCATATTTGCAATGCTTGCTGGAACTTCAAATTCTGCTATCTCTAGCATTTAAGAGGTGCTTTCTAGCATCTCCCAGAGCTGCTAACCCTTAGCACCTGCCTCATAAGAGGTGATTGATGGGCTTCCAGACAATCCTCTGAATCTTCTCTGCCATACTACTGAAAAATAATTAACCTTGAAAAAACAAAGTGAAGATGACAAAACAATATATTGCAGAATTCAAAGTTAGTATTTTTCATTCCTAATGAAGCTGCTGGCTTTGAAAAATGCTGGGAGTTACAGGAATAGGTTATCATGTGCCCTACTTTGGTACAAAATTACTGACTTTAGAAGTAGTATGATTCCACATTTTCTTTTTCACAAAACTTCAGTGAAGCCAGTCAACTTTAGATGTAGTCTTTCCATCAGATAGGAAAGCAACTGAAACACTTCTGCTGCGTATTTGCTAACATATGTCCTATCAGCACAAGTGAGATACTATACAAAATTCTGCTCAGTTAATTGCAACAAGGAGAAACCCATCCCTCGCAGTTCAAAGCAGCAGCACTGTAATCCAGCAGGGCCTTGTGCAGTATGATTAATGCCTGCTGCTATAAGCAGGATGCCTGTAAGCCTTGTCATATCCTTATTGGTTCTGGCTTCTCCTTACCAAAGCAGTCATTTCTCTTTATTCAAATGGTCATTGAGTGACCTCATTATGACTGTGTTCATCAAAACTATACTGACGTATCATTTAGGAGGGAAGAATGGTACAGGTCATAAACCAACGTACCCTGCTTTTCATTTTGCCTGATATACCCACATTGAAGGTAGTCTATAGTATAGTCTATAGTAAATCCACCAAGTCTAAATTTCTAAATCCATAACCCAACTATTAAAGGCAACCTGTAACTGAAAAATTACGAGAATTTCTGCAAGAAACTTATTAAAAATTTTGTCAGCCAGAGAAAAATAAAATTTGACTATATTAAAAAAAAACCTATGAACAAGAAAGGAGTCTTTTAAAATTCATTTTATGATTTTTAAATCTGCTTAAGAAACCAAATGTCTGTCTCTCCATATTGATATGGAGATATATCAATCCCTATTGAGAAAGACGTATGTATTTATCATAATAAATACTTTCATTACACCCAAACTATAATTTAAGACCACAAACTGGAAGAAAATTTAACCAAGTTTAAGAGAGTCTAGAGATGCTTTTAAGAGTACCTGAATTATAGAACTATCCAATTCATTTTTAAGGACCATAGAAAACAACATTTCTGTGTTTCTTTAAGTCTGAAATCACAAAACACTAGGAATTTCTCTTAAGGCATTACTATTAGCAGAGCAATATGCAAGAGGTTTTCTGTCACTTCTTTTTTTCTTAAAAGAAACCATATATTGTTTAGTATTTTAAAGAAAAGTCTAATAACAAACCAAAAGCCCCTGTGGCTTAAAAAAACCCGCCAAATTAAAACAAACTGTCAGAAGTCATCCAAACTCTTTGTTGCTTCTACAAGAAGAAAGTACTAAAATAGTGTCCACAAGTATTCATTTGGATACATGCAGTTCAGTTAAATCAAACGTGTGATAGGGCTACACTCATCTACTCAATTACCCAATTCCACATTTTGCAATTACTCAATCCCAAGCAGTTCAGACTCTATTTTATTTCACAGTATTTGCACACTGCGGTTTTCTGTGTGAGGAACCAGCTTCCCTGAATTCACAGATTCCGTTGGATAAAAATAGCATAATTGCATGGTACCTAATCCAGATATCTTCATTTAAATCAATGCTCCTTATTAAGAATTCTTCACATTAGAAAGAGGTTTTATGCAAGTATATGGCTCAATAGCCATTCAAATAAAACATATAATCCAATATAACAAAGATTGTTTTAAATATGAGAAATGTGGTCTGCCATGACATTTCACTAAGCTTTAATTCCCTGCATTTTTCAATAAACCATTTTTATAGTGTCTTAGTATAATGATGTCCAGATTTTGTGAACAGACAATGTTTATTTTGGCAACATTTTCTAAGACTCAAAAGGAATGCAGAAGCATAAGTGTTGTGGCTGCAAAGTTTGCCATCAAAGCATTTTCATTTTTTGATTCAAGAGATGAATTTTCCAAGAACAATAGATGAACCAACTGCAAAGGCAACGAATTTAGTCTAACACAAGTGAATCATATAATCAGTTGAATTGAATAATTGAGTAACAGATGTAAAACTTACCATTTTTTTTCTTTTGTCTTGTTCTGTGGGTGGTTCCTCATCTTCTGTAGCTATGGGCTCTTCAAAATGAGACATCAACATGCAGCTACGAATGGGAATAGGAGTAGTTTTAACATACATTATCATTAAAAATTATTTTAAAGCACTTTTGAAAACACAGGACAGATATGAGGGAGTTTGATGGAAGTCAGGCAATCTCTGTTAGTACGTAACTTTCTTCTGAGAACAGTGAATCTAAAGAAGCATGAGTGCGTGTTCTGTGTCATCTACACCCATGTAACAATCTCAGTTATCCTCCATATTTTAGCTTGGTTTAATTGCTGCATTCCACTACCAGGTGAAATGTTCCTGCAGCTAAATTGAGTAACCTGCTTTAAAGTTACTAAAACAAAAAAATGCTGTGATTTTATGTGAAAATGTTCAGACTTAACTCTGTTTATATATTCAGTTTTCTATTAACATGTATTTAGAGCTGTGTGAAACACTTGCTAAACATCATGGAAGAAAGGTCAAATGCTGACACAGATACATTTCCAATGAAGGCATTAGTTATTTTAAAATGATACATTTTAATTAATGATACAAATATCATGTCTGTTATCTTCATAAATGGCATGATTTCTTGCAGCTCAGTTTATTAAAAATGAAGAAGACATAAATATATCAATTGCCGAAACGCACACTATTGAATTAACTTTTTCAGAGCTTGATAAATTTAGGTACCACAAAGAGTAATTAAAAAAACTAGCAGAGCAGGGAATAAAAAAGAATTTAAAAAAAAAAGAAGCAAGATGATAAAATTGGAAAAAATATGAATATTGGTGAGACGGGACTACAGCAATGGAATGCTGCCCTTTCTAGAAAATCTGAGGTTTTTAAAGCTTCCTTGTAATTGTTACTACAATGCAAAACAAATGCTAGGAAACTGGGCTGAGTGTAATCCCTTTGTATTGTAAACCAAGGCACTGTGTAAGCATTTTCATAACCTAATAAAAATTCCATCTAAAAACTAGTAAGACATTTATCTCTGCATTTTTAGTTGGAAAGGCTCTTCCAAAATCTCATTGCTCAAATCTAACTGCAACAGTTTACTCAGATTTCCAGTTTAAATGTATTCATGTTCAGCTTCTAGTAAAGTCAACACTGTAATTTAATTTGTACAATTTTCCCTATGCTTGTTCACCTCCTTTTCATCCTTTAGTGGCTGCAGTTTTATATTGCTTCAGCCTTGATCTTCCTGTGTTAAACGTGCATGTTGTTTTAGTCTCTGCACTACAATAATTAGATATTATGATAATCAGTGGAGTGTACAATTTTTTATCTGAACCAATTCAGGCTTAAACTCATTCTCCTTCAACCTGGAAAGCCAGAGTAGCAGACATGATTCCAGACGAGTGCTCTCACTTTATTTACTTTCTGATGATGTCAAAGCGTATAACACAAATATCAGAATCTTTCAAGCAGCCCATTCAGTATCTGTCAATAAAAATGTGTCCTTGGTTCAGTTTGGCTGTATTTTATAAAGCAAAAAAATGTTCAGAGTTTGGAAAAGTGCAGTGACAAGTTTTACAAGGCTTCAAGCTTAAAATATGAAATGAACTACGACAAAGTTTTATTTATGTGAGAACTCTTTTGAACAAGCGCTGGCAAGGCAACATGTTTAGAAAGAGAAGGAACTCTGTAATGCTGCCACTGATAGTAAATAGAACACAGTGCCAAAGCACTTTCTCAGACTTTGGAGTTGCATCTTCTGATGATACTGATAGTTAGGAGAAAAAAAATGCACTTCTGCCAGCAACTATTGGACATAATTTGGGCTCAGCATGAGTGTGGACCATTCTCAGCGCACTCTTGTGTGCAGACCACCTGTTTTAAGTGGGAAAAAACTTAATAGATTGCATGCAGACTGTTCTGTGCCAGCTAGCTTCAGTGCCAGTAAACATTTCCTTAAGCAATTAACTAATTAGTCCAGATACAGTCTGATCCATCACCAGGTAATTAGCTGAAAGTTAGTATTTATCAGATGCTAAGAATCAAACATTTTCTGTTATTAGAACAGAGTGTCTGTAGGTATGTATTGCAGAGACCTGTTTTTAATGTCTCACAACTCTCCATCATTCTAAACCATGAAGTCATTACAAAGGAAAAACAAGATCTCCATCCTAAAAAAAAAAATCCTTATTATTCAGTGTTGTGGTTTTTTTTTTTTACTTCTTTAGCTTTGATGGAGTACCACCAGTAATCTGGGAAGCAGCAAGAGATAGATGAGTGTGGTGCTGGGT
The DNA here is from genome assembly GCA_025769975.1 of Gallinago jamesoni. Lineage (NCBI taxonomy): Eukaryota > Metazoa > Chordata > Aves > Charadriiformes > Scolopacidae > Gallinago > Gallinago jamesoni. The sequence continues at coordinate 21,928,848 of JAOQGH010000019.1, read as the reverse complement.
GTCAGTACACTCTGAGCACTCCTGACACAACTTTCCTGCTCCCTGCTCTGGAAATTGTCTTTTGAGGTATGCCCTGTAGCAGTGGGTGTGTTAAGTGGAACAACTGAAGGGAGAGAATTGTCCTTGGGGGATAGGTTTTAAAGTTCTCCAGGCTGTGAGATGTTGTACCCTGGGTCCACTCAATGGGGCTGAGGGATTTAGGAAAAGATCTTGGTTAAACTCCAGATGTCACACTTGAAAAAAACCTGAGTTACCACCCTATCAACATACCAGTTTGTTGGATTTTAATTTCAGGTAATAGTCAAGTGAGCAAAAAGCATATCTAAGCATATGAACATTTTAAGACATCATTTGGTAGATAACGAACAATATAAAATTACATTGACTGTCATTTAAAACCCTCACTCCCCTATTATAATCATTTTTTCTTCAGATTAAAAATTTCCTATCTTACTAAAACATTCACTCTTACAAAAAAAGAACCCTTATGAACATGTCTTAACTGCCTACAGATTTTTCCAATCAAAACACTACATATAAAACATTACTACCACTGTTAAACTCACAAAAATTAATTAGATTTTCCACTTACTCTTTATATGTTCCTGTTTCAGGATCTTCAGTCATAACATCATGCAGTCCTTCCACTGAAATGTTGATGATACCACAGAATTTATCTTGGATAACACTGGAAAAGAAGAAAATTTATCTTAGATAACACTGGAAAAGAACAGGAAAGTGACTTCGGTAAAGGAACTAAACAGGAAATTTGCTCAGTAACTGCAGAGCACATTTACTAAGCAGTATTTTCATTGCTTAATGCTTAGCTGAGCACACTATCAAACAGCTAATTCAGTACTTTTTTTAATTATGCAAAGGGTTCAAAAAAATGCAAGAAACATTATTCTTAAATAGGATAAAACCTTAAATGCCATTGCTGAAAACCCAGAAATAATTGCAAATGGAATAACAAAATAAATATATTTAGCACAAGGCTAAAGAACTGAGCAGGGAGGGCATGCTCCTGCTATCAAGGAGGACAGGGTGTTGGCTTCTATTCCTGACACATTTACACATTTTCTCCCATTGCTATTCAATGCAAAATCTACACACAAAACCCTTCAGCAAAGGGCAGTGTGTAAAGATGGTACACTCCCCTATTTTTTTCGCTGCCCAGTCTTCATCATCGCAGGCACTGGATGCCTCCCCATAGAGGGTGAAAAGTACCTGCACCCAGTTCTGCCATCAACGCCACTTCCCTGACTACAGAGAGAAAGGTGGGGTAAGATGTCTCTGCTCAAACATGGGCATCTCCTGCCATTTGCAACACTAGACTATCGAAGACAACTACAAAGGGCTGGTAGGTATCACCCAGGACTTAAGAGATAAGTACCTTTCCCCAGCATGAGCTGAAGGCCAGACTGGGAACCCCCACAATGCCCAAAATAACACTTAAACACTTGTGTTTAGACACTTGTCCTGGCCCTGAGAATTCATGTGCCTGTAGGGTAAGGGCTTAGAAACATGTTCTCCACGTGATAGATAAAGTAGGTGCCACCAATTCCCAGTTAACAGGAATTACTGTGACTGCTGGGTCTGCTGAATTTCCTGCTACTGTCTGTCTAATGCCAGAGATGCACAACTGTGGGACCTGGGTGCATGGACTCCTACTCCGCCAACCACAAAATCGTGAAGACACACTGCAACTGAAAAGATGTTCACCTTGGAAAGACTGCAAAAGTTCCAGCTACAAGCAGAAAAGAAACAGAATGGCCTAAGTGGTGATAGTGAACTACAACCCTCTTCCCAGGTCTGCTGCTGAATGAAGCATTTTATTACTCCCTGTTTGGAATTTCAGGCTCAATTTTTCCCCAAAGGTGCTGCTGCTGTCTATTAGCCAGAAGTGGACATGTTCCATATTTGTTTAAAGGTACTGAATACAAAGTTAATGTACTGTAGTTTGATCCTTTGTGTTTTAATGCATCCAAATGTATTTCTTAATATTCTTCCATTTCCTTTTCTTATTTACGATGAAAACTGAAAAACTGCATAAGCCGTAGCTCTTTGTACCTTAGTTATTGCATTTGAAAAAAAATTCTTGTTAGACATACAACAAAATTTTAAGTATATGATAAATAGACTTTATATAGCAATGAAAAAATGCATAGCAAGTTAGAATACAAAACATATAAAATATTTCTTTCAAATTTGTTTTGGTAAGATTATGATTCAGCTCACAATAATTTTGTTTCCAAAGGATTATTTTTGTTCCCATTTTTATTCAGCTACTGTGGAATGCTAAGATCTGAACTGTATCTTGTATTATGCAACTTGAAACTCCTAAGTTCCACAAAATGAAAACTGACACAATTTTCATTCAGTCTGGCTTATTCTTATTACCATTGTCAAGTATGTATTTTAAGAGACTTTCTCCCTTGCTGAAAAGCTTCCCATCTCACTCAGAACAGCAAAATGTTACAGGTCGAGGGACTGCACCTCTGGAGGGGTTCTGCAGACAGCAGGCAAGGAGCCCACGGACCACACAGGGCTGCCAGGAAAGTGAGCACTACCGGCTCAGCAGCCTGCAGAACGAGCCCTTCGGAGAGACAGCAGTCTCCTGCACTCCAGGCAGAGGTTCCTACCTAGCACACCTCCCACTAAAGCTCTTCTGCCTCCCTCCCCTTTTTCGACACGCATCTAGGAAAATGCCATTAATGTGGCTAATATTTTCCAAAATGAGAAAGGAAACAGCTGTCCTTGGATTCATGTCAATAGAGGACAAGGGGCATTCAGCCAAGAACAAATGCAAACACTTTGCACCCTGGAGAAGTAAACTATGTCCTGTATGTATGCTCTATTTAATTAATAATACAGGTTGCTATCCATTACCTGGTAGTTATTTTTCTTCAATCCAAGCTGCATGAGGAATCCCTGACTCCCACGGAAATTTTATATTAGGAGGGAAAAGTGTTCGACCCCAGCATTTTCATCAGCTGCAGGGCTAATTATGGTCAATCTATTCAGGGACGTTACTTTAATTAACCAACATGTAAATAAATACTGTAGGCATGGTGCTTATTAACTTTATGGGGTCTTCTTGCAGATTGATTGGAGGAGCACATCAGGAAGCCCACTCCAGTAATTTGCATTTCTAAGCATCTGTGACATTTCAAGAAGAAACTCAGGATAGTGGTTGAAGACCAAAAATACTGTTCTTGATTGTTAGCTCCAAAGCACAAAGAGAAATAATGCATTTTTTTAACTTGCAGGAGATATTTTTACTTTATGACATAGGTAAGGTATTTAACTTCTTTCTTCAGTGAAAGATAGAAAATTCATAGTAATTTTTCTTTTTTTGAGGAAAGCAAAGGTAAAGAGTGTACAAGACATTTTAAACTGGGGCAGCTGTTGCATGCAGCTTTCAGTAAAGGTAATATCCTCTAATTTCTCCCTCTTCTTTTTTCTCTTTAAATGGGACATGAAGTTTCTTCTTACCAAAGACTCACTGAAATGTTTACCAAATATGGAATCATTAAACAATGGAACTATTCTTAGAACATAAGACACATCCTGGTGAAAAATAAAGACAGTACAGGCTCATTGTGCTTTGAAAACAAGAAACCCCAATTAAAGTTCAATGACAATATAAAATATGTTGTTACTCGGGCCTTATCTTCATAGAAGAGAAAGAGCCATGTAAATCAATGTAATATATTTTCTAAGAGATTAAAATTAGCCTGGGTGTTTCAAGAAATACATTAAAAAGTCATATGAGTAGAAAAGACAGAGAGACTGTATTTATATGAAATCACTTCAGAAAATAAAAAAATACTTCAGAAAAGAGAGAGAAACTGTATTTAGATGAACTTTCAAAATGGAGAAGTTAATTCTGTCCATACTAAAATCTTAACTTAGGAGGAAGGCAGCATTTGAGCAGTTCTGCCCTTGAATTGTATGTAATCCAGATCAGCAGCGGAAAAAATAACAGCATCAAGCTATAACTCATTTTAGAACTAATCAAGTTTCCCTAAGTTACCGGGATAAAAGTTCATTTGGTAAGCAGTAAAAATTATCAAAAAACAGGCTCAGAATTAGAGGATTTAAAGTTCTATAAAGTTGTTAGGTTCTAAAACACTCCAGAACCCAGTTTCAAACATGCAATTAATATGCATTAACATTATTTTTTATTACAGAAAGGATCTTTTATGATGCTGTCTGTAAATAAAATCCACCTTGCCTATAATGGAAAAAAAATAGGTTGCAAACATTTAGAGCAGCTTGTACATGAATAATCTCAAAATTTTTATTTCAAAGTTTGCATAATTTATCAGATAAAAGAATAAAAGCTTTGCAAAAGAAAAGATGATCAGAACACCAGTTGTGAAAAAAAAGTATTATTTGCTTTTTTTTCATTCTGTCTATTGCTTCTCAGCTATCTATTCAGCATTTTTATAATCCTGAGGTTTTATGCAAAAAATCAGAATTTGAATTTCAATTACATAGATAGCCACTAGTAAAGATTTATCACCATTAATAAAATAGTTATCAAGATAAATTTTTAGGGGTAATTAAATAAAACGGTCCCCCTGTCCGCTATGCGTCATCCTCAGTCTATCAGAAAGGGAGAAAAAGTTCTACATGGGAAAACATACTATTTTAGAGATTAAAAGGAAGGGAACAAAATCTTTTCTGCTTTTCTACATTTACCAGGATGAAGCAGTGCACACCAAAAAGGCGAAAAGCCTAATTTCACATCTTTACTAGCATACAGCAGATTTGAGAAAAATTAATCCTTTATTTTTATCTCATTATTCAAGGAAAGAGGTGTAATTGGACAATTGGAGATTACACGTGCTGCAAGCAATGTAAATGATTATTCCATGCAGCCCCCAACCCCCCGGGAGCTGCTGAGGAGCTCCTAAAGTGGTAACGTAGCAGCTGAGGCAACGTTTCCAGGGGAGTCCTATGGCTGACCATAAACTCGATGACCACTAAAGTGCCATTTTGACTCATGAGGGCAGACTCAACTAAGTCTTCTAATGCATTTTCTAATGACTTTAATATTTACACAAATGAACCACAGCTGTACATGAAAGGATCTGTTTCCTAGAGTGCACATTTAAATACAAAAGCTACTAGCTGCAAAAGAAAGGCATTTCCCCCACAACTGCATAATGACCCTCTCAATTCCTTGCGAGTCTAATCCAAATTGTTGCCAAGCTGGATATTGGAGGAAGACTCCATTCCAAAGGATGGCCGGCAACAGCTCCATCACTTTGCCTGCCCAAACATCTCTGAGAGCATCGGTTTCCTTTCACGCTCCATCACTACATGTGGTGAGACTCGTACCTGGCAAACAACTCCTACAGCAGCTTGTCAGCGCACAGGACACACCTTCAGAGAGCATCTCTCATGCTCTTCTGTAGAGTGCAGCTGTCAAAATCAGAGCCTAAAAAAACAGAGCTGTCCCCTGACACATTTTTTTTTTGGGAGCTAGGCTTGTTCAGTCTGAACCTTCACCCACTCGCAAAACACCGCTCTAAAAAAGGCACAGCAGCATTTCTAGCAATTAAAATTTAGTTAATTGGCTTCCACTGAATTTTAAGTCCATTATTTCTGGAGACATCCATACAAAATTGAAAATTTAGAAATATAGTACATAAAACTGCAGAACTTCTACTGTGCAATCATTGATTGTGCAGCTGTTATTAAATGAAAATAAATCAAATGCTTATGAGGTATTACATAGGAGAGGCAGCAAGTAATGAAAACATGTTAAAGATGAAAAGACTGTAAAGGATTAGCCACCTAAAAAGAAAAAAAAATCAAGCACAAATTAGAGTCAATCTTTTCCCTCCTTAAAAACATTTACCCATTACATTTAATATCTGACCTACTAGTAGAAAATAATAAAAAATAATTTCTTCTCAAGTAATCCAAAACAGTTGAAAATTTTGCCCAAGTTGCTGAATTAATTGTTCCATAAACTAGATGTATTTGATCTATTATAGAGTAAATTACAGCAAAATATAATATTGTGATATAGTAAATTGATATTTCATTACGTTCAACAGAGGCACATAACAAACAACAACAGAGGCACACTTGCACATTCACACCCACACAATGCAGTCAAGGTCTATACGTGTACTAGTAGCAGATAATATGCATTGGTCCTGGAAATGACCTGGAGATGGACAAACAGGGTGAGAAGGAGCAGTGTAACATGGGCCACACACATGAGTTACACTGGCAGAAAGCTGGCAGGCTAGAAGAACCACCTTGAGGGCAGCTCTGGTTCATCTGGAGAATGCCCTGTCCTCCAAGGCTGGACCCTGGAACAGCAAGATACTTCTACATAACTTAAATTGACCCCATGAAGGACAGACTATCAAAACATTGTTCTCCATTTTTCCTTGAGCAAAATGATCTGTCAATTGTGTTTCTTATAAACCTAATGGTTGAAGTCTCTCGGGCACAGGCCTGTAGAAGACAGTGTCTATAAAAATAAGACCTATTCAGCTAGCTGAAAATGTTACAAGATTGGACTACTTGGAACATATATTCATTACTTATTCTTGAATTACTGGAGTAGCAATGAGGAAAAAAAGAATTCAGGTTGAAAATAAAGCTAGAACACACATGACATAGCCTGACAACCTTGTAAACAGAATATCAATATTAAAAATAGGAATAAAAAGTTAAAACAAATGCAAACTATATAGTAAAATAATAACAATGAAGTCTTAAATTATTCACTATGAAAATGGACTTTGACCTGACACTTTCAAATATACACCACAAATATACATACAGGTATGTAAATATCTGCAGCAATTAATCTTGAACTATGTATTTAAAGTGTAGCATATTTCTTCATTTTATGCCTCTTATCTAGACAAAAACTCCCTCAAACTACTACTATAAAGATGACAAAATATCTTTTATTGACAATAATTAACCAGCTCTATTACCTTACACATAATAAACTTGGCCAATTTTTCATTCCAATAGAAATTCAGTTTCCCCATTAACTCCATTTTCAGTTATTATCATAAAATGATACAGATACACACTAACAAAAAATTCACGTTAATATACTCATTATACAGACTAAATACAAAACTTTTTATATTAAAGTATGTCATAGGTATGAATGAAATCTGTATCCTTTTAAATGTTTATTTTTCTTGAGAGTTTGAACATGCTAGATGCAAATATGCTTACTATTTTCCCCCCACTGTGATGATTAATAGAAGCAGAGAAGAAACTGCATTACAATAAATAAATGAAGCATTGCTTTTTTCGTCATCCCCTGGCTTCATGATCCTGGTAAAAAGAGACGTTTTGCTGGCTTCAAGCTTCAAGTTAATTACAGAACTTCTATATAAATTTATACTGTGAAGTACTGCAAAATCAAAATAAATATATGTGTACTTTATACTGCATGTATACTTGAGTCATAGCTGAACAATTCCTACAACAAGGACAGAGGAAGACATACCCATCCATGTCAGATTTAAATGACATCTAATAAAAATTAATAAGCTTCAAAACGTTCAGGAAGCATCAATAATGCCCAGCCCAAATTATACCATTTTCCATAATTCTACCAACCAGTTGATTTTCATCAGTGAAGATGTTTTCTGAATAACTGAGTTCTTAATTTCTTGACATTTCAGATGACCATAAAGTTAACATCAAATCAAATGAGACAAATTACAATGACGAATGTTCAAACAATATGACCTGTGCCTGACTTTCAGATGTTGTTCGCTTGAGCAGCCTAATTTGATCAACTTCTGAATGCCCCACTGAATTCCGAGTTAGAGACTGCACTGGGTCAGTTATGTTGTATCTGCCAGGCTGATAAAAACCGTAATATTCTATTCTCTTTTCCCCTGAGTTTTCTAGAACCTTTAGCTTCTGCCTAAACTGAATAATTTTACAGGTTAAGAACAGGATCAAAGCACAAGCCAGAATAAAAAAGGCTAGTAAAATGTCAAAAGCTTGATTCAGGTTTTCCACCTGTTGTGAACAAAGTAGGGATGTTTTTAATGATACAGGAGCAGCATCTGTTGGAAATAACCCTTCTTCTTCTAGGGTTCTGTTAACAGGTGTAACCTGCGCTGGTAATTGCACAGGTAATGTTGACAACACTGTAGTTGCCTGTGATGGAGTCTCAGCAGCATTTTTGTCAAAAGTCAATGGGTTAGTAGGTGTAGCTGCAGTTCCTTCCCAGACAGCAACATGTTTAGTTTCTGCACTGACAAACCGTCCCAGTGCGTTGTGCCTGTTTCCCTTATGCCACGCCATCAGCAAAGTGGTAGCGCTGTGACGGACACCTGCGGACCCCAGGCCCCAGGCTGTCCCTGGGCTGGCAGTTGGGCTACCGCAGTTTGCAAACTGAGTCCACTTGATGTAACGCAAAGGTCTACCACGCATACTTGGGGGATTCTGACAATGAATTTTTACAGAGAGAGGAGATGATGCCAGCCAATTAAGTAACCCAAGCATTTTGCAGCTGCAGTTCCAAGGATTATAATTGACCTGTAAATGCATTAAAGATACTAATGGCTTGAGCACTCCAGGTTGCAACTCTGTCATATTATTGAATGCTAAACTGAGTATTTTAAGTGACTGACCCATTTTTTCAAAGGTACCATCACCAATGCTGGTTATTTTGTTTCTGTCTAGCTGCAGATACATTAAATTGTTCAATAAAGTAAAAGTGCTGGAATTGATATTTTCTAAATCATTATAACTTAAGATTAACTGGCTAAGGTTGTTTAATCCAAAAAAAACATTTACAGCAATACATTTTAGCTTTATGTTTTTTAAAGACAGATACCTAAGCTTGTTAAGTCCTTTAAATGCAAAAGGATGTATTGATCCAATGGGATTGTGAGACAAAGAAAGTCTTTCAAGATTTTTGAGCCTTCCAATAGCATTCGATGGCACAAGTGTTAAGTTGTTACCTTCAAGGAACAAATATGCAAGGTTTTCAAGATGATGAAATGCTGAATCTGATATCCGTGAAATCCTATTATTGGCTAGGTTAAGTGTTTGGAGACTTATCATTCCCAAGAAAGTCCCACTTCCAAGGACACTGAGACGATTTCTTTGAAGTGTTAAATATCTAACAGAAAAGAGATCACTGAATAATCCCCTGGGAACAAAAGCTATTTGATTATTCTGAAGGTATAAACAGTGAAGATTGGAAAGACCTTCAAAGATTCCTGGATCCAGGCGTTTAATATTATTGTTATTTAGATGCAAGTAGTACAGTTTGGGGAGTTCCACAAAAGCTTTCGGGTGTACATACAAAATACTGGAGTTATCCATGTGGAGTGCAGCAAGCTTCTGAAGGCCTCTCAGTTCATTTGAAGTAACACGCGATATATTATTCCCACTGAGGTACACAAGAATTGTCGTTTTTGGAAAGTTCCGCGGGATGCTCGAAAGCCCTAAATTACGACAGCTAACTTGTCTCCCTGTGCAGAGCTGGCAAGCAGCTGGACAGCCAAGAGCCTCCTTCTGGAGCAGCAACAAAAGAAAACAATTAAGGATATACAGGAATGCTCCCAGGCAGGGTGGAGAACTTTGCAGACCACACATATCCCTGTCTTTGGCCTTCTCACTCATCTCTGACTTTGCTAGTAGAGATAAAAAGAAGTTTATAAATGTTATTAATTTGAATGTTTAGAGATTCCGTATGTACAGTTCTTTAAAATATAAGCATCGCTCTAAAGATTGGTATTCTATATATTCTCATTTGATACCAAATAAGCAGTTTAAAAATAAAAATTATGAAGTTTAAACTACACTGAAAACCTTTCCAAAGTAAATAAACAACTAAACAAGTGTACTGCCAGCCTAGACAAAAAATATTTAATTGGTTGCAACATGAAAGCAACTAAGCTGCTGAAATAAGCAGTATTTTGAATTTTCTGGAAGATGCTATTAACTACTTTTTATAGCTAAGAACAACTAGGAAATGTTTCAATAGCATTCAAACAGAAATGCCAGCTGGAAACAAGCTTCTTTTCACTGGAGGCTCATTTATAATTTTAATTTTACTTTTATAAAGCTGTATTACATTCAAAATAAATAAAAACAATTCCTTACCCGAAATCTGAAGTTCATTATTTCTGTTATCTTGTGGTTTTGCAGTTCACTGGGCTAAGTTACAAGCTGACTGAATACATTCATTTGTGAACCCTTTGTAAAGGCAGTACTGCTGCATACTGAAGTGCTCACATTTTGCCCCAGGATTTGCAACTGTTTGCTCAGGAAACTAAGGAAGAAGTGGTTAAAGTCAGGTTGCCATGGATACAGGAAACCCTGGGACAGGAAGCCATTTTATCTGTGCTTCAGAAGTATTGTTGGAAAGGAAATCTCAATGATTTTTTTCTAGAAAACCAATAACTATCTTAGTTTGTAACTGTTGCTGCTTTTGTTGTTGGTTTTGTGGGTTTTTTTTTTAAATCTTCTGTTTTTAACTAGGAGAGCTCAAGAAAGTTTTACATAAACTAGGTATAACTTTTGGAATAAAGCATACCTATTTGTAACAGAACAATTGCATTATCTGTGAGTCCTTTATCTTCCAGCTGGAATCCAAAATGTTTTACCAAGTCAATACGAACACACATACTGTTCTCTCTCTGCAGAGTCAAACTGCTGCCACCACGCACACGCCGGGTCCAGCAGAGAGGGAGAAGCTGGGGTCTGCAGGGCAGAGCCCAGGTGCCCCCCGCACTGCACACCCTGCCAGCGGCCCCAGGGAAGCTCAGGAAGTTTTGGAGACGAGAACTGCGCGATGCAGTACTAGTGCCATTGTCGTGTTTCAGATGTGACCCAGGCACTTCGTTAAGTCTCACATTAGGCTACCTTCTTTTAAAGCCAACTTATCAACAGAGGACTGTATATCCTGACAGCCACACTTTTGGCCAACAGCTTTCATTTCCTGCAGTGTCCCATGTGCAGATAAACACTTATAGTGCAAACGTCTGCTATAAATAACCCCCTCGCTTGACTACCGGAGATTACATCCTCAGTTTATCCATCACAGGGACTAAATACCTACAAAGTTCGGTCACATCACCAAAGGGGTAAAGCAGAAACAAGACAAAGAGAGATGGTAAATTAAGCCTACAAATAGCAATGTAACTACAAAATCATGATTTATATTGTAACAAGACCTTCAACTCAGTAAAATGAAGATTACAAAGCCCATCAGTAGCCACAGCCAAGGAAGAAACACAACAGCAGAAGAATCAAGTCACTTCAGCCACAATGACCTCACACAGGAAGCAGGAGTTCGCTTAAGGGGCGAAATATCACCCAAATATCTTTGTCTGTAACAATCCAAGCTGAAACGCATGAAGCATACGAACAATGTAAGCGGAACAGCTTTTGAAGAGGCTTTCTTCTGAATTCTGCCAAAAGAAACTCAACATTTCTGGAGTTTTCAAAAAAAATGTTTTTGAGCACCTATAGCTGGCTTTTTATGTTGGAAACCTATAAAACATTAAATATTAAGAGAAATACTCTTTCAGTTTTCAAACTTCAGCTTGCCAAAATCACCAAGAGTTGGGATGGTGGGGAATGTTTTAATAGGAAAGACAAAAATAAACAACCTTCAATTCTATAAGAGTCTTACAGTATCTAAAGTAAGAAATCAGCAGGACCATTAAAATTGCTCCATGGGCCACTTTAGACAAAGCCTGTATCAGTTACAGCCCAGAATGCATTTGAACTGCATTTGGTTCCTTTTTCTGGGACCATTAAGCCAGTTGGAAAACTAATTGTTCTTTAGATTTAATTATTTATTTTTACATTTTAATTTTTCATGATATTTAAAATAACAATTGATATAAAGTAATGTAAATGGCATGTCATTTCCTTAATAAGGGAACTTTGCATAGTTTTGAACAGTTCCTAGGATAATTAGGGAAATATCCCGTATATAGGGAAGAGAACAACAGCAGCAACTGAAAAAGATTATCCAGGTTAAATAGAATCAGGTGAAGAGAAGAACCACAGATTGACTGAAAAGGAAAAATTACTTCAAACTGGAAATCATTTCCTACCTAAGCTTCACTATCTGTAGCCTTATTTACGCTTATTTACACTGTTGGAGTATCTGAAAGCAACATCTGTTACGAACGAGAGGCAAAATAACATGCCATATAACTGATACACTGATACCTTTTTAGGGAAAACCATAAAAAAAATGACTGGGATACACATATAACTTGTATTGGTATTTCTCAAACTGGCTTGTACTTAAACAATAAAATTCATTACCAGTTGAAAACTGCACGGAAAACTCTTAAATAGGAAAACCCCAGACACTTATTTCAAATAAGCTTAGGAAGCTCCAAGAGTGTTTTATTTTATTCACTGCAAATTTTGTTCTCCAGTGACAGAAATACCAGGTTTATCTCTGAACACAGCTTCACAAAGCAACAGAGAATTAATTTTTGAACCCTGAAGTGAATTTTACCTTAATATGATAACACTGATAGAGTTACTAATGTCAATGCTTTTTAAAATATTAAAATCTACTCCAGCAACGACTCCTTGTCAATACAAGCATGAAATATGAGCAACAGCAATTTGTCAAATTGTGCATAAGATGACAGGTAAAAGTAACTGAAAGAACATACAAGCACTGCATTCAGTGCAGCCCTCACAAACCACTTCTATTTTCTCACTGATCCATGTTACATTAATACAAAATAATTCAGGTATGAATATAATGTAGCAACCGACAAATAGTCACTCAACTCCAATTTACGTAAAGCAAAAAATCACGCAACAAGTTCAAAAACAGGTTGTAAAGTTACCCATCCATTAAATGTATTAAGGACAAATTTTGAAGAGGGATTTCATTCTTATAATCACTACAAAAATTTTAAAGCTCACAAAACAGAGGAAAACCAATTTTTAGCACTGTAATTATTCTTTTGAGCTTATATGAGTGAAATTATCTGTTGCCCTCCCACTATGTATTTAGCAAGCACTTCCTCGTGCAGGTCTTCCTTCCTTCCTTCTGTTTTAATTCTCCACAGGTGAGCTATGATACAACTTTCTCGTTTTGTTTTCAAATACCTACCATCTTCCGCCCACTTCATTCTCCAGCTATGACTGCAAGTCAAAATAATTCAGCTACTAACCTACTGCTGTGGCAGCATACACATCAACATTCAATCTCGTTTCACCTACCTACATCCAGTAACTCCTGATATGGTCACCTTATTAATGTTAACTTACCAGATCTCAAAACCCTTTCTGTTTTTCTCATTGTCATCCATATTATCTCAAAATTTCTGATTATCTCAAATACTGCAGGCTCCTCCTAGTATTTAATATTCGTGCCTAAGTAAAAAAATCTTGATTTGCTGGTTCAGTTGTTGAAAATGTCTCTGTTCCACAGAGTGCTAATCTGCTCCCATAGTTACAAAGGGGAGACACAGGTACAGAAATTGTAATACCAAATTAACAACCCAGCAAAACCATTCCTGTTAAATAAACCCACACTACTAAACATTTGTATATGTAAACATACACCACAAAATCTATTTCAAAGTTATGAAGCTGTCTTTGTAACTTATTTTTCTTTTTAACCTTGGCATTTATTATTTTTGATTAAATTATCAAGCAGTTTTTGCAACCTGCTGAGAAATAGCAAGAAGTGAAAACTACAGGATTAGGAGGATAAGGAAAAAAGTTTCCCTTCTATAAGTCCTATTTGGGTCTAGACTCCAGTAAAATAATATCACAGAAAGCTCTTATGAAAGTATGAGCTCACTCTGAGAAACTGTTAGTGTAAATTTCTCATCTAGTAGTAAATAATTATTGCACCAATGAACTGCATTTTTCATGCAAACTGACAAAAAAATAAAGTCTTTATGGAGTGCGCAGTAAGACTGTGAACAAAACAAGGACTTGGGGGTGTTGGTGGATAAGAAGCTCAACATGACTCAGCAACGTCTGCTTGCAGCCCAAAAAGCCAACCGTATCCTGCTCCACATCAAAAGAAGAATGGCCAGCAGGTTGAGGGAGGTGATTCTAGCCCTCTACTCTGCTCTGGTGAGATCCCACCTGGAGTATTGTGTCCAGCTCTGGAGTCAACACAGGAAGGTCATGGACTTGTTGGAGTGGGTCCAGCAGAGGGCAATGAAGATGATCACAGGGATGGAGCACCTATGCTATGAGAACAGGTTGGAGAAGAGAAGGTTCCAGGGAGACCTTATAGCAGGCTTCCAGTACCTGAAGGGGGCCTACAGGAGTGATGGGGAGAGACTCCTTATCAGAGTAGTGATAGGATGAAGGGTAATGGTTTTAAATTGAAAGAGGGCAGAGTTGTGCTAGATATTCGGAAGAAATTCTTTACTGTGAGGGTGTTGAGGCACTGGAACAGATTGCCCGGAGAAGTTGTGGATGTCTTATCACTGGAAGCATTCAAGGCCAGGCCGGATGGGACTTTGAGCAACCTGGTCTAGTGGGAGGTGTCCCTGGCCATGGCAGGGGGGTTGGAATTAGATGGTCTTTAAGGTCCCTTCCAACCCAAACTGTTTTATGGTATTTCATCGTTAGTCTTTACTATTCACTGCAATATTTAGTAAACTCTGTTCAAACAATAAAAGGAGTAAGAAACCTACTCAATATGAATGCATTTCAAACCAAAATGTTTAAAGAACTCAAACAAAAGTAATTTCCCAAAGGTCAACCAGAATAACTAATTGACCTAGAAATTGATCGAAAACTAAATCCAATTGCAAAGCTTTCAACAGCACACTGCCTGCTAGTTTAGGAGACAGGATAAGCATGAACTTGGCCTTAGGAACTCATAGCTTCTAAAAATTTTACAGAAAGAGAAACAACTAGTGCATTTCATGAAAACTACTACAGAGAATACCCACATGCAAAATACAAAATACAAAAACTATTTCTTCCTTTAAAATATTTTTACGCTACGCATTTCCTTAATATGAAAACCTGGTGTCTTATTTTAAACCCTCCCTTTCTCATTAAATTGTTTGAGTATGAAATGTTATTTTTGAGACAATACTTATTTGCATACGTTCTTCTAGTGACATGGGTTGTGTCTCATCATAATAGTCTGGCACTCTTAAAAAAAAAAAGTCACCAAAAATCTTAGGTACTCTCAGGCAGTCTCAAATTTCACAGAGTGTAGAGCTGAAAGATAAGCAGGTGCACCAACACAGCTCAGAATAAACTCAGATGGAAAACTATCTAAAAATTTGTATGAGTTTTTTTTTAAAGCTTATTGCAATCTTGTGATTTTAACACACTTTTTATAATATATTATACTTTAGTCACTGCTTATTCAATAACTAATTTGCAAACATCTAAACTGCACATTACAAAGGACAAAATTTGAAGAAAGCTACTTAGTCCATTATCTTTTTTGGCTGTCTTTTATATAATTAAAATGTTCAATTTTAGAATAAATTGTATATAGGAGAGTTTCAGGAAAGACTTCTGAAATTCTTTATCTAGGCCACACACAAAAGCAAGATATCAGTAGCAATCCCTTATGACTGCAGTCTGCTTTCTGCAGCAGTTCAGCTGCATTTAGTGACATAATCCCTTGCCATCACTTGGTACATTTTCCTTGTAAACAAGCCTTATGGATCTTAGGGGAACTGATAAGTTGTTCCTGACCAGTCCATACTAAAGAACAGATGTAGGATGAAAATTAATGGAGACTGTAAACAAGGAAAGTTTAAAGAGTGCACCCTTTTACCAATGCTATGATGTGACATATAATTAAGGAAGGTATAGTACTTTATAAAATAGTCTGAATGATGTTGACTCTGATACTCAAACTAAGACCAAAGCCACATTTTTCACTCCCATCAGTAACACTGCACTGTCATCTGGAAAGCAAACTAAACAAACCCAAGGCCAAACATGGATAACAAATGCAAAATCACAATTTAAAGAGCTCCCTTTTATACTAATAGTTTATTAGATGTGTGAGTGAGCAGTCAGCACACCTTTGACTACAGGTATTAAAAAAAAATAGGAGGGTAAGATAGGGAAATGGCTTGAGAGTATCATCATAAGGAGGATGTACAAGTTAGTTGTGTGACAAATTCTGACTTTATAAACTACCCCCAAAGAGAATATGGCATTTCATCAGGCGATTTCCTAACATTAGATAACTTTCTCACCATTTCCTAACATTAGATATGGACAACTTCTTGATAGGAAAATTAAATTGCTAGCAAAGTAACTTTAAGAAATGACAGAGGAAAAACTTCTTTAATAACCTAATGAAGATTATAATTGCATACTGTAAGTACTGATACTCACAGAATGCCAATTATGTAACTGGCATAACTCACACTGTCTCGACATATCAGATTTGATACACAGTGAGAAAAAGCAAGCATAATTTACATAATGATTAGAAATTAGAACCTGGAGAATCTTTCAGGTTCTTAAACTTTTCCTCACAATAGATTTTTTCCAAATACATTTGACTCATAGGGGAAAAATTAACACTGGCGTCTGGAAATACTACTTGTTTACCACAAATTAAAAAGATAAGATCAATTCAAATGCTACATATTTCAAGCTCAGTAGAGTCAAGTCTCCTCTATGGAGTGGTAGGTCCACCAAGAATGAACTACCCCTCTACACTGGTACATCCACCAAGAATGAATCTATTCTCAAGCACAAAAATTAATGGACTTTTTGAAAGGCACTGACTTTGAGTAAACGTAAACCTGGCAACTTTCAATTTAAGAATGACAGGCGTAGGTTACCAGTAAAAGTCAAGTGCTTAGCTTTCAACATGGTGTCAAATGCCACCCATGCTTACTTATGTACCACACGAAGCTAAGCTAATCATTGACACGCTACCTTTTCAAATTCTGTTTATCTTTCCTATCAGAGACTAACATATTCCCAGCACTCTTAAGCATCTTTCACTATTGTTTGTGTTCTACCAGATACACAGATAATAACTGGGGGAGAATAAAGAAGAAATCTACTTTGCTAAATAAATCATTAAAAGCTTTCCATATCCCAACAGTAAGGGCATTCCAAAACCTTGTAATGCTGGCACTATACAAACTGACAAAAGCACAATAAGCAAGCTTATTAAAATTATTTATAGGAGAAGAGGTACAATTTTAGCCACTTTAGTCTCAGGAAATACAGAGAGGTGCCAAAAATGCATATCTGAAAACATAGCACCTCAGACGGTGTTAGGGCCCCACATCCACTCCATAGTGGCCTAAAGGAAAGTTGGGCTGCTGCTCCTGACTATGTTCATTAGATGCTGTTTTGGGGACCAAGGGGACATCTAACAAACCCAACTACATCGACCGTACTGTACTAGAAGAGTACTCTTGAAGCTGTAGGTTCACAAACAAGCCATTAGGATTGTAGACAAACGGGAATATGACTGAACTAGACCAGGAAATAAGGACATTTGTGAATGCTGTCACCCCTCATGTCTCACACCCTAGTTCAGACATGATTCTGCTCCACCAAACTTCAAGTCCTTTCGTGCTTTTTTTCAAAAAACTCTCACTGTTCTAGCTATTGTGTGACGTCCCTTGTGTGCTAACACACGGTGACACCATTACTCTTTAAGTGCATCCTGACTGCTTAAATTTCATTACTGGACCCTACTATTATATATATCAGTTTAAAGACAAACATCTTTATTTTATGAAGTATCAAGAGATTTTAATAAATGAATAAAAATGCATGTGGGAAACAGGCAGTAAGAGTACAAAATGTGGAAAATAACACAGATGTGTATCTGTTAGACACAAAAAATGCTAACATTGAATGGCCAGGCTCAGATAGCAAATGCAGATAATCAGGTAGTATTTTGTTTGCAAAAATCCCAAGTAATACCAGGAAATTACTGCTAAGTACGAAGGTGTTGCAACACACTAATCAGGAAAGAAGCAGCTATTGTTCTTTTTGTAATATGAACTTCTCAAGACTAACACAATGTGTAGCTGTGTGTAGGATAAACAGGATAACAGGATGCTGGATTGAAGGACTATATGTGTACATGATAAAATGCAACAGCACTGTTGGTACTAAAGACTTGTCATTGTATGTATCTCTGGATGATATTGCCTAGACAAGAAAGTTGTAGTTTGGCTAATGAACTGTCACTCTATAACATGCTTAATCCAACTAAATGGTCCAAGAACTACCGTGAACTACAACCAGTCTGCAGTGATTCCCATCTTACCTACTCTAAAATCCTTCACTCATGATGCTGTCAAAGGTGCTATATTTGAAATAGGAAATTATTTTTGCCTTACTGGTTTCAAATTAATAATGATGGAAGCTTTAGCTTCCCCTGAAAAGCAGAAAGTCCCAAATCCACATATGTATAGGTACAAACATGACCACTAACTAGAAAAATACCTGACAGCAATGAAGTAATACTATAGAGTTTAGAGGGAGAATAAAAAAAGATAACTCTTCCTTGATATTTACCTCAACATTTTAGCCATAAAGTAATTCTGAGGGAACAATGAGAATACATGTTATCATCTTTTTTCCCCCAGTACTTCTGTTTATTTCCTCTCTTTCCTCTCTGAATTAACCTGATGCTCTTGGGATAGCTCCAGCTATAGGCAAGAGGAAGCAACTGGCAAAAAGAGCAAAATCCTGAGGAAGTGCTGAACACAGTGCAGATGTCCGTTTTCCTTATAGCAGCATCTTGAAAATCTGAGCTTGCTACTGGTATGACCCCTGACCATTGTACAGGAGCAAGCTGAAGGTAGAACCTCCCCCTCAGCTTGGTTATCCCAAGCAAGGCTGTCTTATGGCCATCCTCCAGAGACAAAATTCTGTACTGTGTCTACAGCTGAGAAATCTTGAACTGGTTTGGATGTCCAAAGTAATATCTAATCAGGAACGTGGTTAGTGAGGTACTCCAACAGGAAAAATTACTTAGCTGTTTATGTGAATCAAAATATTTTGTTTAAATACTGTATTATATTTAAAACATTTTTGCTAAAACTCTGCAAATGAATTTGCAGAAGAAGCCTGCTTTTGAAAAATTTTATTTTTAACACAAGTTTCAGATGTGACATGCAGCAAGCATATGTAATATAATCCCTACAAAATGGCAAAACCAAAGTGACTCATATTTTTCAGTAGTAGAAGGAACAATCACTTGACAGAATCAATTTCACACGTTCTGTCTGAAGGTATGTTTGGCCCTGGCAGTCTATCAGTTGTGTAGTAAAATTTTCGTAGCTTTGACATAAATATGTCCACTAAAGAGAGGCATTTTATTTGAGAAATGGCTTTCTTAAATGATTTGAAAATCTGAAAAATAAACCTGTCATTTGCAGAAGGCTTTATTATGTTATGGACTGCCAGAAATAATTGGCTCTCACAGCAGGAAAATTGGAGCAGCTGAACGTAGTTAAAATAACACAGTTATCTAAAGCAACTTGTTTTTTCCTTCGCCTCTTTGAAAGAAACTTCACAGGAAGACAGGCATGCAATTCAGCACCTTAAATTTTAGATTACACCCTTTTAAGAACGTTTCAAATGTACTCAAAAGCAATATAACATTGTTGCATTTACTGAAAAAAATCCAAAAGCTTTCTCCTAAAGTAACTGCTTGGTTCACTTTTGGTTAGATGTTTGTCCTGATGATCTGAGATGAAAAAAGGAAAGCTTCTGTGCACATTAAAAGCAATGACGCCTCTTTAAGTTTTACATGTAAAAGTTCCCTGATTTTTTAGGTATGACTACATATTCTACAGCTTTACAGATACTAATGTAGCTTTAGGATTTGTGAGCAACCATCTCAATTCCCATTAGACAAGACTTTTCAGGAAATCCGGCAGACTAAATGTGAACACATGCAGTCTTGTCTTCCTGACTTTCAAACAGACAAGAATAATCTGAAGGTAACTATGGACTGAACTCTCACCTAAACACGTGTTATACATGAATCCTAGTGGTGGCAGCTTAGAAGTCAGTGTAATACTATTCAGCATTTTCATTAAAAACCTTCATTTTGGTTGTATACTCAGCAATGACCATGGCTAGAGAAAGGACAATAGTAAAGGCTGCTTGTTACAGAAAGTCTTTCACAGCAGAAGGTCTCACTATACAAAGTTTCACGGTCTTTTATAGCAACTCTTCCATTAAACATCATAAAGGGCAAAACCAGGATTTTCATCACTTTCATTCCAATCTAACCACAACAGGAAAGAAAACTGAACAAACACTGTTCCCTGGAAGGAACTCCAAAATGCTTAACAAGCCAACTAAAGCAACCACTTAATCAAGATGAGAGAAGCAGCTAGTTCAGTATTAATATGAGAATGGACAATAAAATGTGCAGTGCCGTTTTCTCAATTTTACTAAATGACATTTTCCAAGAAATAGAAGAAAGGTTACTATGTTGCTATAAAAAGTTAATATAGCATGAAAAAATAGCATGAAAATTCTACCTTTTTAAGTTCCTCTTGGCAAAAAGGCAATTAAACTACTTACCTTGGAATGTTTATCTGCAGAACTGTGAAATACCTTAAAAATCACCTTAAGGGCCTTTGAGGCATTCTTATTTAAGGCACTGTACATCTGCTTACCTATTCAATGATGGCAAAAGCGAAAGCAATGCCAAAGCAGAAAGTTTCCTTCTTTCTGGCTGAGTGATGTTATCCATTCGATCAACCCACATTTCAATCACATTACTGAGAATTTGGTCCAACTGCAATGGGAAGCAGAATGTTCCTTTTCATTTATGAGTACTTCAGCATATTTAGAAAATCACTTACTTTAATTTTTCTAGCAACTGAATACACTATTCAACCTGAGAAAGACACCATACAGTTATGCACACCTAATAGAATTAGCAAGCAACAGGTATTTTTTAAGTTTTCTATAGCAGTGCTTCCAAGCCCCCTCTCACCATTAACTGTAACCCAGAAGTTAGGAATACATTTAATTCATGGTCAGAACAGTGACAGAAAATTACTAAAATTTCACTTAAAGACACAGTAGAACACTTGTAGGTAAAGAACCTCTGTAACTTCGTCCGTGAAACCAGAGCATGTTAAACCTGATACTCCTGGAAACTCATCAGAACATGATTACACCATTAACCATGGTGCAAGACACATCAAGATGGCACAAGGGAAGAGACTCTCACTCTGCCATTGTATGCAAACTGAAAGTGTTTATTTGGCTTATCATGGAATGCAGCAGGAAGAGAATTTGGATATCATATACAACCTTTAATGAGATCTTTTAAGGTAATTGTTGGAACATGTAAAACTTGTCATAGGATGTTCAGGGGAAGGATAAAAGGAAGGAAAAGGGCCCCTTTCCAAGGTGGTCTGGGGAGGAAAAAGCATGGAAAACAGAGGGAAAAGTTCTTTTGGGTCAAAAAAAAGCAGTACTTCCACATGCAATCCAGATAAAATACCAATACAAAAATCCTTACCTCCTGACCCAGTTCACATGCCATTTGGCTCAAAAGTGATGAAAAAAAACTTGCATTTTGCAGTAGAACTCTACCCACAATCCCCAGATAAGTAGACATCACCACCGGGTATCTCTGAAACGAAAGTAAGAGGCTTAGATTAATTAAGAGAAAAATACTTAACATACAGAGCAGAAATACACGGAAAATACTTCCATGCATCCTTTATATATTTTATGAAATTTGGAATCATAAATTGTAGTTTTGAAGCCTCTAAGAACACAAGACTGAGCAAGCAAGCAATAATTAGCAGAGTTTCTTAATTCTTACAATAAGAAACTATGGCTATCCCAAAGTCAGTTTCCTCCAAACAGCCAAGACAACTTGCAAGGTGATTTTACTTTAAATTTTAAAACCGGCATCTTAAGGAATAAATAGAATATTATACTATTAAAAGATTACTTTCAATGTTGATTATGGTTCAAAATTACTGTTTACAATTTTAGTAACATTAAGAGGTGCTTAATATTTCTGAAGTTGTTCTTTCTTACTTCTCTAAGAGAAACTAATACATTTGTCAACAACTAACTTGCAACTGTCTCAAAATTAACTGGATACAGTAGTGAGCTCATTAGTTCATTACCTTTTGTTATTACTTTTAATTTTAAAATAAGCTACATGTCTTCCTGTATTAAATTCAGCATCTAAAAACATAAATAGTTATTTTGCAGAATTGCCTACTTGAAAAACAAATGCTAACATTTACCTGAAAAAGTTAATGCAGATTAATACTTTTTTGAATAAAGAGCAATGAATTTGTTAGTCTTAAATCAGAAGACATTTTAGTAATATACTCGAGTTTTGTGTCTTAATCTGCAAACTGCTCAAACAAACTGCCTTTTTGTGTTCTATACAGCAAAAAGTAAATCGCTCAGTAATATAACTTGGTTTAATTTTGGAAATATCTTATTTAACTCAATAATAATGGGAGCTTGGCTGATAACTGAAAGTCTTCAACTCTGAAAAAAACAGTTTCTTACCAAAAAAATCAAGAGAAAAAAGAATCCCACCCACTGATTCTGCTGATTGTTTTTTTCCTCTTGCTAGTACTGCAAGGTCCAACACAGTTAAAGCATATTGAATTTTACTCCTTTTTATACAACACAGAAATTTGTGAAGGCAAAGAGAGAGAAAATGGAGAACTTAAGACATACAATCAAGCAAAATCTTCAAGCTTTTTCTATCTTGCACAGAGCATTCTCACATCCCTCAGCTCTTCAAATTAGGTATGTCAAGTAGAAAAAGAAGGTCAAATCAATCTTCTCCTTGACCTGTTTGTTTTTCTCTGGTCTAGGTACACTTAAAAAGGAGTAATATAACCACCTTTAAAAACCCTAACACAAAACGCCAATGCCTACGGAGGATCTGAGTGTAGAGGCACATTATCAGTGGAGGAATAGTGGAGGAATGGAAGAATGAAATTCATATTATTTTAATAAAATAAACACTAGATGACAAAAGAAGTGATGGATAAATTGCTTTAACTCTTGCACTACTGTATTATTTTTACAGATTTTTAAAATACCTGCCAAAGATCTACCAGATGCTCTTAAAACAAGAGAAAATGCAACATCAATATGAAAAAAATGGGCCTGATAATGGAAGATGCTTTCCCATTAGAAAGGAAAAGTTGAGAGTAAGGAGTAACTCTTACCTCCCCATCTAAAATCCCCTTGAATATTGACGGCAGAAGGGGCTGAAACATTTGAGGACCCAAAACAGGGTTTACTTTTAGGACATTTTCCACAACCTTAAAAACAAAAGCAATTTAGACAATTAGTAAGTTACATTTAAAAACCTTAACTGAAGCTTTAGAACTACATATACTGGTCTATATATAAAGTCCTGGTAGGATGTTTACCATTAAATACCAGCAAACCTTAGGATTGCTGAAAGTATATTTGAGCAAAGTACTCTGCAAACATGATCTGCATAACAGTCCTGATGAAAACTGACATGTCAAGTGAAACCCACCTAGCAAGAACCTCCTCCTGGCCCTGGCAAAGCTGCTGAGGTGGGCTGGAAGGAGGGACCTTGATATGGTTCCATGAGAAGCAGCTTGATGAAGTGGGCTGGCAGGGAAAAGTACGGGCAGTTTAAGACTTATTTCCATACCTTTGTCCTGTCACTTTTTTGACCAACCATTCATTAGGATCTACCATTCCTTGGCAGGTGATTAAGTAACCACAAGTGCCCTCAGATGTGCTATTCTCACTACCCTGCTCTGGCTGCCAGTTTTAACATTCTTTACTCTTTGCTTCTCAGCTCTTTTTTTTCCCCCCCATGAGCTGTTCCCTGAAGTAATTTTTTTTTCTCGTGTTCTTCAGGCTTTCTTTCATCCAGCTGTTTGGGCTCTCTCCTTGTACCAAGACAGAGAGGGGAAGAGGCTGTGAGAATAACAGGCTGTATTAGAAGTATTCACTTCTAAAGTAAAGACAGAGACCACACATCTATACAATCATGTGTATAAAGCACGTATAGGTACCATAAAGGTACCTCCCTTTCTCAGACACTCTTCTCAGTTTCCACCTACTTTCAGCTCACCAGAACTTCTTCAAGGAACTACTCTTCTGTGTTCTTGTCCAGTCTCCCCTAAATCTTTTTTTAAACCTTGCCCCTACTAGCTTCATTTAATGCCTTGAGAGAAGTTGTAAGCAGTTGACTCTCTTCAGTGCCTCTCAGTTTTTGTAGACCTTTACTGTTATATGGAAGTGAACATAACTTCTCTCCCACTTGTCCTTTCCAGGCACCAGAAGTTTTAGCTAACTCATTTGTTCCTTGTACACAATCTTTCCAAACATTTTATTGTCTGTCCCAGATAACTAGAAAATCAAGTCACATCAAGCCTCAACAACCTTGCAATAAATCATTTTGTCAGTCCAAATTAGTGTTTTTCAACCTTATCCATATATGTACTGTTTTAACGTCTATTCTCAATCCAGTGAAAGCTCTTAGTAGGAAAACATTTCAGAGAACACTCCCGGGTGTTTCTGTTCCCAATATTTATCTTAGGGGGGTCTTGTTTAACAAGTCAGCATAGTGATGCCTGACAAAACATTTTCCTTATTGTAAAAATGCTTACATGGATTATAGTTCAGTTACCCCTCTGGAAGTAAGTAGGCATATTGGAAAGGTGTTTGAGGTATACTGGACAAACCTCATGGCTAATGCGAGACCACACTGGGAGCCAAGTGGATAAATGATACATTAGTAGCATCACTCTATTTTAGAGATCTGGTTAAAAGCTGCTGCATCAAACATTTACCCAAATATAGAATCTAAGTAACAGTATTGATAGAAAGGAATTGATATTTTAAATTCCAGAACTAGAGTCCTTAAGCTCCTCACAGCAGTAACTACAAATGGGTAGGACTATTAACTCCCCCTGTTGTTTTTTGTCCTGGGATTCTGCAAGCACTTTTGGTATCCACCAAAGAGGTATATGGGATCTCATTTTGTTCCTGCATTTAAAAGAAACTGAATTCAGGTCCAAGGTTTTATAAACAACACAGAGTTCCCAGTTAGTGCAGCCACTGGAAACATAAGTAGTAATACACTATAGTTATTACTCAACTTTCAGTGCATAGTCCAACTTTATTTCCTGCAATTTTTCAAAAGGCACTTTTTAAATATTTAAATATGTAGTTAAAACACCACCAACTCCGATGTCAGTGTGTGCTATATAAGCTGTTTTCTTTTGTATGTTCTACAACATTGCTTTAAAAAACATTACTCTAACCTGAAAAAACACTAGCAACAATAATGGATGCAGTGCTGAATATCTCTGAATAACTCTACCTTTAAAACTTGAACTTGACCTTCAGTAGTTATATCCTCCAAAAGTTCACAAAATGACCTGCATAGGTCAGCAGCATACATCTGAAAAATAAATTAAACATAAGGTATTATGCAAACACGTTTTATATTTATGTATATATTTCAAAACTCAATGCATTAGGGATTACATATGTCCAAAGACACTGCTTCTCTTCAAAGATAACATTTACTAAAATGCTTACCTTTCCTAAACTAATTAAAACCTAATCTAAGCATTTTGGTATTTTTTAACATTGCAGGTGTTTTAAACAATCATTCTCAATGAATTTTCTAAAGAAAGGAGTGAGAAAAAGGCATAATACCTCTTGTTCAACTTCTGCTAGAATTTATGATGATAATTGTAATCTACTAGGATAATTGGAGTAACTACTGCTACCCTGCAGAGGACCTTCTCAGGTAACAAAGTACTAGATGAATCCACAAACTATTAATTGTAGACCTTTACTATATAAAATGGTTTGCCATTAGGGACTTAAGATGCTAATATGACTCTTTATATAATGGTAACATACCTGTAAAAATTCAGATGATGATAAGAAAATATAAGCATTGATGATCTTAAAGCAATTTTTGAGGTTTTCCGAACTAAGCTCTGGAAAAAAAGAGATCACAATTCACAACCTCATCACAAATTGAAGTATAACTGAAATGATTCACTTCTACAAGTTTTTTTCCTCATACAGCTTTTGAGTGCCAGATGCCTGCAAGAAGAAAAAAGTCTCCTTAGATTCAGTAAATCATTCAGGTCCTCTCTCCTTGCCACAGAGAACATGCTGGTTTTGGCTGGGGTAGAGTTAATGTTCTTCACAGTAGTTAGTATGGAGTTTTGTTTTGGATTTGTGCTGGGAAGAGTGATGATACCACAGGGATGTTTAGTTGTTGCTGAGCAGTGGTCACACAGAGTCAAGACCTTTTCTGCCCCTCACACTGCCCACCAGCGAGGAGGCTGGGGGTGCACAAGAAGCTGAGAGAAAACACAGCTGGGACAGCTGACCCCAGGGATATTCCATACCATATGGCATCCTGCTCAGCATATAAAGCTGGAAGACGGAGAAAGAAAGGCAGGAGTACATTTCGAGTTATGGTGTTTTGTCTTCCCAAGGAACTGTCACATGTGATGGAGCCCCACTTTCCGGGACACCTGCCTGATGATGGGAACAGTGAATGAATTCCTTGTTTCGCTTTGCATGTGTGTGTGGTTTTTGCTTTACCTATTAAACTGTCTTTATCGCAACTCATGAGTTTTCTGTCTTTTCTGATTCTCTTCCCCACCCCACCGTGGCAGGGAGTGAGCAAACAGCTGCGTGGTGTTTAGCGGCTGGTTGGGGTTAAACCACAGCAGACAATAACAAGAGGAATGATAACAGCTCTCATGCTCCCAAATGGAAGCACAAGAAATCCCATGATCTCAAAAGCCAACGCAAGTAAAAAAATAATAAAATAAAAGAAATTTTGGATGTGACAGCGGGCTTAGAAGATCTTAAAGAATGAACAACTGAAACACGTACAAAGAATGAACAACTGAAACATGTACATAAGAGACCTGCAATTACTGGTAAGTGATCTCTCTCACATTTGAATCCATTAATGTTGAGCAGAAAGACTGAAATAATGATTGCAGGTCTGCTCTTCTGACCCTGTCGCCACATCAAAAGGCACTGAGCTTTTGGATTAAAACTCACTGAACTTTAGGCCATACCTTGAGTATTTCGGTAAGGAAAGCATGTCTATTTAAGAGACAGATAGACACAGGAGATATCATCCAACAGCAGTTTGAAGAGAAAAACAGACATGTCCTCAGGCAGTACCTGTAAGATTGTTTTTAAAAAAAAGCCACCCAGAACATCTATAAACATAATTCATAGCAAGACAAAAGGTTTCAAAATTTCACATGGAGGTTAATACTAATGCTGAAAGACAACAGCCCTTCGTGTCTCAAAAAAAAATGAAAAAGCAAAAAAAAAACAAAAAACAAACCAACTAAAAAAAGTCAAATGGTTTGCTAAATTTTCTTAAAACCAGTTTGGAAGACAGATTATTCTTGGTAAAGTAATGAAACTTCTGCTCCACCACCTTTAATTAATATTCCAATAAAATCATCACGGAGAGCCAACAGGAAAATGTGTTTTAATAAAACGTTTCAACATAATTTAAACATTAGCACCACTGCTGATATGAAGACCAAATATGATAATTATGCTGTTAACAGTCATTGTACATCAGTGATAGCACCACAGTCTTTGAAGGAAGGTGAGTTATGCAAGTGAAATCAAGCCTTCATGTCAAATTCAATGTTCTAATCCTCTATCTGTAAGATTTAAGAATTGCACTGATTACTTTAAAAGGCAAATCTAATTGATTAGTACAGCTGCTCTGCCATCCAGTTCCAACAGTAGTAGTATCCTGAAATGGACACAAAAGGCTCTTTTCAGAAGGACAAACGTATCTGGAAAGGAATATCTACATATTACTTTCAGACTAGTTAAAAAAGAAAAAACAGTAACATTTCTATAGTCTTCCCTTTCAGCTGATTAAAGAGAAAAATTAAAGAGATGTCACTTCACTAAGCTATATCTATGGTGACATGTGCCACAGGCCTGTGACGTGGCCATGACAAAGGCGTGTTCAAATAATGAAAAACCTAGCATGAATGAATGAATCACTAAAAAAAAAAAAATCAACTAAATATCAAACCACTTTTTATGCATAATACATTGAAATTGCTTGCCAGCAGATAAGCATATTTTTTAAAAAATTAAAATCTCCTGAAGGACTCAGGAGAAGAAATGGCAAGCAATTGCTTCTCTAGGCTGTCATTTAAGTTAGGAATGAAAGTCAAAGAATATATAGTGAATGTACTCTTGTCAGTAAGACAATTGGATCCAGCAGAGAAGGCAGAAGAGGAAGCAGCAGAGAGGCCTTCAAAGTTCAGATTTCTAAGGTATTACTGATGGGCCAGGGATAGATAAAGGAAGTGCTCATGCAGTACATAGTCCTGGAAAGCACCTTAAGAGCATTTAAACAAAAAAAAACCTCCAACAGATGATATGTTAATTTGCAGTCATCTGAACATGGAAAGAAAACCAAAAAGCCACAGCAACATCTTGCTCTTCAGTGATATCCATAGCATACTTCAAAAACTATAGGAGATAATTTGCACATAATATACTGAATTCAGTTTTATATCACTTTGCTGAAGAAAACATACTATTATAATTCAGAAATCGCAAATCAAGTTTTGCACTTTGATCATTAAAGCTAAACTCCCAAATCCAATGGGAAACACTAGTAGCTCAAAGAGTTCTTAAGGGTCGTGAATTGGAACCAGCACAACTCCTGAATTTTCTGAAAAAGTATTGTGTACAGTCACAATGAAGTCCCAGAGGAACCTTCCCACAAAGGTAATTAAAGCAAAGCAAAAATTACAACACAATGAATAATCAAAAACCTGAATAATAGACAATCCAGTCTATTGTCTGTACCTCCTTTAAACATAGCCAAACTGTCTACTTTAATATAAATGGTTATCAATACTATTTTCCACAGTATTGCATGAGGGGTTGGGAGGACAGGGTAGGCAGAAAATAGCAATAGCAAATGTAAACAACCCACAGATACAGAGTATTTCTGAATTTTACTTAAGCAGATCAGCAGGGTGACACAACTACAAAAATCACAGCCATTTGTATTGTGCAAGCTTCCTGTACCAGATACTATCTACTACTAACATGGAACAATCAGGAGGAAGGGTAGGTGTGTAGATATGAATGAAGACAAAATAGTAAGCATTTGGCAGCCACAGAACCTAAGAGGGAGCTCTGGAGTAAATACTGAAACAACTACAAAATACTACTTCCCTGAGCAGTTTTGTCATTAGAGATCTAGTATACACAGGGAAGTAACAGAAGGTGTTACCTTGCACCTACGGACCGTGATGTAATTTTCTATTGACCTTTAGTCAGAATAAAATATTAAATGCTGAAAACAATTAAAAAGTAACTTCTGTAATTTCCTCTAGAAACAGAATCCATTTTCTGTATTACCTTCACAACCTATAAAAGCATGGCTAAGGATTTCATTACACAAAAACATATTTACATCATAAAATTAAAACCACAAAATTTTTATACTCACTGGAATTGCAAAGCAAAAGCACCCCAAATATCAGTATTTCCTAAGCCCTGATTCTTAATCCTCATTAATGAGTTTATATTTTGTCAACAATTCAAGCAAAACTACCACTTTTAATTTCAGTGCTGCTTGACCAATACACAATAATGGAAAATCTAATAATGAAAACGTAAGTTCTTTAGACTAGAAAACATTCTGGTTGTAAGCAGAACAGGCAAATATTCCATATAATCAAACTCAGCATATTTAAATTTCAGGAACTTCTTAAAAAAACCTCTGAAATGATAAATTGACATTTGTCTTACCTTTAGGGTATAAAGCAGCTTTAAATTATTAAAAAAGAGAACTAGGGTAAAGAGATAATAAATATTAAAGATTGGAAAGTCAAACAATAAAATCCTATTGTTCATCTTTCAGTAGTCAGAATTTTGCAACCTCCCTTAGCTCTTGTAGCCACAGCAGCATTACGTGAACACCACAAGCAGCAGAAAAAACAAACCATGAAATTTTATTTGGTATACTTGGTGAAAGACTTACCAAGAAGGGCAGACATGTTCTGAAATATTCTTAGGAGCTCAGGTGTAAGACATGGACTATTCTCCAATGTCACTAACCTAAGAATAGATTAAACAAAATATTTTAGATTACCTATGAGTAATCTAAAGTGATCATTTTGACAGATGGAAAACTTTATAACTTCCAGTAACCATATCTATGATCCTTAAATAATGTTTAACAATTACTTGAAGCATATTTCAAGTACACCAGTAGTCTTTACAACACACCCATTAAGTATAGGCACTGGCCTTGCTAAGGTAGAAAAACAAAGAAAAACATACTACTGTCTTTTTAAAGGCAACATAACCTCCAAAATACAGCAGAGAGAATGGCTAAGTATCCAACTTGGAAACTCAGAGGTGTGTAGAGAGGAATATTCATGGTGTAAGGACAAGATGTGTAGTGCTCTTTACCTCTGATGAGGAGCTGTGGTAGTAACCACCTCAAATCTTTACCTTTTTTATTTAATTTTTGTTCCTCTGAAGTCTGAAATGATGCCTTGATTACCATACAATAAAGCATAACTATATGCTCAGCATTTTTTTTGTATCAGTTTAAAATTCCTGAGGTCTGAAAACAGTAGCTATAAATTAAATTCATACTGAAAGCCACAGCAACATATTCCAGTTAGTTCCTAGATTTTAAGTGTGTGATTACTGTATTTAAATAACATTTCTGATTATGTTAATTATCTTAGCTGTTCTCTTGCTCTCTGGTTTAGGAAGCCATTAGAGTCCCAACTGTCTCTGCCAGCTCAATTCAGATTTCTCTGATGTCCTCTAGGACATCTTAAAATTCCATTCTTCTGCATAGGCGTCAGAACAACAACCTCAAGATCAGTACTATTAAGAAAGCAAAAAAGCTCTGAACTGATATATTAAAGATGTCCCTGCCTCTAAATTTTGTGAAGATCTTGCACTTTGACTTGCTGCCCCACCATCAAAAACATTAAAAGTCTTAATTTTGCTGCACACAGAACAGATCATTTATAGGTTAAGTATTTGTAATTCAAATGCCCATCTACAGTTTAGGTCAAAGGAATATCTCACTATTTCAAAACAAACTCAATATATTCCTATTCTGCAGGGAAGAGATGTGCTGAATTCAGTTTCCTCCTCCTACAGTGTCAGCTGCACCAGAACCAAACAAATTAGGCTCATGGCAAACTGATCACAGTGCCAGTTCTTATTTTATGTTTAGTCAACAAATAGCTTGAGATCTGGAAGATAACTTCCACGTTTTATCCTCAAAAGTTTGCCATCTCTCCAGCAACCAGCTCTTAAGAATGACTGGGTTTTCGTGCTCCTGAAGTCAAGCATGTCAAATTGTTAGTTTAGCATGCACATTATAGAGAGTCTAGACTTTTTGACCTGCTGTTCATTATCACAACAGAACTATATCTCACTATCAACTGCCTGAAAATGGATTACCTACTCAGCTATTTTTAATTGTGTTTCTTTTAATAACTTCCTAATCTCATCTCTTCTGAGAAAAGGTATGATATACATGATGTCAAGGTAATATAACAAGAACATATAAATTTTTAATACAATCAAAGCTTTTTTCAGTTGTTTGTTTGTTGTTTTTTTCTCTTCTGGGGATACAAAAATTAACACTTTAAAAATCAGAAACTGATAAAGAATATTCTTACCACAACTCTAAACCATCTTCCAGAAGATAGACATGTGGAGGCTGCGAAACATCTGTACTTAGCTGAATAACTGGAAGTAGAAAAGGATAGAGATTTTTGCTGTCTGTTCCCAGTCCCTGTAAAAGTGGAAAAAAAATGAAAAATACTTCAAAAACTGCAAACCAATAAATAATCTGACACGGTAAAATTCACAAAAGAAGAAAAAAAGAATCAAAGAAATTGAAACACAAATAACGGGACATGACACAAATCAATTACATAACAAAGCAGGCAGCTCAGAGCTGCTATTATCTCTGTTTCATATAACACATGAACAAAGCAGAAGAGACCATCAGTAAAACTAAAAAATTTAAGAAGCGATTAAATGAAGTGCTTCTTCCCATATGCTGTATAAAAATGTTGCAGAAATCATTGCGAAATGACATCATAGGTATCAGAGGTTATGCAACAGAAAGGTAACGGTAATAATAAAAGTGTTGAAATTAAAAAGAAACAGGACGACCCTCAATTAAGTCAAAGCCAACAACACCATTTAGAGATATTAAACTTAATGGTTACAATTTAAGCAAGAAACATTTGATGTTAATCAAAATTTAAATGCAAATTTAAAGAACAGGCAAAGTGAAACTTGCTATGGTGGCTCTTATCTTTGCCCATGATTTGAAAATGGCTCATCTTCACAGCATCACCTAGGTTGGAAGGGACCTTTTAAGACCATCTAGTCCAACCAACAGAAAAAAAAAAGACAAAAACAAAACCCCAAAACCAAACCAAAAAAAACAAAACCAAAATCCACACCATGCCCAAAACAACACCAACCCAACACTAATCCATATTCCCGAGCACTATGTCAACTCATCTCTTGAATACCTCCAGCGATCGTGCCTCAACCACCTCCCTGAGCAACCCATTCCAATGCTTGACAACCCTTTCAGTGAAGAAGTATTTCCTAATATCCAACCTGAACCTCCCCTGGCGCAACTTGAGGCCATTTCCCCTTGTCCTGTCATCTGTGACTTGGGAGAAGAAGAAGAAAAAGAAAGTTCACAGTTTGCAACCAAAATAGAAATCCCAAGTCCCTGGGAGCTGAATGGAAACCAATGGGGAAACAGAGGTGCCTACACTGCAGAATCAAGTCTAAACCATACACAAAGACTGTAAGAAGAGACTGACACTCCCAATGCCATCTGGGAAATAGAGGAAGCCAGAACAAGCTCCTTCACACAGCCTGTAAAGTCACTAACAGAGGTTCAATTCCAGGATTACAAAACCAAAACTGTCCAGAACACAATCAAATCTGCCTAAAGGACTGCTTCTACTAAGGAAGACCCTGGAAACAAAATAATTAAGTGCTTAACATTAGCTATGTTTACTCCCACTATCAGATAATCATGTCTTTATTTTAAGACCAAAAAGCATTTAGTAATGGTGCATAAAACCAAAGCGTACCTTAATTTTATGTATATGTATATATACACACAGGAGAACATGTAGGCACATCTTGAGAAAGAATTGTAGGAGATGCTGACAACATTTATGTGATTCTGACCCCTTACCTGGACAAGATGGATTAAGGTGGTTAGAATGGCACATCGTAGCATATTGTGCTCCTCACTCTGCTTCCAAAGGAGTGGTAAATACTGAACCAAACATCCTACATATGGTCGTATCTGAAGTTCAGAACACAAATTTGTTTCTTAGTATGCAAAACCAGGCCATTAATTTATCCCAAGCATAATTCTTGAAATATTTAGGAGCTGCTTTTGTCACAGTAAAAATGCAGAGATTGCTTTAATTTACTCCTCCTTCCTCTTCCTAAAACACCATATTTCATACTCTGTGACTGAAGTAACTTCTGACTGCACAGTGGTTTGAAAATAATATATTGCTTATGGTAACATTTGTGCATGGCAACCAGGCTTAAGTAGTAAATAGATTAAAGTACTTCATTTGATAATAAGAGATATTTTTGCATCAATATATTCTTCACTTAGACAGGACTCCTAAATAATGGTATCCTTTAAGATGACCAGAAACAGTCTCAATAAAAAACAAAACTAAACAAAACAAAAATCCTGAATAACCTCCAAAGCTACCCATGGTTTGGAGAGGGGCTGGAGAAACCTACATAACCAGTGGTTTGTCCCAACCTAAGTTTTTTCTATGATCCCCTACAATACTAAAAGGTTAATCTATTTGTCTTCTAAAGTATTTAATTAGGAATTAAACTAGAGACTCAAAGATTCTTTCTCAACTTGCGTTCTTCTGCTGCTTCTCTAGCTGATCTAAAATCCAGGGAAATTTGCTGTCATGTTGACTTTTCCCACAAGGGACAATTACGAAAGCTTCATTTGGCTCTCAGACAGGATTACTTGTAGAAAGAGGAGATAAGCTCAAAACCATACATTATCTGTCCTTAATACAGTAATGCTGCAAAAAACCCCGAACCTGAGACAAAAGCAGTCAACAATTCATTTTTAAATTCTGCAAAAATATTTTCAATTTCTTTATGTATAAGCTGAAGTATGTAATTTAACTCTACGAAGTAAGTACCAAAAATACATAATGTGAACTTAAAACTTTTCATGCAATTAAGGAGAGTGCTGTCTAGGCAATTGTGATCCATACAGCTGTCAATGCGAGATTACAAATTTAACTGCACAGTCCCTTAGAGTGTGAAGCATTTTGTCCCCCAAAATATCTCTTATAATATGTAAGATTTAATAAATAGTTCAGATATGAGACTAGAATAAATTACAATTTAAAAAAAAGGAAAATTGCAAGACATGCAGTAAGATAAGCAGTGAAAGTCTTTCTGTACTCTAACAGATGAGTTAATAAAAAAAAAATACATAGTACGTCAGGAAAAGTAGTAATCGGGAAAGAATATTTTACACAAAAGATAAATGAAAACTGAAAAGCGAAAAGAGAACCAAGTAACCAAGTAACGTGAATAATATAGGCATCTATGATAACACTAACCAGTCCAGCAATCAATAACGTTTTTCTACCATTTTTGTATAAGCTGGAAACATCAAGTCCTACTCTGTGTTCTTAGTACAAGCTTACACTGAAATCTAAAATAAAGAAAAAAAATACCTGCATATTGACTCTTTCAATCACACAAGACAGAACGTGAAGTACATGCATTTTAGTGTCACATTGTGTTACTTCCTGCAGTAGCTGAAAGAGCAGTGTAAACATGGATTCCAGATACTAAAAAAAAAAAAAACATGCTGTGACATGAATTGGCGACTTTCCTTTACAACTCTTACAACAAGACATCTATGAACTTCGAAAGACACTTCGCAAGTGTGCAAAATGTTACTCTTTCATTTGGAAAAACACACACTAGGCCATCTACTGCCTAAGCAATTCAGGTACGCTCTTACATTACAGTTCAAACAGGATCATTTCAAACATATACCATTTTCATGCTTTGCAAGTGTAAATATGACTTCACCAACAGAATACGAGAAAGCTGAAAGCCATCTCACCAGAAGAAGCACTTTTTTAGGGTCAAAGAAAGGTATGGTCTTCCAGCTTTTGAGTCAATAAATAAAATTTATATATTTAACTGAAAAACAGTTCCAATGCTTACAGTGTAGATGCACTCTGCATTTTTTTTGTTCTGTTTTGTTTGTTTGTTTTTTCCTCAGGAGAGTTGTAATTAACATAGAAATCATAATCAAATGAGAAGAAAAAGCACCTGCCAAATTTAAGCGATCAAAATAAATCTTGGCTGTATTTAAAGCTAACATCTCATTATTTATTTATTTAATGGCACTAGTACTGACCACTAGAAAGAACACAAACATAGGAGATCAAGAAACTCTGTGTTTTTAAGGCTCTATTTTAACTACACACTTAACAGTTAGTATTTATGTAAAACAGCAGGTTAGAAATTACTGTGTGAAACAGGCATACTGGAAAGTCACATTGGTGTGGAAACATTTGCTAAAGACAGCATTCATCTTGTCTTAGCATGAAGAAACTTAGCATCTGATAACACATAATAAATCTAATACTAAACACAATGCTAGGAAATTGCAATAATCATAATACTTTTGAATTGTGTGTATATTGCACATTAGCAACTTTAACAGCAGCAGTACGAGTTGTTACATATTTTGATGAAGACTGAAAAAAACACACACACAATTATTAGTAAAAAATAAATAATAAATTAATTTTTTTTCTCTATGGTTCTATCTGCTCATCAGAATATGCCCACATAAATGCTCTTACCGGTAAGAACTGGTCAGTTCTGAACTCAAAGTCATCTACAGGTAAATAACCATTAAGGAAAAATAATGCAGATTGCAAAGGGATACAAAAGTCAAATAAGCAAATATTCCATGGATACACAAAAATCATCATGTGAAGAATCTGGTAGTAAGATTAAAATTGTTTATTTTCCAGTAACTCTGAATGAAGAACTAACCAAAAATCTTTGCCAATAAAAGGATATTTAACTTCAGTGTCGTAGCTGTCTCAATACGCACCTGAAAGACAAAAGTCAAGAAGCATCACACAGGCATCCATTAAGCTTCTTGATTATCAACATAATAACTGACAATATCAAATAAGTTGCTGTTTTACCAATTTAATCATTCTATGTGTTCTGTCATCTAAGAAATATAGTTAGTTCAACTCAAATATTTTCATTTGCCTTCATTTTAGTATCCTTCACAGTTTATTTAGC
The DNA here is from genome assembly GCA_025769975.1 of Gallinago jamesoni. NCBI lineage: Eukaryota > Metazoa > Chordata > Aves > Charadriiformes > Scolopacidae > Gallinago > Gallinago jamesoni. Next base: position 21,892,440 of record JAOQGH010000019.1, on the reverse strand, counting down.
ACTGCTAAAGCAGTACCACCTGGACAAACTATTCAGGCAAAACCTTCACAAGGGTCAAGATAGCATTAATCAAGAAGATACCTAACCTACACTAAAAACCTCTTGCAATAGAGAAGGAGTTCTGCCTGTGTTTACACAACAAAGGTAACATGACTTATTTATACTTACCACTAAGTCCTGGTCTTGAAGCAAGTTACGAATTGCCTCATATAACATAGGTCTCAAGTCTGATTTGAATCTTACAGAAATCCACTGTCCAATCAGCCAAATTACTCGTCGGCGTATTGGTTTATATCTTTAAAAGTATGGGGAAAAAAATTGTACTCATTAACTCATTATACTTGCTGCTCTGGAATACTTTGACAAAAAAGAAATCTAAGAATCACTAGGAAAGAATTATTCCCCCAAACACTATCAAAAGGTTTGTCAAACTCAGCCTTAAAACTTTAGTGCAGAAATTTTCTTCGTCAAAATTCTTCACTATAAAGCTAAGGAAACACCAACTTAGTCTGAAAAAGATAACTTTCATCCTAAACAACTGCATCTTGACGGTCTCACTGGAGATACAGTTTATGCTGCACATCGCATGCCAATTAAAAGAAACTAAAAATAAATCTTATATTTATTACTGCCATCATGGTGACTACTGCTTTCATCACACTTTCCAGAAATCTCCTTGACATTCCTTTTATGCTCAAAATTTTAGGTCAAAAACAATTTAAAAAAGCAAACTTATGTACTGCATTACAGCAACTGCCAGAGTATTTCATGTCATCAGTCTAAAACTGTTCTTAGAAAGAACTGACATTATCTAATCTTGCACCACTGCTGCAACAAGAGCACAATACAAACCACTTTAGAGTCAACAGAAAGCAGTAAGAACCAGAATGACAGTGAGCTGAATTGCCTAACACAATGACTGAGAAAAGCATTCCTGAAAATGAGAGCTGTTATTTTTCTCCATGGATTACAAAAGGTGACCGGGAAGAGTAGCTCAGATTTAGATGTTTAATTTGCAGACATATAAAGTTAGCAAAGACGAACCTTATTCACAGAATTTTAACTCACAAGTTATTTTGCCTTGTTATCCTAAATGTATTTTTAATTTGACAAACCTCTGCCTTGTAAAACACCAAGACAGCAATTCAAGCAGAAGTTATTGACGCTTCTTCACATTTAGTAGTTGTGATTTATTAAACATTCCCATAACCATGAGATAATTAACAAACCACACCTTCAGAGAATATGAAAATTGTGTAAGTGGCATGTATACAGCAGTTCATAGGACTGGAACACAGGTCTAACGAGGAATAATGGTCCAGTGTTGCCTTAGGTTTATTGAGTGGCAGAGGAGCATGAACAATGCAAGCTGAAGCAAGGGCTTAGGCAAGATGTTGCCTTACTAACATGTCTCTTCTATTTATTAGAGAAGCTGTGGTGATGCAACTTTTTCTAATCTTAGAAAGCCTATACATAACCTTGTAAAAATCAGAACATTAAAAACTGTTTTTTCTTGAGATTGCCATTGGATAGTTTCCAAACCACTACCATATAAAGAAAAGTTTTAAATGACATAATCACATAACCATCTGCTGACAGTAAGGATTTTCAGCTCTGGTGATATCTGTTATACAATTCATACATCTTACCTTCATCTTTATATTCTTTCTCTCTCTCTCAAAAGATAGTGTACTTTTGAGTTTTTGGGAGTGTGTGTTTGGGTTTTGTTAGGGATTTTTTGTTCGGGATTTTTTTGTTCAGTTATGTTTTTTAAAAAGGACTTAAGTTCCTAGAAATTCTTCTGCTTTTGGAAGGAAAGGAAGGAAGAGAGAGTGCTTTTGAGGTTTTTGGGGGTAGGTGTGTGTTTGGATTTTTTTTTTGTTTTGGGTTTTGGTTTTTTGTTTTTGTTTTTTTTTTCAAGGGACTTAAGTTCCTAGAAACTCTTCTGCTCACAGGTGCTCATTTTTAAGGTCTTACCTTTTCTACATCCAATACTTCTGGGAAAAGTTCACCTCTTTGAACTTCACTATTTTTAACACTAAGAGCACATTCTGACTAAGTAAAAGGAGGTTGAGTCTGCTGAACCTAAAACCCACACATGAAAATTGACCATATTCCAAAATAAGGCATCTTCTGTTGCAATAGCCATAGGATGGTAGCTTTAAGCAGTCTGGACAGCATTCAGACTTTCAAGTCAAAAGTATCTTAATTGACACAAAAGTAGTAAGTGTTACATCAATGGGAAAAGTTGCTTTAAGATTGAATTATTATGAAAAATTGTATTTATTGAACTGTCTTCATATTTAGCAGAAAAGTTTCTCCTTAATAAGGATAAAATTAAATATTATGGCAAGTGATAAATTTGCAATGCAATCTTTCTCAAAGTATTTTAAAATATTTTTTCATTAATCCCATATTTCTCCTACGGCTATGGTCATGGTCAACAGACTCACTATCAACAGACAATGAAACAGACAAAGAAAACAAAACACAGCAAACTCTATGGTCACGGCTGACAAAACATAGGTTTGTGTTCCCAAACATGAAGCTGTTTGCAAACACGAATTCTAATCGCTATGGGGCACTCTCTGGGACAGCTGGTCATACCCTCCAATTCACTTTATCTGAACTGCATATGTAATCCTGAAGCTGTCCTTAAAGCAGCACTCCATTCAAACTACTAACACCACCTCCCTTATTGCCATGGTGGTCTCCAATGACACTGGCAGTAGAAGAGGTTCAAGCACACAAGGCTTCAAACTTCTGGATGACTTCTACTGCAAGCTTCTGTCCCCACAGGTATTTCACCTTGGGATATAACAGATGCGAACCAAATAGTCAGATCAGGTGTCATCCCTACTATAGATACAGCTATATCAACCACAGGCGACTTTTGTCTGTTTTACTTAAGCTATGTGGGTGGATAGCATAAAAATGGCAAAGCCAACAGGTGCTACAAATACCATGGCAGCTTTATTCAACAGATTGGTGCTGGTGCGGCACAACAATAAAGTAGCAATGCAAGACTTCTCAGTTCTTCCTGCTCTTCTGACATTTAGTCTAACCATTAGAGTACTTGGCCACTGCTAGACAACAAAGTGAAGTTAAGGTCATACCAAAAAAAAAAAAGACTAATGAGAAAAAGAATACAAACATGAGGAAACACCAGGTAAACAACGGTGGCAATCATGCTGTGGCTCTAAAGTAAGGCTATATATCCAAAAGTATATAATTCATTTTGGAAAAAGTACATTGTAATAAAAAGCATTTTAATATTTGGAAGTTTAGCACTGATCTTCCACTCTACGTGAAATTTAATGTATTTGTAAAGCAAGCGTTTATAACTAGCATTTGGAAATTACAAAAAAAGCTGGCTAGCAACTCATTATCAAAAATCATCTATAATTCATAGTTGATCCTGCAGATATTAGCAAACAACTTATTTTATGTTTCAGATAGCAATTATGTCTGGTAAGATAAGTTGCAAATGTAGAAAAAAAAATAGTAAAATACTTGAAAGGACATTACGGTCACTGCTAATGACTCTGATGAGGAAAAACAGGATATAGTTATTCAGAGTCAAAGGGTGATTAGGAACTCATCTGATGAGGATTAGCACCATGTACAATAGCGGTCACGGTCCTTCCCCTGAGGGAAGAGTGACAGCTGGAGGAATAAGAAGGAATACTGCCTTTTAGTCATTTGTTAAGATGGACAGCTCAGTCTGTACCGAGAGACCAAAACCAATCTTTCAAAATACCCTATAATGTCTGTTAAACAAAACAAAAAAAAAAATTACTCATGTGACAACCATCCAAGTGAAATGGGCCTTGGTGAGAGGGAAAATCCAGAGCAGATGGGAAACATTCCTTATGTACAATGAGCCTGTAATCATTCATACTTCACAATACAACTCAAATCCTTCCCCACTTTATTGCTGGCAAAATTAACTGAAGAGTGTTCTTTTGAAGAACAAATCACTATTTTGGCTAAACTATAGATTTGCAGACATTATTTTCACAGATTTCCGTTGGACTTTACTGCCTGAAGGGCTCTGGGTACTCAGATCTATAGATCTTTCTTTAAATGAGCGAAGTTGGCTGTCCTTGAGAAAATTTACCCAAATCAAATACATGCAAGAAGACCCACTCACAATATTTTTACAGAATCATACAAGTATCCACCACACAGTAATTTAAACATAAACAGAAACCGTCAGGTTTATCAGTTACCCATATGTGTTTCATACCTCTGCTCACTTAGTGGATATGGTTAAATATTGAGTATTTTTCAAGTCCGCAGTTATTAGACATTATGTCTTACCAGATTTGTATCAACAGTTCATATTTAAATGATGAAGGCATAATAAACCAAGGTGTTTACCTGTTATGAGAAACCTGTAGTTCTGCTAATAGTTGATTTCTAAACCACTGATCAAAATCCACACTATCAAATAGTTCATAAGCAGCCAGTCCAACCGCATTATACACTGGGGAAAAACAATAGTTATGCTTATCGTCTGCTTAGATGTTTGATTTTTAATACTAAGTAATCAGACTAATTTAAGTTTCAAAAAGCATTTCTGATAACCTGAACATCATAAAGAAAACAAAACTAAAGCATATCTTCCTGAAGAAAGATATCAGACCACAGTGAAGGGAACTCTGGAGGAAATTTGACTGAAAGAAAGGTAATACAGAAGAAAATTCAGACTCTTGAAAATAGTTAAAAGTCGTAAGAACAATGAAGATCTTATTTTAACATCAAGAATGGTTCCATCAGAGGTCTTAGACAATTCTTTTCTTTTGCTATGAAATTTCCTTACTTGTAAAATGGACAGAGTATCTCCATGGGTATTTGCAGAGAAGAAAGGACAGGACAGGAAGGGAAATTGTCTAAGGGTTTGTTTCACAAAAAAAGGTGAAAAAAGCACCATACTTTTACAAAAGCATTTTGAGAAGTGAAGATTGAGATCAAATGAAAGGAGAAATACGATTTAGTCCTACTTTTCAATTGTCTTAAAAAAATATCTTGCAAATTCTTCAAATAATTTTTAAGAAGCCAAGCACATACACAGAAGTGGCTTTGCTACTTCAAATGTAAAGCAAAATTTAATTTACCAGCATCTTTAATCAGTATAGCACTGGTATCTTCCATGTTGGTAGATCCTACAAGGCAAAGTTAAAATAATAAAAAAACCACAACTGAAACAAAGATCACAAGCAACTATGCACTTACACGCTTTAAGCATGCTGTGAATTAAGACTGTTTCACTATTTTTGTTTTATTGACAAGCTTAGTTATTTCAGTTTCAATAATTTCTTCAGTGAGTATACTACAATTCAGTCTCTGCTTTCACACTCTATTTTTGACTGACTTCTTTGGAGCTGAACATTTTTAACAACATGCACGTAAGTCAGAAACATGTAGTTTAAATGAATAGACTCAACCCTGCAAATGGCTGAAGTCTGTCGACCACGTGGTACCATTTCCAACAGAGTCCTAGAACTAATTCCTATATACATTATATATGTGTGTGCATGTGTAATTACAATGTGTAAGTAATGATTTTCCAAAATAATATGAATTAATGAATTATTATCATCATCTAGTACTTTGACAGAAACTCTCAAGTTGAAAAATGGCTACTATGGGCGTCAGGAGAAAAGAAAAAAAAAGTACATATATGCTTTAGTATGGAAGTATTAACTTCCATAAACTTCCATAATTTTTTGAGAACAAAATAAATGACAACCCTGTTGTAAGGAACCTTTTACCTTTCCCAATATCACAGCACAGCAAGCTAACCTGAAACATGTACACAAAGTGTTTTATGAAGAGATTCTGTGAACTCAGAAACCGCCCTCAAAAAATGACTATTTACTTCTACTTAATAGAAAGTACTGACCCATTCTTATAGGTACAAAGATAAAATGTTTTCAGTCAGGTAAGGTACAACCTGGGAAAACAACCTAACCTGAAATGTCAGGGAAAACAAAGCGGCAGCTACCACTCATTATCTTTCATGGCCACTACAAAACTTAGTTTGGGGGCGAAAAATCATAGAACAGAATAAAAGAAAACTTGAAACATCCGTCAGTCTATGAAGACTTGAGTCTTCATGCAGAAAACCACTAAATTTTTAAAGAGATTTTTCAGATTTGGGAAGTCCTCTAGACTCTCCAAAATGACAGCATAACTTGAACTTTTTCTGGTAAAGATCTTTTTTCCCAGGATTTTTGCAGAGACATGACAAAATTACCATAAACTGCCTTGCAACATCTGAACAGGAAGTTCCCAATAAAAAACAACCTACAGAATTTACTAAGCTTGTCTGCCATTCTCAAGAAAGCCTGAAACCTGAAAGTAGAATGCCCAAATTTTTGTCCATCACCTAAAACATTTATGACAAAAAGTAAAGGATCCTTATGACTATTCATAGATACACACTGCATTTTCTTTATGGTAGGTTTAGAAATAATTTTAATTTTGTCCTTTCAAAAATACAAATAGAATGCACTATATAAAATATCATAAGGTAAAATTGTTTAACAGTTGACGAAAGCAAATGTAAAGAATTCTACATTTTACATTTCCTTTATCTTTTAAAGAACTTACCTTGTAGACCGCGAACCATTTCTAAAAGCACAGGGGTAAGAGTCTGATTATATTCATGGAAAATATCAATAAAAAGAACTTCCGTGCATGGCTGAAAAATTAAAAAAAAATACATTTCAGAATCTATCAAAAGAAAGACAATTAAATCACATTTTATGCTAAAATTTTAAGTGATGAGTACCTCAAACCAGAGGTCATAATTTAAAATGTAATATACTGTAGCAAAATTAGTACCATATGAAATACCACTCTCCCTACTAATCAGTATGCTTAACCCTAGCAAGAGTTTGATGGCTGTACCTATACCAGCCAGTGCTGAGGCAGAAGAACAACAGGTTTGTGGAGTGAAACAGCTGGTGTTGAGGACACAGTGACCACAATGTGGGTATGTTACAGTTTACTTTTGGATTAGCTCTAGTTGAATCACCTGGATTGAATACCTGTTTGCAAGCGGAACACACTAGATGCACAGGGTCAGAGATTTTTAGTTTTAAAATGAGAATGATCCAGCAAATAAAATTTGAGATCTGTCTGCAAAGCAAAACAAATCACAGCAGCGATAACTGGGAGATTCAGTACAACAGCATACTTTTGATCTGAACTAAAATGCTAATGTAGATGCATTTGAAACTTTCCTCATTCTTCATGTCTACTAACATAGTGATACTACCAGTTACCAGTTTAAAAAGACTACTCCTATTGGGTTTAATTGCCATCAGATACTACAGAATACAAATGCTGAAGCACACCCCTTTTCTCTCCTGCTTGAAATACGGAGTGCATAGTTTCCAGTGTATTTCAGCACGTTTGAACATCGATAAAGGAATAAAGTTAATTTATACTAATTCTAATGAAATTTCCTTAACTAAAGATATTGTTTTTAGAGCACAAGCTTATCTTTCTACCAAATATCATAGTTCTTGGCTACAACACTATCAAGAAATGCATCCAGAAATGTTGAATGGTTTTCTGTCAAATAGAAACACTTACTCTGAGACTGTATTTCCAAGAATCTCCTCCTGTCTCTTCTACAGCTATTATTTCACAATGAAGAAGAAAAAGTATTATCATTATTATTATTAACTATGGTTCAAATAAAATTTAATATTTAGAAATGTCAGTATTAAACTACTAATAAATCTCTTGTTATAAAAACAATCTCTAGTGACTGCAGAAAAAAAAAATCAGCCAATATTACAGTAAGCAATTTGTAGAAACAACGTGGATACAAAACTCTTGTACTAATATCGAAATAAAGTGCAACCAACTGTTCAACATGTTTCTTACTGAAGCTTTCTGGGTCCTCTTCCCACATTGTTAATTCTTCCTTTGTCAGCAGAAAATAGTGAGTGACTAATCTCCTACATATTTCCATTAGTGTTGGATATGTGAAAAACGCTGTCTTTATCTTATGTGCTTCAAGAGTTTCAGGGCTGCTATCTGAAATAAAACACAAACAATTCAAATTAAAATTAAGTGGCTTAGTGATCAAATAGTAGTCTCATAAAATTAGAAATAAATCAATAGATAGGAAATTCTTATTCTCCGAGGAAAAATAGAAAAGAAAAAAAAAACCAACATTTTCACGGCAGACTTTCATAACAGACTTTCAGGTTGTACTTTTTTTAAGGAAGTTAAACTACCAAATTAATTTACTTTTAATAGGGTTCTTTTACAGCACAATTACACTGAAGGATCGTTAGGGTTTCACAAAGTATTTATGTAATGTTTTTCAGCTGCTATGTAGATGAAAAGAAAAACTGTTTACCTGCTGGTTTTAGAATTTTTTTTTTCATTTAGCATTACTGAATCTAAAAGCACACAGAACTCAAAGTAAGACTCACTTATACTTAATCAGAAAGTTTATCCAAATATAATCTTAAGAATAACTTGGATTTTTAGGAGTTAATATTGGTTAAAGAAAGCATCAATAAATTCAAATACTGTATGCTATACAGCCAACACAAACACTATATACCAGTCAGAAATTAAGAAAAATAAATTTTCTATTTTAACTTTTTTTCATCACCCAGTTCTCAGAAAGTAGTCAAGTACTATAGCTTCTATCACGATGTGCAATATTCTTTTTGTCTCAAATGACCACATTGTTATTTCAAAAACCTCAAACACAACTATGAACTTTTGCAATTGGAAATTTCTGTTAATAATCAGTGGATTTAGAACATTTTAATGTATAGTAAAATTACAGAATAACACTGAAATACATCAGTATTTAAGAATTTTAAAGGCTGGGTTTGTGAAATCTTTCTGACACATACCATTATGTTCATGAAACTATTTTTTTTTAATTTAGAACAAGAATGCTAATTGTTATCTAGTAATTGTCAAATATCAAATTAATGTGCAACGTTGGTTTTTTTCTTTAATACAGTTTAATTCTGTTTTTCATTATCCACACATACAGTGTCATATGAAGATTCAGAATGAAACAGTCCTAGAAAGCAGAATATATAAACTGCTTTATACTCAACTGCATGCCAAATTCACTGTATTTCTGTTAATTACAGCAAATACCTCATTTTATCAAACATTTGTCCATACCTCAATACTTGTTAAAATTAGTTCAAAGAATACTAAACAATCAACAGAGGAAAGATATTCACGCTCCTTGTGCATTTAAAATTACTTTACCAAGTCAATGTCTTTATATATTAATACTTTAACCACCAAATTAAAAATTGTCAATATAGAGACAGAAGCACATATTACTAACCATTAAAACATTAAGTATTTCAAAAAAATGTCTTAAAGAGTTTTACTGTTGGGAAAAACTAGCAAAATGTTTCTCAAGTTATAAAAAAAGTTAAGGAAATAACAGCAGTACCTTCAATATTCTTAGATGGCTTGTAAGCATAATTTTTTACAATCATCTTAATGAGATTCATGCACTGTACAATAAACCGCTCAAATACAATTCCTTCACCAGCTTCTGTGAAAACATAGCTTACAGCAAACTCCAACGACCTCTGAATCAAAGGGGTGAATGAAAAAGGATGTTGATCCAGGAAGTCCAAAAGCTAAGTAGAAGGGCAAGAAAGAGAATAGAGAAATCAAATTACTTTTTTGTGCAAGTCTTATTAATAGTTATCAAAAACAAGTGCCAATTTATATAAAGTTACAGAAAACAACAGTGACAGGAAATTAGAAGAGATCAGTATTAATGGTTAACAAAACACTATTTTGCCCTGACATTTTTGATTCATGTTCAAAATTACTTTTTGAACGACAATATCCATTTTCAACTAGGCCAGCTTAATAGCAACACAGTATATAAAACATATCACCCACACTTAAAATCCTGAACATTTTAGCGGGTAATTCATCCTATTAGAATTATTATAAGTAAAAGAGGAATGAGGGAAATAACCTTTTATTCTTTTTTCTCCCCCTCCACTGCAGTACAAGCACTTGTTTCCTTAGCTTAGCTTTTCCAACTACTGGTCTAGAAGGCACTGGTTTTCTTTAATCTCCTCTACTGCTGCAAATATGCTTAAGCTTGAATTCTTGCATCTGAATTTCTACAGGTGGTAGATTATCTATTGTGTAAGTGTATTGTCTCTTCAGGTCTATGAAAAAAAACATGCACATGCCTCACATACGTATAGGAAGTACTATAACAAAGACTAAAAATGTTGGGTCAGAGCACCTTCGGTTCAATTTTGGTGAAGCCAACAGGTGCCTCACACTTCTGATAATTAGGGCAAATATTTAAATAAGATACATGGCCCCACACTAGAATCTGAAAACAACAGGAATTCTATAGGTTTTGTATCTTTCAAAAACACAGCAAGTGACAATGCTAAAATTACCTTCTAATAATATATGCAATTAATGGTGGCACAGAATTAGCTGACAACTCCATATTACGCAAAAGTAACAAAGGGTAAGAGAGTTTGTTAATTTTCTTTCAATAAACTCAAAGTGGTCAGTTATTCAATAGAACTAACAGGGCCTTAGAAATTGCAATCTAACTACTTATAAAAGACAGGATGAAAAGTTTATCTCTTCTTTGTTCATCAATGCTGATACCAATGTTTTAGCAAAACTTCCAGAATTCTTTTCTGAGCAAAATTCCTAGCTAAATAATTCACTTCTGGAATGCATTTGACTTTGTTTGAGCTAAGGAAATGTATTCTTCACTACTGCTACCATGAGTAAACAGACATTTCTTTAAAAAAAAAATTCAAAAACGTATTTCATAACAAAGAATTTTTAAGTTGCAGTTCCTTCTTTATCTTTAAAAGATCTGAAACCTATTGGCTTTAAGACACATACATATCTCAACAGGGACTGCTCTTCCAGCATGGTAAACTATTCAGTAACTGAACACAGAATTTACTTACCACTTTAGTGAACAGAATTATAGTCTTTTCTAGACGATCTCTGCATACATTTTCTGCTCTTATACTTCTACCTGGTAAATCAAATATTTAACAACTATCACTTTTTCAGACTTTCCTTTTCTTTTTGGAGAGATAAGTTTTAAAAAATCAACATGGGAGAAAAACTTGTTTTATCTGTAGTTCAGGGATTACAGCAGCCAGAAAAAAAGTTCTATGGCAAAATAAATTCAAAGCCAAATTCAAGGTAATGAGTACTGGGGGAAAAAACAATAAAAACATCTAACCACTGCTTTCAGCTGCAGTGAAATTCACTGTAACTGATCAGAATAAAACAATTGGGACATTATTATAGACAATTCAGTGATAAAAGACAGTTAAAATAATGCAAGTAAATGTTAGCATAGAGAAGAAGCAAAAAGGCATTAAAAAGTCAAAAATGCCCTTTTAATGAAATTAAGATATATTCTTACTACGTAATGGTATGTGTTTTTCTAGAAACTCCACCTTAAACAAATAATTGATTATGGACACAGGAGTACATTCTGAATTTACAAAAAAACAAATAAAGCTGTTTTAAAAAGGAAAAGAACAGAAAGAGCCATAATAAAGGCATGCAGACAAAACCAATGATAATGTACATAATAAATGTAAACATTAATCTTGTAAGATAGTTGTGCCTGCTTTTACAAAACAACTTATTGATTAGAAAAGTCGAAATGGAAAGTTTCAGCTTAGTTCTTAACTTAGGACATTCAGAACCTCAGAATCCTAATGTTCTACTATAATAACCACCAAGCCAGGATGGCATCAATTCAGTCTACTGAAGTTAGTCAACTATCTTGCCAACAATCAAAGAAGGTCCAGAAAGAGCATGACTATAGTATAGCAAAAGGAGTAAACAGTCACATGCAAAGCTGGCATTTGAGAAGAGCAAAAAAGCTATTTTATTTTGGCATTGAACACAGTGGCAGCTAGTTTCTTTTCTAGAAACAAGGCTCACTCCCCAAATCAGTCCCTCTCACCTAATTACATACTCCTGAGTCCAAGAACATTCATTTGTATCAAAAAATTCTTTCTACTCAGTTTTGACATCTACTTGCAGAAAAAGCATTGTTGAATCCTAAAAGAATGACCTGGCAGGCTTCAAATGAGTGAATGGCTCATACCAGGTCTTCTACAAGTACACACGCAAGAAAAGAGAAGTGCTAGCACTGAGTAACACTGCTGAACATTTCCCATTTGATTGTTTCAGGTAACTTCCCTGCAAAAGCACTAACACCTGCTAATTATGCTTACATTTCTGTTGACTGTGCTAACTTGCAGTTGCCTGTCTCAGACTACTGCTCTTCCAGTTATAAAGTACACGCAGCTGAATGTGGCCTGTATTTCCCATTTGATACTTAGCAAAAATATATGGCAAACTCCAGGAAAAAAGAAAAAACATAAAACTCTCCCAAAGAAGAAAACTCAAGATGATCTGAGTTTTGGTAGCATCTGCATATCTTAGTATGGATACTTTGTCAAACCACAGCTTAATTTTTATTTTTATTTTCAATTGGCATTATCACACCAAGTATAATTTTTGTGGGATTTTGGTCTGTTGATATAAAAGGACATTTTTAACAAAGCCTTTTCAAACAGTTTCAGCTGCATTCCAAGTAATAGTTTTGCACTTATAAAAAACAAACCTTGCACTTAAATGATTATTGATGATGCACTAAACTGTATTATGTTTTCATCCAGCTTCTAATATTGAACAACTGATACAAGGAAAAATATCCAGATACTTACTACACTCCAGAAACTGTTTTAGCCGTTCAAACACTGCATGTAAAAAACCCTGAAAAATATAAAAGCATATGTCTCTTTTAAAGCAAATAATTAGCTCACTACTAAACTGCATCAATGATCCAAACTGACCTTACTGGTACCACACAAGCAGTATAGCATCTCTAATAGGAGGTATAGGTAAATATAGACATATGTTTTACAAGCTGTTTATCCAGATCTTTCCTGTTCTCAACTTCCTAGTTTAGGACGTAGGTCATAGGTCCCCAGTTCTTCCGAAGCAGGCATTGTCTGGGGTTAAGCAAGATGCTTGGGCTTCTTTCTTCCCCACCAATGGACTGCATACCACAGCCTTTCATCTCAATCAGACAAATTCTGTTTTATTCTACCAATAGAATTCGACAGGACAAATGTGCCATCACATTCATCATTAAATGAAAACACCCTCTTCAAATGATGGGGGAGAGTACATATAAGACAACAGTAGGCAACAGGGGTGTCACTATCATGTGACATGTAAATTGGAAGGAGTACCTTTTCCTTTTTTAAACAGCATACAGTTGGTGTCACAGAGTTTAGAAGCTACCTAGGAGCTGATAGTTTTTAACTCATGGGAGGATGACTTTCAGAGCATAGTGCTTGATCTTGCTTTACATAACACAAATGTGTGCCTTTCAATGATTTTTAAACACAGCTCTAACAACACCAAAAATCATCTTATAAGATTTCTAATCTAGAACTAGAAACAGATATGTCACTTACCATCACCTCCACATTCCAGTGAGGTTCTACAAACCCATGGACTGTCAGTTTACGAAGCACTAGGAAAAAAAAAAAAAAAAATTACTTGTACAAATATTTCTTAGTCCATGTTCCAACAGATTTCAGAACATGATTACAGTTACAGTTGCTGTGCCTTTCTTCCAATTCTCCATATTAAAGAAATACATTTAATTTTGGGCCTTTGGATGACTCAACCATACCTAAAATGAATCTAATCTTATTGAAATTAGTTTAAAAATCAGTACATCATGTGTAAAACAATGAAGAGAACTCCAAGAATTACTGAATCAAGAATTCTGCAAAAGCTGCAAGTGTTCAACCTCTGAAAGTCCTGCAGCAGGAAAAGGGCCAAGTAAAGCCAAATAGGGCTCATAAGTCATCTTGTGAATTTTCTCAGGTTTAGCACTGCCAGAGAAGCTGCATGCTGCACCTTCTGAAACAACTCCAGAGTGGTATCATCTATGTTGCAAGCACCATATACAAACACCTTAATTCTTCAAAGCAGCAAAATACAGTAAGTGTATATATTCATCCCACTGATAACTTCTTGACCATCAGCCTAAAATCTAAACTGACTACTGAGGCTACCTCTTCACTACGCATGAGGTAAACTTATCCCAACAAACGTTTTAACTCTGCTTCCTCTGTCAAGTGCCTACAGACACAAATGCATACAGACAGATGCAAACCTAAATTACAACACATGTAAAAAAGCATCCTCTTACGTCCTACACTTTCCCACCTCCTAGAGCTTGACTTCTTAAAATACACATATCAGAATGGTACACATTGAGAAACAAGAGTACCTTCTCCCCCATCAGTGTGAATAATCCTCCTTCTGCCTTGTTAACGGTACAAGTAAAATAAACCAAGATTACTGGTTTTCCCAACAGACATGGTTTTGTTAGAAAATGCTAACTCTTTACCAAAGAAATCTTATAGTTAATGTCATTTTGTATTATTACCTTTTAGTGATAACAAGGTTCTTTCTAGTGAATTTGTGGCTGCAGCTTCATCCCCTGCACAAACTTGCTGCAGGAATGTATCAGTATGATGATTCCACAAGGAACACGCAAAGCTATAAATACCTGATGCGAGCTACAAAAAGAAAAAAAACCAACAATATATTTGATTACTGAATTTGGCTATAGCATAATCAATTCCTAAACTTTAAAGGCCAGTTTAGAGTGTTAAAATTATTTAATCCACCTTCTTGTAGGTCACGGGCCATAGCGTTTCACTTGCTTCTTTGTTGTACTGAGTTGTACTGATCCAAAGACTTTCCAGAAAAATATCTTGCCTTAATGTGAAGATGTTATGATAGCCTCACTTGCTCCCTCGATTACTTGGTCCATGACTCTACAGCTTCAAAGATAGCTATGTAGGCCTCCTTTCTTATCTGATTTTCATTAAATACAGCCCCAGGTCTATAGTAGAATATGAGGCTTCAAAAAAACTATCAGCTCTCTTTATCACTTCCTTTCCCACAAGACTTAAACTGTTTGTCTTAACAGCACAGTTAATATCCAAATCAGCTTATTCTGGGACACATTTAGGAGTTACATGCCTTTAATAAATACAGTACTGAACAATGCCTACGCTGAAATGTTTTGGTTTTTTTTTTATAGCGGCAAACCCTGACTTTTTGCTTCAAATTGTTTAAAATACAGAATGAAAAATAGTTTCTAATCAGCTAGCATTGAACAAATCTCAGGCTTAATTCACATTAGCGTTTCCAAGCAGTGCTTACCTAATAAAGATATCTAAAGTATAAAAAGAAGATAATTTCTTATTCAGTTATGGTTGCACTTGACAACTTCATAGTTAAAGAAAGAAATTGCACTTAGTCTGCTACATGTTACATCAGTGGGATCCAAAGCACATGACCAGTTCATTTGGTTTGTTTGACTGAGTAAAGTGAGACAGTAAAAACTCTTGATAATTATTCAATGCTGTGCTTGTGGAATTACAGAAACACATCCCTGCATAACTACCAACGGTTTCAACCTACTCATGTTTTGGGGTTAGACTCTGGGTATTGGGGCAGGTAACTCTTAAACAGAATACACTAATACTAACTGTAGTAGTAAGCAGTAACAATTCAGATGAAAAAAAAACAAAACACAACAACAACAACAAAAACCACACCCCATACCAAACCACAAAACCAAACTCAAAGCAGCAACAGTAGTCCTAATAATAGAATACACTCCGGATCAACTCATTTGTCTACTTACATCATAGAAAAGTTTCCTATCTGCCGCAAGCCGTTTGGATGCCAGAGTCTTTGTAACATGATAAAAGGTAAGCAGCGCTCTGTGTTGTCGAAGATCATCCTGGACTTTCACAGATTCTACAAGAGTGGGTATAAGTTCTGGCCATTGCCTCGGGCAGTCCACCCTGGCAACTTTAGCAATCAGTACAGAGATCTGAGTTGCTATCTGAAAAAAAAAAACAAAATAAAAAGCAAAATAAAACACAGATTTACAAGGTAGAGCTGGAGGTTATATTTATTTTTGGATCAAGTGACTCAAGTCATTTGTGGGTGTCTCCCTTCTGCAGGGAACAGAAGGCCCTATTTGCAGACCCAATCCATCCCACAGAAAAGTCAGCTACCTCCCTGGGGCTAGGATTAAGGATATACAGAAAAATCTCCTTACTGTAGTCCAGCCCTCAGATTACTATCCGTTACTAGTATTTCAAGTAGGCAGCGATGAGGTGGCCACCAGTAGTTCAAGGGCAATGAAGTGAGACTTTAGGGCTCTTGGACAGCTGGCTAAGGGATCAGGAGCACAAGTTATGTTTGCCTCCATCCCACCACTTGCAGGCATTGATAAGGGGACAAACAGGAAGAGACAACAGATTAACTCCTGGCTCCAAGGCTGATGTAACCAGCAGAACTTTGGTTTCTTTGATCATGGGATGATCTGCAGGACACCAGGCCTGCTGGGAACAGGAGGAGCATACCTTATGCAAAGGGGAAAAAGAATATTGGGGCAAGAGGTAGCAGGGTTCATTGAAAGAGCTTTAAACTAGGTTTGAAGGGGGACGGGGATGGGACTAGGATTACCAAAGAGGAGCCTGGGAGCAGATTACCAGTGCTGGTTGGTAAAAGCAATAGTAAGGTCTTGCAGCCTGTCACCTCAGAAATGGGGGATGGTAACCCATGTGGTAGCGATGACATCAGGGATAGTGATAAGTCAGCAACCACAGAAGGATCTAAGCATGGTCAGGAGGGTATTGGGGCTCAGCACCCCCCAGAAGTGGCAGGTAAATTAGCCCACCTTAAGTGCTTCTACACAAATGCATGCAGCATGGGCAACAAACAGGAGGAGCTGGAGGCCATTGTACAGCAGGAAAACTACAATATTGTTGCCATCACAGAAACATGGTGGGAAGACCTACACAACTGGAGTGCTGTTATCGATGGCTACCAACTCTTCAGAAGGGATAGACAAGGAAGAGGAGGTGGTGGGGTGGCCTCTAGGTTAGAGACACATTTGAATGCATAGAACTTAATAATGGGAATGACAAGTTAAAGTGTTTATGGGTTAGAATCAAGGGGAAGGCCAACAAGACAGATATCATGGTGGGAGCTTATTAGAGACCCCCAGGATGTAGTAGCTGATGAAATATTCTATCAGTAACTGCCAGAGCTCTCACAATCACTCACCCTTGTTCTTGTGGGGGACTTGAACTTCCCAGATATCTCCTGGAAATACAACACAGCAGAGAGGAAACAGTCCTGGAGGTTCCTAGAGTGTGTGGAAGACAACTTCCTAACACAGCTTTCCCAACCAGGGAAAGCGCCCCACTAGACCTGCTGCTTGTTAACAGAGAAGGTCTAATGGGGGATGTAAAGATTGAAGGTCATCTTGGGCAGAGCGACCACGAAGTCATAGTTTTCAATTCTTGCAGAAACAAGACAGAGAGCCAGCAGAACAGCCACCTTGGACTTCCATAAGGTAGACTTTGGCCTGTTTAGAAGAATAGTTGAGTGTGTCCCTTGGGAGACAGTCCTGAAGGGCAAAGGTGCCCACGAAGGCTGGTCATACTTCAAGGAGGAACTCTCAAAAGCCCAGGATAAAGCCATCCCCAAATCCCGTAAAACGAACTGACAGGGAAGAAGACTAGCCTGGCTAAATAGAGAACTTTGGCTGGACCTCAGGGAAAAAAGAAAGGGCTACAGTCTCTGGAAAAGGGGGTTGGCTACTTACAAACAATATCAAGGTGTAGCAAAGGTATGCCATGGAAAAATTAGAAGGGCAAAAGTCCAAGGAGAACTTAACATGGCAACAACAGTTAATAAGAAGAGCGTTTTTCAATATATCAATAAAAAAAGGAAGGCCCACTGATAAATGAGGTGGGTGCCTTGGTGGTGGAAGACACAGAGAAGGCAGAGTTGCTGAATGCCTTCTTTGCTTCGGTCTTCACTGCCAAAGCTGTCCCTCATGAATCCCAGACCCTGGAGACAAGGAAGAGGGTCTGGAGAGAGTCCTCTGTTGCGGAGGACTGGGTTAGAGACCACTTGGCCAAACTAGACATTCATAAGTCCATGGGCGCTGATGGGATGCACCCATGAGTGCTGAGAGAACTGGAGGACGTTATTACTAAGCCACTCTCTATCGAGATATCTTGGAGAACAGAAGTGCCTGAGGACTGGAGGAAGGCAAATATCACACCAGTCCACAAAAAGGGCAAAAAGGAGGACCCAGGGAACTACAGGCCAATTAGTCTCACCTCTGTCCCGGGAAAAATAATGGAGTGGTTCGTGCTGGACATCACCTCCAAGCACATTGAAGATCAAGAAGTTATCGGTATTGGTCAATACGGATTTACCAAGGGTAAATCATGCTTGACCAATCTGATAGCCTTCTATGACATTGTAACTGGTTGGTTAGATGAAGGGAGAGCAGCACCTTGACTTCAGCAAGGCTTTTGACACCGTCTCCCATAACATCCTCATTAGAAAATTAAGGAAGTGTGGGATAGATGAGGGGGCAGTGAGTTGGATTGAGTCCTGGTTGTGTGATAGGACTCAGGGTCAAGTTGAGGCCTGTGACCAGTGGTGTCCCTCAGGGGTCAATACTTGGCCCTGTCCTGTTCAACATATTCATAAATGACCTGGGCGAGGGGACAGAGTGTATCCTCAGCAAGTTCGCTGATGATAGCAAATTAGGAGGGCTGGCTGACACTCCAGAGGGCTGTGCCACCATCCAGCGTGACCCAGATAGGCTGGAGAGCTGGGCAGAGAAGAACCTAATGAGGTTCAGCATGGACAAATACAGGATCCTGCACCTGGGGAGGAAGAACCCCAGGCACCAATACAGGTTAGGGATGGATCTTCTGGGAAGCACTACTGAGGAGAAGGATCTGGGAGTACTGGTAGATAGCACACTTTCCATACGGAATGATTCCATTCCCATATGGAATCCTGGGCTGCATAGGAAAGAGTGCGTACAGCAGGTCGAGGGAGGTCATTCTCCCTCTCTACTCTGCACTGGTGAGGCCACAACTGGAATACAGCATCCAGTTCTGGGCCCCCCAGTTCAAGAGGGACAGGGAACTACTGTAGAGAGTCCAGCATAGGGCAACTAAGATGATTAAGGGATTGGAATACCTCCCTTATAAGGAAGGCTCAAAAAACTGGACTCTTTAGCCTGGATCAAGCGAAGGCTGAGGGGAGACCTTATAAATAAGTATCTAAAGGGTGGGTTAAAGGATGTTGGAGCCAGACTCTTTTCAGTGGTTTCCAGCGACAGGACAAGGAGCAACAGGCACAAGCTGGAACATGGGAAGTTCATTCAAATATGAGGAAAAACTTTACAGTGAGGGTGGCAGAGCACTGGAACAGGCTGCCCAGAGGTTGTGGAGTCCACTTCTCTGGAGATCTTCAAGACCCGCCCCGCCTGGATGCAGTCCTGAGTGATGTGATCTAGGTGTTCCTATTGTAGCAGAGGAGATGGACTAGATGATCTCTGGAGGTCCCTTCCTACTCTGGCAATTCCATGATTCCATGATTTTGTGATGTTGATCAGCAGGAGGGAGCAAATAAACTCTTTTCCACATAACAACCTCTCCAGGAATGCTAAGAGTCCTTTTTCCTTGAGGACAGGCTTTTTAAGTGAAAAAAAAATCATCTGTCGTACATTTTGAGGAGTATTTTGCTCCTCTGTTCCCTCCATATGGTAAATATCTTCAGAAGGCATGGAAATTATGCTCCAAACATATGGTATGTTCTGTTTTAGCTCTCCCCTCCCCTGGAAGTCAGCTCATATCATCACATCTCAATACTATGTCTAATTTTTTTTTTTCCTTTCTTTTTATATGTAAAAGGGTCATAATTTCTCTACCTTCAATGATGCAGAAAGCACAAGCAGATAGCAACTGTGTTATGAAGTATCTGTGACTGAAAAAGAGCACTCATCGGGAACACAACATATCAAAATTCAGGCATATCAAACAGACTGGGGACTAAATGAAAGGTGTCCCTGAAAGGAAACCTCAAGGTATCTACAACACGTACTGGGGAACAGGGGAGAAAGGGAGATGGACTCTGTGAAGATACTTGAACATCGCAACAATTGTTTGGGTAGTCATTTAGAAGCAGGCTGATGGCATAAAACAAAATCCTCCACATCTGAAAAGACTACATCCCTAAAGTATCATAAGGACAAATAAATAAATAAAGCTGCTAGTCTATAACCTGTCAATTAGAAAGGTTCTAATCTCAGCCCGCAACTACAGTCTCAAAAGTTCACAATGGTTCATCAGCAGTGGAATTTATAATGATAAATTACACTATTGTTTTCTTAGGCAAACTGATCAGATACTAATGGAGGTACACAAAAATTATTGATAAAAAGCTTTGAATTGTTTTAAATACAATGCATTTAACATTCGGTTTTTAGAAATTTAAATGTCATACAACCACTTCAAAATGAAATATTTGATAAATTTTATACTACCTAGTAGCAGCATAAATTACACACTTTATGGTCCAACATAATATACTTCATAGTTATTTGTAGTTGAAATAAAGAAACAAGTAATATTTAGTCGTGTTTTTTACACTGAAACCATACCTGCACAATAAGACACTTTCTATGCCTACCTTCATTTTAAAAAATTGCATTTGAAACAAAAACTTTACATTCTAGTCAAAACTGTCATTGCATCTTCTTCTTCTTCTTCTTCTTCTTCTACAAAGGATAAGGTCTTCTACAAAGAATAAATTACCCTAATTTTGTCATATTGCACTAATCCTACAGATAACGTTAATCCTACCAAAGGATCCTGAAAATTTGAAACTGAACTATCTGCAAATGGAAGTTTGTTTGCTGTACCTTTAAGCTTTACCTTATGCAAATCATTTCTATATTTTCTTGAAAAAGTTCTTTAAGACCTAGCTTAAAACATTAGACCATAGTTCCTCACAGAAACTCATACTTACGTGATCAAGAACAAGTTAGCAGAAGGAAGACTGATTCATCTAGCATACGAATATTTTGAGCCCCTAATATTAGCTCTATTCTCAATTTAACAACAAAACCTTATTCTAATGAAAATAGTAGCTTAAAATTAGTCTCTTTATGTAAGACAAGAGACTATGATACTGAAGCTTTATTTTGCCTATGTAAATTAATGCTGTGATTAGACAAGTGACAGCAATACTGCTTAGGTGGGTTTATGCAGCAGCCTTCTCAACAGCTCATTCCTGCTACACCACCACCACACTTCTTTGTATGGCTATGCTGGAGTCAGATCAGGGAACAGATACAGCTGAAAAAAGAGAAATCACGCAGGGAGAGAAGGTTATTTTTGAACTGCATCCATTCTCTCAACCCCTTCACCAAATGGCTGCATAAACAGCAAGGGACAACATAAACTGCTACTGCAACAGAAAAACCAAAGAGACAAGACATGTTGAATTATGATCTATTGGAAAAAAAAATCTCACTTCAACATAAAGATCTGTCTGAAAGACAACACATGAATTGCAACTTGTAAACTTAAATAATAATAATAATAATAATAATAATAATAATAATAATAATCTTTGTAAAGAGAGAAACCAAATTACATATCAATACAAGCATTTGCTGGGAAAGCAATAATTGTTCACTACTAACCTGATTCACGGGCTCATTAAAGTTGGCGATAAGTCCAGCACGCAATGTAGTTTTTTCTTCTTCAGAAAGTGCACTGTCAAGATATATTTATTAGAATATTGTTTAATTTTCAATAAAAACAATTCATATTCATCATTATTTTCTCACTATTGCTACACACAGAAGTTAAATGATCATTTCCATTTATACATCTGTGTTTGACTGGATAAAAATTACTTTTACACAGCATTTTCTTTAAACTACTGTACTTCAGTTTTATAATCTATAATGAGAGCATCCCTTGTTTTTCCACTATCTCAAAAATATTTAAAAAGAACACTGAAACAGACAAATATTTATTAGGTCTTTTAACCTCAGGTTTTGATGAGACCTTTGTAAACACAAATGGCAAAAGAGAGGGGTACCCAGATATGTTATGAAAATAAGGAAAAAACCTGCACAAAATATAAACTGATTGTTGTTCTACAGTTATTACTGTATTACTGGCTATTGACTTGAGCATTACTTTGTCCATGTATACTAACTGATAATTACAAAAAGGTGCCCAATATAAGGCAATCACGGTACCAGATGACAGCTCTTTTTGCAAAAGCAATAATCCTTTTCCACTATAAATCCTTTTCTACAAGCAAGTCATATAACTATACTTAAAAATATGGATCCTTTGAAAAGCAAACTTTTGAGGAATACATATATTTATATTGCCTTAAAAAAATGGAGGAAAAACTAGTAGGAACAATAAATTCTAAGCCCTAAAGGTTAACTTTCATTCAAGTGAAGCTTTAAACTCAGTTTAAGGCTAAAAATTACAGTACCATATAATTCCTTCACTACTTCAGACTTTATATGACCCATGTAATCAAACTGCTTTTAAAAATGCTTCATTGGTATTTATAGATTATACAATCAGAAAAAAAAAAATCAACGTGCATTCACTGATAGCACCTAGAAAGCTGTTTCTTGTACATAAAACACTAAGTTATCATGAAGGGTTGTTTAGATGAAACTGGTTTACCTATCATTGCAATGATTTAGAAGCATGCATTCAATCATCACATCTCAATAAAGTCTAGTGGCTGGAAACCAAGACTAAACACACTAATGAAACCATTTCCTGTTCTCTTACCTCAGGCATAGATACTAACCTACTAGTTTTGTATAGTGAGATCTAAAATGACACCTAGAACTCCGTAAAACAGAGCTTTTACAATAATCTAGAAAAATACTAAATATTCATCTCAAAGTAATAAAAAACAGAAGTAGGATTTAGCCGAAGATTGAACATTTGCAACAATATTCTAGTTTTCACTTCCCCCCCCCCTCTACATATAACACAAGTACTCACCATTTCCTAAATCATAGGGTTATCATTCTTAGTACACAAGGGGGGCAAATTGTTGTTTCACTGGTGACTCAGAACTGCACACTAGGTCTTGTTTTCAAAGATAGTTTACAGCACTCAGAAACCACATTTATATGATTTTATTTTTTTTATCAAGACTTAAGCTTTAAAAGTTTTTTTACACAAAATTAAGTTATGCCCAAAAAACATTTTTGGTAAAGCTTAGAAACATTTCTAAGTAATAGTAAAAGTTTTTGCATAGGGAACTATTTCAGTTATTAATCTGAAATCACTAGATGACATTCTAGGGAAATAAATTTCAGTGGCTTTTGTTTTGTTGGGTTTTTTTAAATAGAAAAATGCAATATATATAATTTCCACGGATATAGGCATAATCTAAGTGGCTTCTAAAACTTGTAAACTAATATTAACGCAATTAAGAAATCTAACCTCATTTAAATGTAGCTTGTACAGTAACTCACTTTCAGGGATAACTGAAAGTGCCTTAAAAAAAATGGTTTGTTAAGAAAAAAATGCTCTACTACATTATTTCATTTTGCTTGCTTTGAGCTCATGAGAACTCTGCCCTAATTATTTTTTTGTAATTATAATAATCGTATCATATGCATATACAAAGAGCAGCAGGCATTCAATTTGTTACTGAAAATAAATTAAAATGCTGTAAACAAGCTTTTGCCATTACAAGCAAAACACAGTAAGAAGGATGAGCACCTCAAATACAGAAGCTTGTGATAAGCAGAGCTGGCAACAAGTAATGAAAAAAATAAACAAAATCTAAGAAATCGGTGCAGACGCAAGTGTTACGCTGCTTTGTGAGACAGGAACCGGGGGATCTCCAAGGGCTCCCCAGGGAGCAACAGAGGCATCCGCCGTTCAGGCGAGGGGACAGCGACATCTCCTGGAGACAGTATGTCCCACCACAGGGACACCCCCTCTGCATGAGGCACCGACATCCCCATCGGCAGCACCCCCTTCTCCTGCCTTCAACCCACTGCAACCCAGGTCCAGGCACGAGTTTGCTGATGATACCAAACTGGGAGGACTGGCTGACACTCCAGAGGGCTGTGCCACCATCCAGCGTGACCCAGATAGGCTGGAGAGCTGGGCAGAGAAGAACCTAATGAGGTTCAACAAGGACAAATACAGGATCCTGCACCTGGGGAGGAGAAATGCCAGACGCCAAAACAGGTTAGGGGTAGACCAGCTGGAAAGCACTTCTGAGGAGAAGGATCTGGGGGTCCCAGTGGAGAGTAACTATCCATGAGCCAGCAATGTGCCCTTGTTGTCAAGAGGGCCAATGGAATCCTGGGCTGCATAGGAAAGAGTGCGTACAGCAGGTCGAGGGAGGTCATTCTCCCTCTCTGCTCTACACTGGTGAGGCTACAACTGGAATACAACATCCAGTTCTGGGCCCCCCAGTTCAGGAGTGACAAGGAACTGCTGTAGAGAGTCCAGCATAGGGCAACTAAGATGATTAAGGGATTAGAGCACCTCCCTTAGGTAGGGAGCTCAAAAAACTGGACTCTTTAGCCTGGAGAAGAGAAGGCTGAGGGGAGACCTTATTAATGCTTTTAAGTATCTAAAGGGTGGTTTGAAGGATGTTGGAGCCAGACTCTTTTAGTGGTTTCTAGTGATAGGGTGAGGGGCAATGGGCACAAGCTGGAACATAAGAAATTCCATTAAAATATGAGGAAAAACCTCTTTACGGTGAGGGTGACAGAGCACTGGAACAGGCTGCCCAGGGAGGTTGTGGAGTCCCCTTCTCTGGGGATCTTCAAGGCCTGTCTGGATGCAGTCCTGAGTGATGTGCTCTAGGCGTTCCTGCTTTAAGCAGAGGAGTTGGACTAGATGACCTCTAGAAGTCCCTTCCTACTCTGACAATTCTGTGACTCCGTGAGTTACAGGCAGGCTAGCAGTTGGGAAGGGTGTCTGTCACTCAACTGAACTACAAAAATTAAAGCAAGCTCTTTTGGAAATGAACTTCTAGCTATCTATGTTGTGATCTTTCACAATTTGCAATTTCAAAGTTCCTGATCTTTTTCTGTGTTTTGTGGTATGGGGAAACACATGTCCAAATAGTTTAAAAAGTTCTTTTGGAAGTTGTTTTTTTTTAAAAGCCTAATATTTCATACACCAGAAATTCAAATCTGAAGAGTTATTTCTAGTTATCATGCAAACTTAAAATCCTGGACTTGAGATGTATTATTCAAGTTGTCAACACAGTAATCAAATCAGAGAACACAGTCCACATGAACAGTAATTATCTTCAACATCAAAAACACGTTCAAGAAAAGGAGCTCTTAATAACACTTGAATTCAAGCAAAGCCATTTCTGAAGAAATCAAAACCAACTGACAATTCATAAAGTGAGATCACCTTTTGAGAAGGCTGAAAATTATTTCAAAAATAGCCTCTTTTCAGGCGATCTTGGCCTATGACAACCCTAGGCTCCTCGCTACGGCAATCCATAAAGCTGCTTGAGAAGGCAGGAAGGAGAAAGTTTACAGGCCCATCTATAAAGTCACTCTAACTGGAAAATGCTGCTTTAAGTTCAATAGGATGTGCAGAGTAAGCAGCATGAACGGGACAGACAGCACCGGTGAACATGTGCAAAAAAGAAAAATATTTCAGAAGGTTCTTTTTTTCTAATTAATAAAAAAAATTGTTTTCATTCACTGTTCTCTATGTACTCTAGCAAAATGAAACACTTGACTACTGTACTGTCCAAAGAATTCACAATCTCACCATTTTCTTACTTTGTAGAAATAGCAGCTGAGAAACCATGAATGCTCAGCAGAAGGGTAAAGCCACTCCTGTTTGCTTCACCTGAAACTAACTTCAGCACTCTTGTACAATAGAGGTATATAACTCATTGGAAAAGTTCTTCAGAGCCTGAAAGTTCTCCACAAGCACATAAATATTCAATAAAAACTTTTCTTAAAGAAACCATCTTCAGCACTGATTTAATAAGGAATTAAGGCTATATAAACATATTATCTGTCAGCAAGAACTCTCCTCCAGTTCTCACAAGCCTTCAAACTACCTGGTAAATTTCAACTACATTTGGCAAAGAGGAAAAAGGTCAATCCTATGATTTTTTCCTTAGATTTTGTGAAAAGCAACAGCTGAGTAAAGCAGATACACCTGAGAAGAAAAAAAATCAGGTATAAATATCAGTCCTTCCCTTTGAGAGGCAGCAGAAACCAGACACCTCCAAAGTGCTCCAAAGTGTCAGTAACGTAAGCAGCATTATGTCATCACATAAAACAGAAATGTTAAAAATCTATGCCATCTGCCATGTGAAAGATATTATTTTCCTCTTGAGTAAAAGAGAACCCGAATGCCTACAGGTGTTTTGCAATTGTATACTAATCCACATATACAAAAACTCTAGTGCTTCACATAATAATAGAGTACTACAGTATTTAAGATGTCCTACAGATGCAGGATTTCACATTTCTATCTTTTGGTGGATCTTCAGAAAAAGCTAACAATGTAAGGCAAGATACTTTACACCATCTCAAACAAACAACATAAAATCATGTCACACTTTCTGAACTACCTTAGATTCACATGAGACATAAAAACTGGACCTGGAATTCCAGTTTACACCCTACACAGCCTGACAGCTATTTATATTATTTAGGAGATGGACTGAATTCTTCCAGGCTTGCTGGCATCAGATGGGATTCAGCTTTCTCAAAGGGCAAAGAGGGTCTTTGCTCACAAGCTAACGGGGTGTCCCGGTTTGAGGTAAAACCGAACCAATTCTGTGTTCTGTAATTTTACATTTTAGTTAGGCCTCCTCTAACTCTCTGAAATTAACAGCATATTGTAGAGAAAACTGC
>JAOQGH010000019.1:21848653-21865392 GCA_025769975.1 Gallinago jamesoni | reverse complement strand
TCCCATCTGCCCCATGCTCAGTATAAAAGCTGAGGGATCAAAGGGTCAGCCCCTCCTTTGGCTTCTACCAGGATGGCTGACATCCGAAGAGAACCCTGTTTGTTCATCCGCCTTTGATCCCAACCTATGTGTGCCTGATTCCAGAGGTGGAACCAATCCCATGACTGAAACTTGGTGGGACCAATCCCATGACTGTAGTGCAACTATCAATGGCTACAGGCTGTTCAGAAGGAATAGGCAAGGAAGGAAGGCTGGTGGCACTGGCCTCAACATCTAGAAACGGACAGAATGTGAAGAGCTGTCTCTGAAGAACAGCCATGAACAGGTTGAAAGGTAAGAATTAGAAACTGAGCCAACAAACGGATCCTTGTGGTTGGTGTCTACTACAGGCCATAGGGGCCATAGGGGAACCTATTGACAAAGCCTTCTTACTCTAGCTACAGGAGGCATCATGCTCACAGGCTCTCAGCCTGCTGGGGGACTTCAACCACCCTTCTGGAAAAGTAGCACAGTGAGCTGTAGGCAATCCGGGAGACTCCCAGAACACACACAGGATAACTTATTAAGCCAGGTAACAGACAGCCTCACCAGAGGGGATGTGATATTGGACCCCACAGTCACCAGTGCAAGTGAGCTCATCGGTAACATCAAGCTTGGCCATCCAGAGGTACCAGAACAAGCTCTAGAAGGGACCCATGTGAACCTCAGGAGGTGCAAAGTTCTAGGTTAGGGCAATCTCCAGTATCACTACAGGCTAGGGATGAAAGGATTGAGAGCAGCCCTGCTAAGAATGGCAGATGAAAAGCTGGACATGAGCTGGCTATGCGCACTCGCAGCTCAAAGTCAATTGTATCCTGGGCTGCATCAAAAGCAGCATGGCCAGCAGGTCGAGGGAGGTGATTCTGCCCCTTCACTCTACTGTTGTGAGACCCTGCCTGGAGTACTGCATCCAGCTTTGGAGTCCTCAGCATAAAAAAAGTCATGGACACACTGGAGAGTGCCCAGAGGAGGGCCACAAAAATGACTGGAGGGCTGGAACAACTCTCCTATGAGGACAGGCTGAGAGAACTGGGGCTTTTCAGCCTGCAGAACAGAAGGGTCTGAGGAGACCTTATTGCAGCTTTTCAGTACCTTAAAAGGGGCTTATAAGAAAGACAGTGACAACATTTTTTTTAGAGCCAGAAGCAATAGCACAAGGGCTAACAGTCTTAAACTGAAAGAGGGTAAATTCGGGCTATTTATAAGGAAGAAATGTTTTACAATGAACGTGGTGAAACACTGGAGCAGGCTGCCCAGAGAGGCAGTAGATGCTCCATCCCTGGAAACATTCCAGGTGTAGGTTGGACAGGGCTCTGAGCCACCTGATCTAGTCGAAGATGCTCCTACTCATTGCAGAGGGGGTGGACTAGATGACATTTAAAGGTCCCCTTTCCAACCCAAATTATTCTGTGATTCTATGACAAACTGTAATGGCATTATTTGTAACTTTTAAGTGATTTGGTGCATGAGAATACTAGTTAGATTTTTAGCTTCTCTGGAGAATTTCTGACCTACATAAAGAGAATTTTGAGAAGTAATATGAAAACAGATGAGGTTCACTCATGAGTCCTAATGTAGAAACATTTTATCAGTTTCACCATGAGTTCTAAGGTAACTTCTATCAACCAAGGAATTTGCTCTTTTCCAGTTTGGCAAGTGTAACAAAACCTACTGTAAAAGGTGAAGTGGAAGAAAATCAGAACTTACTGTGGTGCGACCCGTCTCCAGTAGCGATCAATTCCATTTTTAAAGTACAGGACAGCTAACCATCTTACGTTCACATCCAGGGTATGATTTGTAAAGATATTCTGGTTAAAAAAAAAAGATTAAGTTGAAACTATTTAATACGCCATACAGAAGCTAGAAATTTTATTAACACACGCACTGGCATACATATAATTACACACACATCCATATGTACAGGTGTATAGAAAGAAAATACATTAGTCAGCATTTGGCAGACAAGTGAAACAATGTGTTAAACATTAATTTTTATAGCTTACAAAAATGCTTACCACTAGGCCCTAATATTTGATTAGTAAAAAAATAACCCAACATATAGGACAAATGTATTAGCAATCTTGTCTGGCTGAGCCGGGAATAAAAGGATAATAGTTACTTGCACCAGCCAGTTATTACACTCTTTAATGACATAGCTGGATTCTGACTAGAATAAGAAATCATTCTTTATTGTGCAATGCCACAGACTTCTGAGACCTTTCAGAAGATTTCTTCAGCATTTTGCCATGTGCTGAAAACCCTCCTGTCTACCAATGCTGGATGCAAAACAGTGACCTGATAGAAAAGCAACTCCCAAACTTGCCTGTGCTTATTAGTTTCTACTACTAAAAAGCTATATATCTATAAACATATTTATCTGTATCTACCTACATTCACTTTTATGTACCTCTATACATATAGAGACAAACACAGAGGGATTATGTAGTAACACTGTAAAATTAATGAAGAAGGAAAAGCTAAAATAAAGGCAGGCTACTGAATCTTAATACAGGGACTCCTCTGAACACAGGCTCTCCTGTTTTCCACTACATCAGATAGGTCCTTCTTGAGGGGGTGAGATGTTACTCACTTCTTTAGGGAGCAAATAGGTGTGAGCTCAGTGGTGTTATTAAACAGTGGACAGCAGAAAAAGAGTGCACCACTTGTATCAACTGCTTTTAGAAGGCCACTAAGAAAGGACATGAAAAATGCAGGGATTCAGGTCAAGAGCTACTGTTGGGTGCTATGTCTGAAGAACTATAAATAAACCCTTGAAAGAACTCGGCACTACAGACACTTGGGACCTCATCAAGCATTTTCACTATGAATTCAAAACTTAACCTTCTCTCAAACCCTATTTCTATAACAGTAACAGCTTTCTAGATATAATGCCCAACACAAAAAAACCCTCAAGGTTTTACAGGCCAACAAAGGTACCCACTCCAAAACTAGCAACCTTTAGAAAAACACCAAAAAGGCTGTAACCCACTGATAAACATCACAGAACATGAAAAGCATCTATATGTAACACATCTTCCTTTCCCAAGGCTCATTTAGGAAGAGGAATTGAATCTGTGCAAGATTTGACCTTTCCCCAGTGCATCTTAAACATTTTATGGCAAAAAAAAAGGAAACTTCAAACACTGCTGTAGTCTTATATCCATGAAAAGCATTGCAAAACAAATGAAATGTGGAAAAAGAAAACCACTTGTTCTGAAACTCCCATTGAGCCTTCTAATTACGATCCCCCTTCCTTGCTCAAATTGGAGCAAAGCTCCCTCAAATCAAAATACTGTACACCTACAGTGGTGTACAATGGTACCTTTAGAAGTATCCCCCTTTCCCATTTCAGGGACGTTACTACCAGCCTAGTCAGCTAATCTCCCTGGGATCCTCTCTCCACTGACAAAAAGGAAAGGAATCCCAGCTGAGTATCAAACTTAGGGCAGTGAAAAGCGCAAGGCAACTTCTATGAAAAGAGTCATAATGTGTCACCTCCACAATAAAGAAAAGGTGGTTAATGCCTCGGTATATACAAGTGTCCCTGCCTCACGGGGTACAGGTAATTCCTTTGACAAGGGTCCTCTTGGACTTCTCTTATCTAGTATACATGGCAGGACAACAACAGGTTTAGCATTAGAGCCCACCCTCTCATGCTGCTAGAAGTTGGACTTCCTCCTTCTCCTGAATGCCTGGGAAAAGAGCCTGCTTTGAGACACAGTGATGGCAACGCCCACCGCCACCCAGCATAAGGACACGAGAAACTGGACCATGATGACTCATGGCTTCACTCAGCCAGAGGTCACAGTTCAACAGTATTCTAGAGAGCCACATTCAAAATTACTCAGTTTACATAATAGCACTTTTCCACTGTATCTTACCAACAAGACCGAATAAAAACCTGGCTGTGTCTCCCACTGCTTCAGTTGTTCCTCAGCCGGCTTCAACACTGCAGTATCTTGACTAGTAGCTTGGGTCAAGACTTGCAAAACAATAGTGCTAGCACTATTGAGATCCATGAAAATCTGAGAACATTTGAAAAGGAAGAAAAACACTTAAGAAAAAAAAGTCAACAAATACAGTCAGGTATTTTCCATTCATACTATCTAAACAGCCCACACTAATTTTTCATTAAACTACACCATGTAAGATAGCGTTACACCCACCCACAGGCAGCGTCAAGGTACAGTGATTAAACTATTTTGCTTTCAGAACTCTCTTAGCAGAAAAAGCAAGCATTAAGTCTATCAATACAAGCAGATTTACTAGATTTGAGGAATTACAGGAAATATTTTGACCAGTTACCTCTCCTGTGAAGCAGAGCAAACTAAGAGCAAAACCGCAACTAGAGATGACTTCAGCTGAAGGCAGAGCAAAACATGGAGTTGCCTGAAAGGAGCAAAGATGCAGAGTATTTACATTTTTGTATTTTCTGAAGAGTTTTTCCCCAAAAGAGAAAATGACCCATTTCAGATAATTAAATTCTATAATTCAGATTGATCTAGATATTTTGTATCAATTAAGAGGATGAATTACAGTTTCACAATTAGAGTCCTAAATGAAATTGAATTTTACTAAGTATATTTGTATTCCTTCATTATCTATTCAGCATACAAAACACAAATCAGCTGAACTAGGAAATCAGGCAATTGGCATTCTAATATATATGCATTCTTGTACTCTATAAAGACAAAACAGAACATTGCTCTCCAGATGACACAGAGATTACACTTATGATGACCATGGAAACAGCATTACAACAAATTAGAGAAACTTCAGCAACTATGAAGTCTGACAATTAAAATTGGGTTTCTGTCTATAAAAACTTCTGCTTATAACCTATGTAAAATTTTCATAATACAAATACATGTAGAATATTTATATAGTGAAAGTTTCTAAATAAACAATCAAGTAGAGTTTAATAAACAGGCTTGAGGATTTGCTTCTGCTTAACACCCCCAAAAAAGGTTATTTTTTCAACCTTCAGGAAAAAAAATACCACGAAGGTGTAAAATTGTTATGGTGATAGTAAGAAAGTAGAGAAATCTTATTCTGACATAGGTTTATTTTTCTGATTTTTTGAGAAAACAACCACCTTAACAAAACTAGCAACAAGATTAAAGATCCTTTAAACTGGTAATGGCCCTGCACAGTTAAAAAAAAAGTCCAAACCAACCAAACAAAAGAACTCAAACAAATAAAAATCTAAGAATTTACAATCTCCAAGTCTCCAATCAAACCTAACAAAAGGTGACCAAAAACTGAAGGTCCTAATGTTATAGAAAGTGTACTTTCAAAACTATGAAGCAGAATATCAGATCTCCCTTTACAGCAATAACTGAACTCAGCCTCCACTTTATACTTCCCATGTGACACATCTTTATCTCTCTGCTGTAACTGCCCTGTGAATTGGGTTTGCATGGCGAGGTCTGGTAGCAGTGGGGCTACGGGGGTGGCTTCTATGAGAAGATGCCAGAAGCTGCCCCAACAGAGCCAACTGGCTCCAAGACAGACCTACCACTGGCCAAGGTTGAGCCCATCAGCGATGGTGGTAGCACCTCTGTGATAACATATTTAAGAAGGGGAAGAAATTCATTTGAAAGGAAACAAAACAGATTATGGGGCATTCGTGTACCTGGTGACTTCGCACTACAAAACTAAAGTCATGTCAGCTAAATTAAATTATTTCTCATCTACATTCAAATCCAATGCAGAACAGGAGGGTTTTCCCCCAAAGACAGATTTAGTCTTCCATGAACTTGCACAGTTGCTTTTTGACCCCATGTTCCATGTAAACAGTAGTTCTCACAAAACATTGGATAAGGCTGTCCAAAGCAAAATGAAGTCAAAGATAAAAATAAGAATCTCCCTGAAGATGAGGCAACTTTTGGATAGTATTTATAAACACTGTAAATTTAAGGCAGCAGTATTTTCTGTATGGTTTGGATGGCAAAAAATTAACTGGAAAAACATCTGATACCTGGACAGCAAACACAAGTGGCAAGATGCACAAATGGCAATAATGCTTCATTATGGCTTTTTACAAAGTCCATTGCAAACTTATTAGAAACCACACAAGAAGCGGTCCACTGCTTTTACATCTAAGAAATTGCTCTAAACTATATAAATAAGATTCTAGCAGAAACTGTTATCTTCCTTCTTTTTAAAATATAAAAAGAAAGATTAAAAAAAACCCCAAACTATTTCAAATCAACCTTAACTGTACCAAACTTGAATTTGCAGTTCATAAATTAAGCTGATATTAAGTACAGTCATCAAAAGCACTAGTACAACCCTCTGCTTGTCCCAGCACCCCTTAAACACCTGAAGCCAGAGGGAGTGGGGAAAATGCACAGTTTTTTGGTTGGATCAAGCTCCCCAGTCACATCCCCACCACTCTGCTAGAGAGATAAATGTGCTCGGCATGCAAAAAGCAGGCAGAACAGACAAAAGCAGCTTCTCCACTGTGCAACAAATGCTCATTCCTGCTTAAAGTGTCCACAAAAATGCAATTTTAAGAAACACTATGACAACTATTGGGAGATCCATGACTTTATATTAGGGTGCTTATCAGTACTGGGAGAATGAATGAGTCGCCACATTTAGAGATCTCCCTTCTCAGGAAAATTCAATACTGGGGTATTATCAACCCCCTTTTTCTCACAAAAATGAATCTTAACACTAGAGGGGAAAAAAAAGGCAATTTTTTCTGAAACCTTAAAAAATTAAAAACAATCAATTAGCAGATTCAGATGCAGAAAAACAAAACACTAGCATGCCATCAAAATGGCTTGAGCACTCCTGTCAGCTAGGGGATGTTCAAGTAAAACTAATCCCTAAAGAGCAAAACCACAAGCTCCTGCGATCTAATCCCGTATATCATGCTTCTTTTACCTCTCCGTCTTACCAAAATTTGAAGTGAACTTAGAGCAAACTTACATATTATGGCAGAGCCGACTTCATAATTGTCCCCAAAAGGCCAAAAAGGGGAAGTAGGGGGATG
Source organism: Gallinago jamesoni (assembly GCA_025769975.1). Classification (NCBI taxonomy): domain Eukaryota; kingdom Metazoa; phylum Chordata; class Aves; order Charadriiformes; family Scolopacidae; genus Gallinago; species Gallinago jamesoni. Next base: position 21,858,350 of record JAOQGH010000019.1, on the reverse strand, counting down.
AATCAGACAAATAAAAAAGCCAAAGAGAGAAGCCACCTGTGCACACTGTTCCACAGACACGAGAAGGTGAGAAAGGAGGAATATGGGACTTCCAGCCGTGACAAGTCATTACAAGCTCTGGTCCTAACAGCCAATTTCAACTGACAAAGTCTCCTCTTGCATTCCCTTCTCACCAAGAGGATTTCTATTGGGAACTTATCCTCTGCATGCACTCTGTAAAGACAACTGACTCAATGAGCTCCTACCTTGTGTTAACCGGATCCACCCAAAACACAGTTTTAATTACTGCCATGTACAGATACTTCCGTGAAAACAATTCCTACAGACAGAACAGAGCTGTAGGAGTTTAAACCCTCTAACAAATCAGGCTTTTCAGTTGCACAGCAAAGGCAGAAGAACATGGGTTACACCACAGATGGGTCACATCACAGGGATTTCCTCCACAGTCTGTTGGGTACCTCTAGAGCTTAACTCACTGTTGAACAAGTTCTATAAGACTGTCCTAGAGATGAAACAGAGGAGGTGAGTATTAAATAGCTGCCATCTTTCAGGTACCTTCACAGCCATGGGGTGTATATAGAAATGCTGGCAGAGTCTGTTAATCTTCTGAGCAGCATCTTCTTAGAAGGAAGGCAGGGTTTGCACTTTCAGTCGCAACTCCCAGAATTTCCAGGTTTTTATCATTGGGTAAGGTTAGCGTTTCCCAGCTTTACTTACTTATTTCTAACTGTGTCTTCACAGTAAACATTGAGCAATTGCAGGAATATTGTTTGCTTTCTGCCGCTTTTCATATCCATTGCTATGATAACTAAGTAGCACGTCTGGTGGGGGAGGAAGGAGCAGAAATCCCTTCAACAAGAAAGTGTTCAGTACCGTCAGCTGCAAATCCAAGCACAGCTGTATTGCCATGTCAAAATTTCTTCTTGTATGAGGGAAAAGAGACTAATCAAACACAAGAGGGAAAATCTACTCTCTAAGACCCCACTGAATATGTACAAGACTTAAACAACAGCATATTCTCAAGTCTCAAAATTGACAGGAAAAAAAAACCACCTCTCAGTTACACCTAAAAGAAAAGCAACACATCAAATGCCACCCCTCAGCACCAAGAGACAGTGTCTTCAGAAACCATAAGTACCAATAGCAGCCCATCATCATTACCACATTATGTTACCACATAATGTCCTGCACTTACATTCTCACTCCTTCATCTCCTTTCACTTGCAAAAATCCAAGACTCACTTCTCTTCTACCCTTCACTCTTTAATTCCCTTTCTAAGGAAATATCTGCATACACAGTTTACTTTAGAGACTATTCCAAGTCTCTTAAATGTTCTGCCATACTAGTTTAATGTTTTTCCTGAGCAATCAATCCTTTTGATAGAGGCAAGAGAGTATCCATTTACTTTTCCCATAACACAGAAATACATCCAAATTTTAGAATCACATCTCAGTTCTGAAAGCAAAACAAATCTTGCTATAGATCTGCAAGGGAACAAACAAAGGATTTCATCAGTAAATGCCTTCACATTTCACTTTTTCTTGACTGCAAAGAATGCAGTAGGACAACTCACTCCTATACACACAATTAATTATGGGGTTTTTTTGTTATCTTTTGTTAAAATTCAATAAATTCTTTCCCCAGTAATGAGGTGCAAGAATGGATTCAGTTAAGAGTCTCTGAAATCAGGAGAGAAAATGTGTTCTCACTGAAAATGCAAATACATATTGGGCTACTTTAAGAGGAATGGGACAAGCGGCTCTAGGGATGTTGTTATCCTCCTTTTCTCAGCAGTATCTGAGACTGCTTCTAGAGTAACACCTAGTTCTCTCCTAGTTCATCATAGTTCTCCCTTTCCATAGTTCAAGAAAGAAGTGTAGAAAGTGAGGGGAGGCCAGAGCTAGTAAGATGGTCTGGGGTCTAAAGCAAACTACCTGGGAGGAGAGGTTGAGGAGGTGTTTAGTAAAGCAGAAGCTAAGGGAAGACTTTGTAGACATAACTAAAATCCTGAAAGGCACTTACAAAGAGGACAGAGCCAAACACTTCTTGTCAGCAGGCTATACAACTACTAAATAAATACAAAATGACCAACTGCAGCTTGGGAGGTTCCAGTAGAGTCTTAAGACCATCTTTTTCTGTACATTTGTTTTAAGGAAAATACGAAAAACAAAGCTGCAAGAATCACTTATGGCTCATCTTCTGAAACAAGTAACACGAATGCTAGCATTCTCAGTGATACTCATATATCATACTAGCACTGCTTTTAAGGATACTGCCAATTTCAGGAACAGTTGATAGTTATACCAATCTCTCTCCAGCCTCCTATAAACTTGCCTATGAGTCTCTTTTCTAACATTATAATACCTGTATCAAACTTTTCGACTGAGCAGTAAGACCAAAAGAACGGCCAGTATCCTAGATATCCAAGGTACTACTTAAAACCACTAATGACTACATTAATGATTACAATCACTACAATGACTAATGTCAGTCATTACCAAGATTTTTCAAAAGCAACTTTTGAAAGCAATTTTTCTGTATGTAAATGAGCAAGGCTGTCTACACCTTGCTCAATTTAAGCCACACTAAAGAAGACAAATAAAATTATCAAGTAGGAAATAGTTACCAGGTTCTTTTCCCCCATTCTGCTACCGACAGAAACAAGACGGATAGAACTTCTACAAACCTATTTTTACAAAAACATAACATTGAATTGAAATCTAGGTCTGAAAAACATCAGCACGAAAAAGACACAAAGGATGAAAGGACAAAGACCAAGAAGGAATACAGGAAAACAGAAGAGCAATAAGCAAGACTGACATTAATATTAAGGGAAATAAGTCAGATTATATTAAAAATATTGAGAAGAATAACTTTTCAGGTTAAATGGAAAGCACCAAACTGACCACAAACTCCTGACAGAAAGAACAGGAAGTAAAAAAACTACAGTGGGACTATTCCAAGGATTTGCTTGGATATAACTCATAAGAACCTCTGTCATAGATTTCAGTATTGACACAGAGAAAGCTGAAGGAATGCATACACAGAGACAACAGAAGAATATTCTTTACGTTTAATAGTAAGCTTATAGTACAGTTAATCTTACAAGACTGATCTCATTCCCTTGACTACTTCCTAGTTCACCTCATTTTAACAAATTTTCAAACAGATATGACAGAAACTTCATAACAAAGTACTGTGTGACACCTAAAGCAAAAATGCAAGTTTCAGTCTGTCCTTGTGCTCTGGAATGGATTTAAACCACAGATAATGGATTTATCCACAGATAAAGGCAGCTTCTTATGATATGCTTTTAAAATTTTGTATGTAAAACTTGGGTAACAAAAGCTTTTTTAATGCCATTTGCACAGGTGCTACATGCCCTGCTGCAGAATGGGACATCGAAAGAACGAGGGAAGAAAAGTGATGAAAAAAAAGTAATAATAAAAAAACCTGGTGTGTGGTAATGAAATTTCAGGAAACCGAGGCGCACTGGGGAGCACGCTACCCATAAAAGGCTGGGCCAGGTCTCACGTATCGCGACGGCTAAGCTGAAAAGCACGGTAAATACATCACGGGCATCGAGGCAGGGATGGAAGCCGGGGGGGCAGCCCCAACGCTGTGGTGGGGGCCACGGTCTCGCGTTTCAGATAGGCTGCTGCCTCCCAGGAGAGCAAGCCGCAGAAACAACTCACCGCCGCTGCACCAGCCCTACCTTGGTTTCGGAGAAGAACCTGCTTTGGAGTCCGGAACACCCAACCACCGCTCTCCGACCTGGTGGGGAGAAAAAAAACAAAACAAAACAAAACAAACCCCTCAACTTCAAACGAAGGCCCAGACTCGCCCTTTCCCACCCTTTTTTTTTGTCGCCCCCCCCGCCCAAAAACCGCGGCGCTTCACCGCTTCGCGGCTTCCCGCCGGCTCTCTTCTCCCAGGCCCAGAAAAAAAAGGTCTGGAAGGCCCAAGCCCCTCACCCTCAACCTTCTCCCCGGCCTGCCCGCCAGCCACCCGCCGGCTCCGCGCCGCGCCAACCCCGCCGGGACCTGCCGCCGCTGCGGCGACCCGCCTCCCTCCTCCGTCGCGCTGCTGCGACGTCATTGCTCGGCGACACACAACACCCCTCCCCTCCCCTCCCGAGGGAGGTGCAGGCGGCGGCGGCCCCCCTGTCCCGCCAAACGGCGGGAAAGGGGGGCCGCTGCCGCCTGCACCTCCTACCCTGCGTTTCCTTCTTTCCTTCTCCCCACCCCCCCATTTCGTTGCTCCTCCGACACCTCCGACACCGCTGCCGGGTGACGCCGCCGCCACTGGTCCGCCGGGGGGTAGGGGCGCTGTACGCCGCCACAGGCCAATTTCCCCCCTCTTCCGCCCCCGCGCAGTGCATGTCGGGAGTTGTAGTTCCCGCCCAGCACGTGTGTGAGGGGAGGCCGGGCCTAGCCGCCGCCATGCCCAAGGTGCGGACCAGCAAGAGGCCGCGGCGGGAAGGTGCAGAGGGCCGCGCTACGGGTGAGTTGAGGGGCCGAGATGAGCCGGCGGCACGTCCTGAGAACGGATGTCGGGGCCGCGGGCTTGCTCCTCCGCGCCCTGGGGTACGGCGCGGTGGGGCCCGGGAGGGAGCGCGGTTTGAGCCGGCAGCGGGATTAACACCCCTCTTCCGCCCTCAGGCATCCTCTTCAACACCGGGGCCGGTCAGCACATCCTGAAGAACCCCCTTGTCGTCAACAGTATCATCGAGAAGGTGGCCGGGGGAGCTGGGAGGAGGTGGCGGGGGACCGGGGACACCCACCCGCTCCACCCCGGGCAGAGCTGGTCTCCGGGTGCCCGGCCTCATCCCGGCCTCTGCCCTTGCTGTGGCTGGGGAGGGACCTTCCTCCTGCACTCTTTCCCTTCCTGCCTGCATACCCCCTTTTTTTTTTTTTTAAACTTATTTTTTTTAACATGTGGCCGCTTGCTCATTTTTTCTGCACTTGGCCAAAGATATCTCACAAATAAACCAGCTTTAATGGCATTCCTGTTCTCACCGTTTTCCTCATCTCCCTTTTCTCCCTTTCTTTTCACCCTCCTTCGCTCACTGATTTTGGCTTTTGACTGACCTGCACCCACCTTTTCGTGCTGAAATTAAGTCTTTGCTTGAAATCGGTTCAGGGAAAATAACTGAAAGTACCCTTTGTTCTTAGGCCGCCCTACGACGCACAGATGTCATTCTGGAAGTAGGCCCGGGAACTGGTAACCTGACAGTAAAGATGTTGGAGAAAGTAAAAAAAGTAAGCGTAAATTTCCCTCCCACCCTCCCAAGCTCAAATCACATTGTGGCTTAGACTTTGGCACACAGGAGTTTCCTCATCTGCTTGATTCAAATTAGTAGACTTACTTATGGGTATTTTTCTTAACATTCACATAATTCTAGTGAGTTTTCAGGTGTTTGTGTAAATCTTCCATGGCTTTGTCGAAGTATATTGCTGTTATCCATTTACGTGGTAAGGCTTGCATGGTTTTGGGGAGGGAGGAAGAGGCATAGCCCAGGAAGGAATTTAAAGACTTACTGAACCCAGTTGCAATAGATACAGGGTTTTTTTACAATTGGAATTTTAATCCCAGTTAAGAGGAATTGTATCAAGTGACAAATACACACTTTGTTTTCAGGTCATTGCTTGTGAAATTGACCCTAGACTTGTTGGAGAACTTCAGAAGAGAGTCCAGGGCACGTGAGTATTAACTGTGAAAACAGCAAGCCCTTAAAGCAGTGGAGCTGCTTTGGCATAAAACTTTGGCAACATGCTGAGGATAACCGCAGTGTATTTTCCCTCAGGTGTCTGGCACACAAACTTGAAATCAAGGTTGGAGATGTCTTGAAAACAGAGTTACCATTCTTTGATGCATGTGTAGCTAACTTGCCTTATCAGGTATGGGCTAAACAACATAGAAAACGTTTTTTCTTTTTAAATTATAATTGCCAAGAAGTTATACTAACACTGTTACTCTTCTCCTCAGATTTCTTCACCTTTTGTTTTCAAGTTGTTGCTTCATAGACCTTTTTTCAGGTATGTGAAGGAAAGGAACTCCGTGTTACCTGATGGAAAAAAAAAATTAAAAATATTCCCAAATCAAAATTTTTGAGTTCTTAAAATATCAATTTGAGGGATCATAGCTGCACCAGAATTTTTCTGTAATATAAAACCTGCCAGTGCTGAAAATAAGTTTATGCCAATGTATCAAGCACAAGGAGAAAATTTAGTCTTGGCATCAGTGAGTGTCCAGCTGCTGAAAACAGGATATTTAAGTATTGTAACTAACCATTTTTCCAGGGATAAGTAGGGTGTTGTGACATTTCAGATGTCTTTGTACCTGAGAAAGGAAGAGTAGAAAGGATAGGATCAAAGCCAAAACACTTCCTGTTGTTTGGTCTAAAAATATGACTGCCCAGGTGTGTTGTTCAATGTGTCAGCAGTTCTTGATTTCCCTCACTGAAGCACTACTGTTAGTGACATTACTGGTCAGTTTTTGGAGCTGAAGAGTTCAGGTTGGTAGGGCTTATCGTGGAATTATTCAAAATTATTTGTTACAATCAGGCACAAAACCTTGAGACTCGCCTCTGTCTCTCTGATCCTGATCCATTTAACAGTATAAATAATCAAATTCTATTGGAGCTTTAATGAGATTTAGTTTTGTGTTGTTTTTTTTTACACACTCCAAGTTAATTAAGGTAGAATTGGTGTAAGATGAAATCTTATTGCTTCTCTAAGCACTGAGGTAAATCCTGTGTTTTCCAAGTGTGTTTAGTTGGCTTTTGTGTAAAAGTTTAATATTTAAAATTCATTTTCTTGTTTCTATTATTCTCAGATGTGCAATACTTATGTTTCAAAGGGAATTTGCACTTCGTTTGGTTGCCAAACCAGGAACTAAACTATATTGCAGACTCTCTATTAATACTCAGCTATTAGCTCGAGTGGACCATCTGATGAAGGTACGTCGTTCTGCATTAGCTAACAACAGAGCTGTCAGAGATAGCAGAATGTTTCTAGGAATGTGAGGATCTGATGCTTATTCATACAGCTGCCTGACTTCTCCTGACTAACAGGTTGGAAAGAATAACTTCAGGCCACCTCCCAAAGTCGAATCCAGTGTTGTCAGAATAGAGCCAAAGAACCCACCACCGCCTATCAACTTCCAGGTGACCCTTGTATACTCTAATAACAACGTAGCACACTAGTGATGATACTTAATTTCATTTTTCTTTTCACTTATTACTCAGTGCCTTGTGCTGTTTTCACTACCAAACACCAGCTATTCATTGGTATTTATATAATTCCAAAATACTTGTTCCTCTATTGATCATGCTTGTGTTAAGGCACTACCCGAATATGCCACCATCAGTTTGTGTGCACCTTTGTGTCCAGTATTTCTGACAAAACTGAGGTACCATTTCAATGTCAATTCGGAGAGATGCTACTAATAACGTCCCTTTCATCATGGTTTGTATCTCCCAGAGACCCTTCTGGCTGATGACTTTGTTGGTTATGATCAAAGGAGTGTCTATAAGAAGTCTTATCTTTAGATGTCCGTGTAATCTCAGAAGGCGGATGTTACAGGATATTATTCTTAATTTTTAAAATGCTTTGATCTTCAAGACCATTTCAGCGTTGCCCAGGGTTAGCCAGATTTTCTTCAGGCATTCTCAGCACTAAGATCTGGCCAATAGTTCCTAGGCACAAAAAAGAACAATTTGAAGGTTTTTGTGGGTGAAGTATTTTTTCCTGCACTTGTATTGCTTTGTCCAAGACAGGACTGGTTTTGTATTGTTAGAAAAAAATCTTTCAGGAAAATAGCTCTTTGTGTTCAGTAGTGGTGTGAAATTGCCAATAGCAACTGTTCTTGTTTGTAGTAACTGTATGTTCTTTCCAGTAAATTCTGAAATTTTTAATTTCAGGAGTGGGATGGTCTGGTAAGGATAGCCTTTGTTAGGAAAAACAAGACACTCTCTGCAGCATTTAAGTAAGTAACTTCTATTAAAGGAAATCTTTTGAAAGTTTGAGGGCCCATCCAGTTAACCATTTCTTTTGTGCAAATGCATAGCTGTATTATATGCAGGCCAGCACAGATAAACCATGATAGAGGATTTATGCTTTATCACAAGGTTTTTCTTTTAGAAGAAAACTCAGCAGCTGTTCAAAATGAACAGCTCTGTGTAGATGTTACGTTTTTTATAGTAAAGATTAACAAGTAATCAAGTAAAAAAAAAAGGCAAAAATATCAAGTAAAAAAAACAGTTCAAGCTCAGTTTTCATTATAAACTTGTATTTCTTTCAGGTCAAGTGCTGTAGAGCAGTTGCTGGATCATAATTACCGAATTCATTGTTCCTTACATAATACAGTAAGTTCCTTTTTCAATATATTAAATTCTGTTTCTGTATACTGTGGCCTACATACTGTCTTTTATAAGAGTAAAAAATTAAAATGGAAAAGCTTAACACGTTAAAATTTTTCTGAGACAGTTTGAGGAAGGGAGGAACTTCTTTTCTTAGAGAAAAATCTAAGAGGGTCACTAAGGTACAGTGAAAAAGCTGAGTCTGTTATTAATGTATTTGCTGTACATATCTCAAGGATTTTTACTGATGTAGTAAGAAAACTTTTTGTGTCTGCTTAGCAATACTGTTGTCATTCATCTATAGTGAATGAGCTGAGGTATAAAATTTCCGATACAAGAATAGAAGAATACAAGACAAAATACAACTTCTTTCAAGTGATAGAAAGAAGAACTATTCTGAAAGCAGGAAAAGAATAAATGATTTAGATGAACGATTTTCTGTGCTATGTATAGAAAATAAATTTGTCTTGTATTTTTCATTGACAGGAAATACCTGAAAACTTCAAAATTGCAGAGAAAATACAGTCAGTCCTAAAAAATACAGGTTACTCTGATAAACGAGCCCGTTCAATGGATATAGATGATTTCATTAGGTATTTTTTTTTTCTCTTCGTGACTTTCTTTTAAGCTGCTTCAGATTCTACCCGTATCTGTACCTGTATAGTGCAGATTAGTATTGCGTTACACAGGAACAGTACTAACTCTGTTTTCCTCTCAATACCAGACATTCCTTGTTTCGAGTCATGAGCATGAACAAACACTTAAACCCTGTAGATATATTTTAAATGCTGCTTACAGTATTGAGACGCAAGTAGCTGAAGATCCCCATTTCTGGTGTACTAGACCCTTCTACGTCTCCTCTGAAAATGGCTTTAATGGAATTGGTTATTATAAGTTCCCTGGAGACTTACACAGCTCTTTGTCCGTCTTGTGGATTAGGCGGTAGTATATTGGGCTCTGTGGCTGGGCCCAGAGAGTGGTGGTGAATGGAGTTAAATCCAGTTGGTGGCCAGTCACGAGTGGTGTTCCCTTGGGGCTGGTTCCCTTTAATGTCTTCAATGATGGGGGGGGGGGGGGGTAGGATGAGGGGATTGAGTGCACCCTCAGTAAGTTCACAGACAACACCAAGCTGGGTGGGAGTGTCAGCCTGCTAGAGGGTAGAAAGGTCTTGCAGAGGGATCTGGACAGGCTGGATCAATGAGCCGACGCCAATGGGATGAGGTTCAACAAGGCTTGGGGCAGAGTGGCTGGAGAGCGGCCTGGCAGAAAAGGACCTGGGGGTGATGGTCAACTGTCAGCTGAACATGAGCCAGCAGTGTGCCCAGGTGGCCAAG
>JAOQGH010000019.1:21817278-21840754 GCA_025769975.1 Gallinago jamesoni | reverse complement strand
GATCGTTACTGGCACACACTGTTGCTCCAGATGCACGTAAATCTTAACTGTGTGAGTGAACTTTAACTGAACCCACACAGTAGCGTTACTATAACCAGGGAGCCAATATAATTCTGTCCATAATCAAAACCAGTTTTGAGAGAAGCTGTATAAAAGATGAGTTATTTTAAGCTCACTATTGCATAAGCTAACTTCCCAGACAGATAAAGGCTGATTAAAGCAGCTCTTAGGCACCTTTGCGCTCTGAGTATTACAAAAAAGAAGGGGAAAAAAAAAAAACTTGCAGCAAAGAAGACTGCAGCCAGGAGATTAAAGTTTACAAAACCATGCAAAGAACTGATCCTGTTGGAAATGCTTTGATTTTAAAAAAGAAAGCAGCTGACAGTTGTAGTCACGTTGGGCCTGAAATACTAAAATTAAGTCTTTCCCTCTGTGCTCAGTAGCTCAAGTAATATTGAAAGCATAGTCCAAACCCCATGCATGTTTTTGGCTTTCAGGACAGATGGAGCTCTCATTGGGATAGGATTCATCTCATCTAATGTAAATTCACACATCCAAGACACAAAGGAAGACGAAGACCTCTAGAACACGACTAGTTCCATTGATCTATTTTAGATGTTTTTCCTCAGGGAAGGATTTTTTGTATCAGCAGTTTCCAGGAGGAAGCTGAAAGAGAACAACTTCTTCCTCGTGCAGCTGGTAGATTTTGTATTGGTGCAGCCCATCCCCACCCATGGCATAGACTAACAAGCCATGCTGCAAATGAACAGAGCTAAGGCTCAAGCACGTTTCCTTCCAGTGACTGCTGGGAGGAGCAGTTATCTCCAGCAGAAGGCCAGATGGACACACAGAGACAGTAGCATCTTAAATCCATGCAGTTTGTCCCTCCAGAAGCCACAAGCGTTAGCTATGGCATATGGCACATGACTTCACACTTCTGCGTATTTTACTTCAGGGCTAATGTTTCGTAACAACTAAATCTCTACATCTGTTGTGAAATGTGTTATCTAGCATCCTGCTGTATTATGAACACTCATCAACGTTCCACTAAGTTAGATACCTAAATTGAGGCAATGTGTATATTCCCTATAAGTCTAACACTCTGCTGTTCTCTGGCAGCAGAGGTATCAAACAGACAGACTGCTGAAAGACTCTGCGGTCTCGAACAGAAGAAATTCACATTTCCTTCTGAAAACTAGTATCTCATACTTATTACTGCAATTTATTTTGTGAATGTAAAAAGCTCCGTGGCACTACACAGCATGGGCAGTGTTCCTTCCAAAGACCCTGACCTAACAGCAACTGAAAACGTTATGTATCTGTAAGAGGGAAGCAAACAGGCAGTCAGAAATGTATGTGTTTTCTTCTGGATCTCAGTAGGAGATGTCACAAAAGCATACTTAGATGAGATACTTGGAGGGATCACTGCAGTATCTTAGAGGGACAGGACCAAACAGAAATGGTGCTGACAGAGACATTACTGTTAATAGCCAGCTCTGGCACAGGAATACTGGCATGGATCAGACAGTGAAATTGAAAATTTCAAGACCAATCTGGGTAAAGTCCCTGCAACTAGAAAAACAAACAAAAAAACCAACACACAGCCACTAGTGCTGGAAAGGAACTACAATAGAAAATATGGTGAATAGTAAAAATAGTAAAAAGAAAACAGCAACTTTTCTTACAATGAGCACAGTCTATTTAGAAATGTTTGTTGAGATGAAAATTTTACTAATTTTCTGGGAAGATATAAAAATATGCTTCTCTTTCATACTGAACACAAAGATTAGTGGTTATGGGATCTGTCCCTATTTGTTTGCTACAGTGGCTTTAGCATAGTAAAACAATTCAGAAATATTTGATAGCAGCAGAATGACCAGATGATATCCTACATCTTCAAGAGTATGCACTTTCATTGGGAAAACCCGAATTCCCAGATTAGAATAAAACAAAGCAGAGCTCCATCTTTTACCTGGAAGACAGCCCTGTGGTCTTCTACTACTTGCTCTTCCATTTCTACCATCTGTGACACAGCTTCATGGAAAGTAAACAGCTGCGGAGAGACTTCCTCTTCCTAAAAACAATAGTTAAGCTTGTTAGTCTGGAAAGAACTGTGGCTACAGGAAATATAATGAATGTGACCCATTTCATCGCAGAACATGAGAAGAAATGTGCAGAAGGCAGAAACATGTCAAAAATCAAATTTAATACTTCTAACAAGAAAATCTCCAGAAATAAGCAGAGAGGGCAAGAAATTCAAAATCTTCACAGTGTTAAATATAATTCATATTTACTAAAAATATCCAGCCAATAATCCAAATGAATACCAGAAAAAAGAATATTCCACGTTGAAAAAAACAAATTAAAATAATGGGAAGAGGAAGTCACAAAAGAAGGAACCTAATTTCTTGTAGGTTTTAATGCCTACAGAAAACTATTTTCAAATAAAAGAGAACAGCAATTACATTCAATACATGTCAGGAAATCAAAATTAAATTAATCCTTTGGAAAAAAAAAAGCATAACAAATGTAAAGTGAGAAATCTAAAATGCATATAGTGATCAATACATCAGAAGAATGCACAACCTGGATTTACAAAGTGAGGAAAACAGGGCTTCTTTAGAAATGAACACTTAACAATCAAGGGGGAAAGTGCTAGGTAGACTGTAGTTAACATTTTACCAAGACAATATACTTCTTCCTTGAAATATTTTTTAAAACATATTGTAAAGCTTAGTTTATTCCACCTGAACAATGAAAAAGTACAATATGAAAGGATATCTGGCTGCAAGGACTGTCCAGTGGGAAGCTCTAGAAATCACTAGCATGTTCCTGTAAACCAGAGTTCTGGAAGAAGAGCTGGTTACTAAAACGAGGAATACAGCAGACTCACAAAGACATATCTGAGAAAGCAGAGAGTCTTGCAAAAAGTAAGTTAGGATGGTAAGGATTTTTCTTTTCTCTCTTTCATCAGCATTTTCACAAATCAAGTTTTAATCGCCGCTGAACATTTAAGGAACCAGGACTAGACACAACAATCAGCAATGAGGGGAAAACACCCTTTAGAAGATGCCTCAGCTGCCCACTCCTGCCACCTAGGGAGACCTACTTGGAACATGATCTGGCTCTCTCCCAAACAGTGCACTGGGGTGTCACCCCGTGAAAATCAGATGTAAGGAAGAGGAATGATGGGTGGCCAGATTTGTAAATCCTGAGAAAGGCAAACTCGTTTGAAATGGTTGTTGCATGCAGGAAAAATAATGCTCAAAACCCAAGAGTGTTAAATAAAACAGGATACTTCTAACTGCCCCAAAAAATATGAAGCTATAGTGGAAAAAAACACACGCTAAAGAATGGCAGAACCTACAGCAGACCCTGCGTAGACATTAAAAGCCCTAATCAGCAAGGAAATTAATGAAAAGTAAAACATTATCCTCTCAGCCTTCAAGAAATGTTTTAGTTTGTTTTTGGTTATTTTTGTATGGGAATAAACATAGGACCATAAAGTGGCATGCTGTATTTTCTCAATTATCTCACTAATAAGCTACAAATACACGCTACTCTGGATGTGTTCTACCACTGTATTTATCACCATCTCTTTCCCTGTAATGCTGTAGACAACTCACATTTTGTTCACAAAGGAGTTTGAGATCATCCCTTTGAGGAGAGCTCCCCACACCCCATTGTGTCTCCAAGTCTTCGATCTGACTGGGAGTGTGATGTATAATGGGACGGATCTCTCCCGCAGCAGTAGGATCCACCGTCAGCTCCTTCACCCTATGAGCAGAAAATGTTTCATTTGTAAATTAGTCACTTCCTGGGCAAAAGAGTCACAACTGAAAACAAAGCTCTATGGGTTTATGCACAATTAATTCATTTAATAAGGATGATGGTGATGTCAGCTTCACAAATTTAATGCATTTCCAATGACAAAAAGATGTTAGTCCAACTCCTAGAAAACATGGACCATTGAATTTCAACTACTTGCAGGTGGATTACAGTCCATCTTCTAGCAAGAGGCATTTTCTGATTGAAATCCTACTACTTGTTAACAGTTAAAAGGGCAAAAATCTCCAAACGATCAATATTAATATTAAGTCCTTAAGAATGAGGAATATTTTAAAGAAAAGTTCATTCAGCACCCTAAACCTGAGCATCTTTCTTTTTTTTTGTGCACACAATTCTGCTTCTAAAGAAGTCAATCAGCTGGTACCCCACTAGCTGTTATAAGGAAATCCACCAAGAATTCTGAAGGAAATAATAACATGCAAGCAGGTATACCAGAGAATTAATGGATCTTTTAACTAAAATAATTTCAAAGGTGAAAATTTCTTATTAAAATGTTAGGCTCTTGCCTCATGAAAATAGTTGAAAAGACTGATAATGATTCTGTCAGAAAAAGCCTATTTAAAAGCAAGTTTATGAAACAAACACATCAAAGTCTGCAAGTGTAGCAAGTTTCAGAACACATTCTTCATTTTCTAAGAAAGAAAAATGTTTTTTCAACTAGCACTTACTACTTACTTTCAACACACACTACTGTGTTTTTCATTCATATTCAGAGTGATGAAAAGTTTTAGAAAATATATATGTATGAAAGTTGTCTTCTTTTTAAATTAGCGATATTCAAATTACCCTAAACATAGACTTGCCAGATTCGGTCCACTAAATGTACGAAGGTGACATCACCATTTTTTAAAAAAACGTATGAAGGAAACTAGCAAGCCTGGATACAGAGTGTGGATGTTGAAGGAGGGTGAACAAAATACTGGGAAGATGATTGCAGATCATGCAGAACCATCACCTGCCAAACAAAATAAAAACAAAGTATGTGTGACTGAAGGTAAGGGGACTAATGAAAGGTTGGTCTGTAAAATTACATAGCCAAAAAGAAAACTTAAAAATAAAGATTCCATGTATAGAATGAAGTAGACCTGGTGATTGAAGGAGAAAAGTCGTCATACTCATAGGAAGGAGAGAGATCAGAGCGACTGCCACTACCCTGTGAGAAGGGAATGTCCGAAGGACTAATTCCAAATTCCTTTACTCTGCAGCAGCAAAATATAGCAGCAAATTAAAAGAAAATGTTCTCATAAACACAGTTAAAATGACAACTCTTTGTTTAGCATACTTCTTTAATAGTTTAACTATAAAATCCTTTTTCTATTAAAACACAAGTGTACCAATATATTTAAACCTTATGCAAACAGTGTTATAGTTCACCAACAAAACTGTACAAAGCCAGTGCTGCTACTTTGCAGGGGACTACAAAAGCAGTGTTTTCAGAAGAGTAATTCCAGATTCCAGTTAGTGCAGTTAACATAATTTCCTCTACATTCAATATTCCACTAAATGGCTCCTTCTAAAATATCAAACCACTACAGCTATAAAACTGCAGATTCTGTTCTGCTCCCCCTTGTCTTACACTACCCACACACTGGTGTCCAGCACCTGAGAACTAATTGTACTATGAAAGTGATGAGTTGCTAGAAAAAACTGAAATACTACACAAAGCACATCAAGCGACTTTACAGTGACAGGCATTTACTCCATAACAACACACAAATTTAACACCAAGAGGGATAAACAGTTGCAGCATAACTATTTAGTATACTAGAAACAGGCATTTAATTAGTTTTGCAGCATCTTTTTTCTGGAGTCACTTCAGAAACATGCATTCTATAAGGGGTAAAAGAGCCAACGAGTCTTGATGAATGTGCAAGGTCCTCGTTATGTTTCTGTAAGCAGGACAGGAGATGCCTCCTTCTGCCCAGCCATGCAAGAGCAGATCTAATTCTGTCCAATTTTTCACTGGGGCAAGCAGGCCACTAGATTTTGGCCTCTTCTGCCAAAACCAGGGTTTCTGATGGCCCAGAGGATTTTTGCCTCCTTTGTTCTTTGTAGCAAAGCCTGGTGGGGGGTCTCTGGGTCCCAGAACCTGATCAGCCCGTCTCCACAGACATTAAACAAAGGAGAACTGCAGCAGGGGAAGGCTCCTTTCACACTCACTGAAGAGGGTGAACATTTGCAGAGAGCTGTACAGGTCTCAGAGCACCAGCCTCTGGAGGTGCTAATTTCTCCACACTGATTATAATGTCTCTATACTTAGGGGTCTTGCGTATCTGCCTGAAGTTGGGAAGTTTAAAGTTTCATATATGTATATAAAACAGCTGGGCAACTGCGTGCAATTCCACCAAGGGGATGAAAAAAAAATAAAAGGCACTTGGCAGAAAGGTCTATCAGTTAACACCCCAGGAAATCATCATGAATACCAACTACCCCTAATGTAAGAGGTGATGCCTCCACAGCAGGGGCAAAACTAAGTGGCATCTCCCACATAACTCACCATATTCATTATCTATCTCTGGATGACACCCTAAATGCAGTCTCTATTGATTCTTTTGTAATAGTTCTAAAAAGTGACAATTTAAAGTAAATGTGAGCCTGCATCAGTAATTTGTTTTTAATCTTACTAAGAAATGCGAGTATGATAAAATTATTCAGGTAGCTAAAATATACATCATGGAACAGCACTATTCAAATGTCAGTGATCAACAGCTGATATAGCTATAAGCAATAATATTTTCCATACCTATTTGCATATCTCAATGTATTTAGAGTGTTTTCACATGATGCCATCCCTGGAGAAATGGTAGCAATCTGGAGAAAACAAGCCACACGTTAGTAAGTCACTGTGTATGGATTAAATTATTTTTTTTTATCTCCAGTATCATTTGAGATTGTCTACAAAAACTGTCTGCTACATATACCTGTCCATACACAACGTCATTTCAAGTTAAAGGTTCAATTTGATTTTTTAACCATATGTGGAACATTAAGAATTCATAGAAATTCAGTAAATTTTCCCCCTGGACTGCCTTGGTAACATAATATGCAAATGCAAAACTCTAACTGAAAAAATAGACTCCTCAAAAAGGGAAATACGTAACTCAGTAGAAAGTAACTCTAATATATCCTGCGAACAATTACCAGATTGTTGTTTTTTTACATATATTTGTAGTCTGTTGTCCCTTCAAGCAGACTGTGTACTGATTTGAGAGATCTATTTTGGCCACAGTCCAAAACTGTACTTAATACTATTAAAAAAAAGCATGTGTTTAAGTCATGTGTTTAACTATTTTCCCAAGTAAGGATTTTTTTCTCTCAATTAGAAGTTGTCTGTAAACAATACTTGATGATTAACTTATCAGACATATCTGCAATCTATAGGTCTTTCCTTTTCCACTTAAACAAAATACTCTGAAGATCACACCTTCTTTCCAGCACTTAGCAAAAATATTAACTGTGGTCAGGTAACAGTGGCATTGTTGTTTGTCCTAGCTTGTCTTAGTAGTCTAATCTTCTCACCTGTGCTCCTTTCAGGAGAGCCATAAAGGCACTACCCAGAAGAAACACCTCTATAATCCTCAATTCAATATATATTGTTCAGAAACCTTTCAGATCTTTAGACAGGCAGCTTTACTCTGCATCCATCCAGTTATCACATGAACAAGCGCTACAAACATGAGGGCTCAATTCAAACAACTGTAAAGATGTACTGCAGTTTTCTCTCCCTACTTCCTCTCCATTAAGCTACAACCACCCAAGTGTTCTTCTTCCCACAGCAGTCTCTTAAAATTTTTGCTGATGAAATTCTTGATAAAAAATACGTGTAAACAAACACTAAAACCCGAATGTCACAAGTAGTCTCAGTACTGAGAAACTATATGAAAAAGTAACAGAAGAATGAATTTGAAAGCAGTATCTCATCATGAAAGGGTTTTCTTATTTTAGTTGTAACGTGACTGCAGTTATGTGAATGGGAAAATAAAAAAAAACCTAATTCTAGCATATTTCCACTCACTTTCAGAGGGAAATTTTCCTCTTAATTTGGAGCTATATTGAATATAAAATAAAGAAATGGAAGCTTTATCAGAAATTCAACACCTCTAGATCATGGATTATTCCCAATGGCATTCTCACACATTTAAATAGTGAGAAAATATGATGGCACCTCTTTGCGAAGTGTAATAATTAAATAAAAAAGCTTAATCAAAACAAAGACAGCTTCTTAGCATTTTAAGGAGGTAAAGGTGATGCTGAGAATTCCATGAAATATTCACAACTATTCTATGTACAGAGAGTAATTTCCAACAGATTAACTTCTCAAACCTCCTTCAGCAGTTTCAGTACACTAGCTAGAGATGCACAATTTAGCTTTCTGATCCTGCATAGGATTTATGAAGTTATAGAATCATAGAATGCTTTGGGTTAGAAGGGACCTTTAAAGGTCATCTAGTCCAACTCCCCTGCAGTGAGCAGGGACATCTTCAGCTAGATCAGATATGTCTCAGTGGGAAAGAAAACAATCCTGTCTTTTCATTAGAAAACTGAGGGAGAAAAAAAGATTGGTAGGAAGTGCTATTTTACCACCATTTTCAAATTAGAACTATATGTAACAGATAAAGGGAAGACTAGGCTGCCCTAAAACCATGGTTTTCATGTTGTGGTCTGCAGACTTCTCTGGCCTCTGGAGTAATTAATTCCAAGGAGTTTGCAAAAAGTAAACAAAACAAACAAGCTTAGCAATTTGTGTATACTGTGGAGAGACTTCCATAAGGACAAATACTAAGGATGCACAAATAAAATGACTGGACAGCAGTGCTTTTATCTCTCCTTTCTACCATCTCACAGACTAATTCTGCTTTTCAGACTGATGCAAATGCACATTTATACAAAACACAACTATTCATCCCATCTATCGCAACTACTTCCCCCTCTCCACAGCCTAACACATATTCTGAAGCTTTTGACACCAACTTTGTCTTTGTCTTTTAAAGATATTAACTCACCACTCTACTTCCACTCTACACAACCTTTTCCAAAGTTCTGAGTCAACAAACAATACTCTCATATAATTAAGACATTATTATAAACAAACAAAGAAACAAACAAAAAGCCTGCCCAAGCTAGAAGTGTTTCTAGCTAGGTGCCTAGCTAGAAAATTAGAATGAACAATAAGAAAGGCCAATATAAAGTGAGAAGGGAGCAAGAAAGTTTCACTCCACAGATAGCATCAGTGGATAAACTTAAATCCAACACATTGCCCATAGCAAGCGACCAGTTTTAAACACAAAAGCCTAAATCCCCAGCATCTTTCCTCTTTGTAATTGTTAGAACAAACAGTTAACCAAGTGAACTTACCATACAGGTACGGGAGTTTTCTCCGATGAATGAATCTCTTAGCACCTGAGTAAGTTTACTTGCTCTGAAGGGTGTATGAGGTTTATTTCGGCCTAAGGCTCTAATGCACTCCTGAAAGAACAAACCGGTTCACACATTTTCACTTAACATGCGTTCAATAAATATAATATAAATGCAATTCAAAATCAGAAAATACATGCCTCAGTTAGGTTGCTCTTCTCTAAGTTATCATTAAAATTTACCCATGTTAGGTGTTTACTTCTCAAGTTCAACAGAGAGGACACAGAAGCCTAAAAACTTTTTGAATTTCATCCAAAATGTTTACATCTATGGTATAGAACAACAAAGCAAAACAAAAAAATCAATGTTGATGTTAAATGTCCAGACTAACAATTATTTCTGATTATCAGCTACAAAAGCCTGAATGATCTACAACCTCTGCCAGCAGAAGCAGCATGTTAACTCTGACACGTGTTAACTCTGCCAATTAAAAACAGTAGCTTTGATTCTGTCTCTACTACTGATTTTCTTTACAACTCAGAAGAAAATAAGCTTTCTGAAAGCTTCCACAGATCACACACCTATTAAGCATAGCTCTCTATTGATGTATTTAATATTGGAAGGCACTTGAAAATACAAGTCATTCCCTGTTTTAAAATATCCTTCTTGTGAAAAAACAGGGATAAAGGTCTCCTCTTTCACTCATAAGGGTATGGGGCTAAACTAATATTTGAAATTGGCTGGACCTTTCAGTAAGGAATACTGTGCAGATGTAAATATTATGAAATTACTATAGGAGTTACAGCAGCAACAAAGTACAACAGTGCAAACCAAGATCACACTAATCTAAGCATCACTTCTGCCCGCTCACAGCTCTAACATCAGCTGATAAATTACTGCTTATGCAAAGATATTTTAAATTTAAATGTCTGCAGTGGTGATGTCATTGTCATACTTTGATTATTAATTCCGGTTTCTGCCTTTGCCCTTGTGCACAGGCACTTCTTCAGATGCATGGCTTCCTTGGTACAGTTTTAACACATCCACACACAGAACTTCTTCAAACAACCATACTTCAAAAGCTTTTCAAATTAGAGCTTTGCTTTTAGCAGCGCTAGCGGATGGAATGGCTTTTGTGTTACATGAATAGTTCTACAGCAGTTCAGCTAATCCGCCAGCTGCAGCCATATCCTTGTGGCATTTTGAAATTTCCTAGAAACAGCCTCTTCCAAAAGCCAGGCTAGAAACTGTGGGATGATAAACCAAGAAAGCATTGCAACTGCAAACCAGCATAAAACAGAACCAAAAATGGGCTCAGAATAAAACTGCCATGATATAGACTAGAACAAACACATGGGCAAGTCACCTCCAACTAAAGTGATTACTTTAAAAACTCACCAGCCAAATTTTATAAAATAGACAAAGATCAGACAACCAGAAAGACTGAGTCTTGTTGAATGTGAATTCCACACACAAATGCTAAAAAGGACTCAATAATTAAAGGTGAGCAAGGCAGTGCATTCTTTGAATTTTTTTTAATTTGTATATTACTACTGTACTTAAAAAAGGATAAAGGCAGATTAGACAGAAGAGGGGCAACAGATTTTGAACAAGTGACATTACAAACTAAAACCAGTAACAAATGTGTATGTTGAATTATTGACACAGCAACCAACAAGTTTAATAGAGATATTTGAATTTACTGTAATGATTTTTAGTTTGCTTACTTCTGAAAAATTAGGATTGGATTATCTCCTTATTAATAAAAGGATTATAGGACATGCTTGTTCAACCCGAACTTCACCGTGACTTCAAGGGTCTTGAATGCAAATGGGAAAGGCTGTGTAATGTTTTTGGGACACATGAAAAATGGAAAACTAACTTATTACTGAGAAATTTGTATCTTCTTGCACCATTGTTTAGACCCCTGCAAGACCTCCAATTACTTTTATTTCCTCTTCCCCATGTAATTTAAATCCCAAGTACGGCAGCAGCAGAACCTTTCGCTATAATTAAAAAGGCAAGTTGTATGAAAATGAACTAAGTTTGTTGTGTGAGTATTGCACTGAAGGCACTAGCCAGAACAAAATCAACAACTGAAAAAAAAAAAAAAAAAAAAAACCCCAGATTTATTCAGTTACATTTGGAAACTAGTGGTAATGTCAACACAATTTGCTTTCATTATTTACTTTGATGCTAAATCAAAAAAGGCCACAGTTTTGGAACCGCAGTTTCCAATTTTTCAACATGCCTTCCAATTTCAGAATGACACATTATACTCTACAATTTTGTGGTGTTTTATGAAATCTGCTTATAGTCAGATAGCAGTCTTCTCTTAAGCTTATACTAGGGATAAAAAAGTAAGTACAGTGATTTTGGGGTTCAGATTCTTCATATAAATCCACAGTGCTGGTGCTGAGAGTAGTAAACCTAAGCAAAACTAACCAACAACAGAGACAAGTTCCAAGACATTCCCCAGTTGAAACCACATAATTACTTTCCCTGTTTAGACTGAACCTCTTCTGAGCATTCTAAAACAAACAAAAAGAGGCATATGAATATTTAAATAATATTTCTTAGCTCTCTAATCTTGTCCTGGATTAATGTATGAAAATCTGTAAAGTGACTCTATCATACAGTTTGCTATAAAGAAGAGTAGTCAAAAATGGATCCCAACTTACATGGGTTATTTTAATCTATTTGTTAGTTCTTGCTGGATACGTTGCTGTTGTGTTGCTTTAGTGAATGCATTAACAGCAGTAAATAAATATGTTATAACTTCATTTTTTATTAAAAAGATGCAAATACTTGTATCAGTAAGAATATTTCCAGTTAGCATTTCAGACCTTAAGCACTAAAGTAAGTCATATCCCATTTTAGATATATATAGAAAAGATTCAAATTCAACCACTGAGGAATTTTTGTTGAGGTTTTGGGTGGCTTTTTTTTTTTAAACTACAATCAAGTTGATAGCACAATGTTCCTGCAATGTTTCTACTTGGTAATTGCCAAGTGTTTCTTCAGGCATTTAGAGGAAAAATCAATACACTATTTTACCTGTCACATCAGTATGCAATGTAGACAAGCAAAGCCTGAAAAAACACTCATTTTAGTAGTCATTGTTATTACACGTAGAAGGCTTCCACCTACTCAAAGGCAATGGAAACATTTCAGTTACCTTGAGTGCTAAAAGGCTCTTGTTAATTTCCGCACCTTCCAGTCGTGTCTGCCTATCTGCACTGGAAGTATCTGCTCCTCTTTCATTGCCAGCCAAATCAATCAGAGAAAATTTACCATGCAATTTCCCTTTCCTTCTGAGAATAATCTGAAACACTGCATGGCTTCGAGATGAGTGTGCATTTGCAGATGTCTGGCCAGATGTCCTTTAAACAAAAGGAGAAAAAAAGGGGAGGACATATGAACAGGCGAAGGACCATACATGTTAAACACACTAACCTCAGAATGTTAGTTTTTTTTAGGTCAGAGTCCTGTATTTTCTTACATATGTTTACAGCGAGTCTAACATTCTTGAGGACACTAGAGACACAACCCTATTAACTGGATGTATGTAGTACAATTATTCCTCTTTTTCCACCTCTTCAAACAGAAATGGGAGATTAGTAAGAATTTGCCTCCCTTTTAAAAGTAAGAATAATCAGATCTTCAAAGATATCAGATTATCACAGGGTTTACATCTAAAGCACTGATGGCATTTTTATCTGACCAGGCAGCAGTCTGTGCACAAGGCTATTTGTAAAAACAACAAAGCTGGATTCTTAAAAACCATAAAAGAATTATGCTTAACCTCTGTCTCTATGTATCAAGGCCTTTCAGAGCTGAGGAATCTGGCAATACTCCAGATTATAAATGATGCGAATTTAAGTCAGTAAAATGCTTACATAATTCATGCAGTTCACATCCTGGAGAAAAATTAGTTACTTCTCTCTATGAGACAGAGAAACTCTAAATATCTTTATTTTAAAAGTAGGCAGATTCCTTACTTGCAGCCAACATCACCAAAAAACCCACTGCATATTAAAACGGCATCACTATGAAGGGACCCCCAGAAAATCTTGTTCTGATTCTTTAATGTATAATGAAGAACTGATGTAAACTATGGGAGATACCTGCAGCTGTTGCCTATTTCAATAAGCTTAAGAACATCTTCAACACATTTGACTTCCCGTTCCTGTAATCCCACCACCTGGACTTGCTGTTTACCATCTTCTAACACTCTTAACTTTGTCTTCCTGTTCAACAAGTCAAAAACCTTAGGGAGAGGGGAGGGAAACAGAACAGTTAAAGAGGAGCTTTAAAAAACACTTTCGTTTCCAATCCCGCATCAAAATATACAGAGTATTCAACAGAAAAAACATGATTGGAAGGGAAAAATTATTTTAAATAAAGGTTTTAGTACAAAGAGGAGAAAAAATCTTTTATGTGACAAGCTCAAAATCTTGTCTGTGAAAAAGAAATTCCTCCTTCCTCAGAGGAAGATCAGGTACTTACTTTACCACTGTAGATCTCAAAAAATGTTGCATATACTTGAAGTTCTAACTTCTTATAGTTTGGTTTCTTTAGCATTAAAAAGACATCTCGAGCTGTGAATACATGTCCAGAATAAAACAAAAACAAGTTATGTATTTTTATTTAATGAAGACTCATTAGTGCATAACTGTCTATTTTAAAGCATTTCTCATATTTTGCAAGTATAACTGATAAGATCAGTCAACCAAGTCTAAAATGTTGCAGTTTATATTGCCACATTACATAGAAAGATGCAGAAGACCCCAAAGTATAAATTTACTTAATCACCTGTTATATTTATTACACTTTTTTAGGCAATCTATACATAAATTTATTTTACTGGGTAAAGACTACATATTTAGGAACTATTTTTGTTGTTACCAAAGCTCCACTGTAATGTAAAATCTGTAGATCCTTATGTTTTGTACAACAGGGAGCTCATGTCAAGTAATCTGAAAGAAGTCAAAAAGACCAATTAAATCTCACCTGCAAGTGCATATATTCCTTTAGAACAATCTTGGTTTTTTCCTGAAAAGTCACCACCCATAGTCTAAATTACACAAAAAAAAAAACAAACAAAACAAACCAATCAATCAAAAATACACTATAAAAATCACAGAGGTGTAACTTATGTATTTGTTACTTATTCGAACTTATCTAACTTATCTACATAAAAAGAAGTGTACTATTGACATGTAGAAGAAATACTTACATGGGTTTTTCCACTGCCTGTTTGCCCATACGCAAAACAAGTGGCCATCCCCCTTTCAAATATGGTCTCCACTAATGGTCGAGCTGTAAACCTTAAATACAAAAAAAAACAAGAGTACTTTAGAAACTGAATTACTTCAAGAGGACACTACCACAAGGATGCTATAAATTTTAAGGCCAGAAGCAACAAAACTGGTCCTGTACTTTGACACATCACAGGACACCCCAACATTAATTCCTGAACTAAAGAGACTACCAGCTCTAAGGCATTATAATATACAAAACAATCAAATAGAAACTACAGGTTCTCTACCATTTATTTTACAACAATATTATCCTCCTTTACACCCTAAAAAGAAAAATTTCCTTGCTTTAATGATGCAACACAGCACAGAATAATACATGGAGTTTGGAGCTCCTTTAAGAAGACAGAATTAGAAGACATCAAAGTACAACAGTGGAGTGGATAATCCTTTAGGTTTTCCAGTATTAAAATTCTGCTATAGTTTGGTTTTGATTTTTTTTCCTCCCGAAATCAGCTTCCAAGATTAAATTTAGAAGACAAGTGGCCACAACTACATTGCACATCTAATCTTTTGAGAACATACATAGACTAAGAAAAGGCTCAAGAAAATGGATACTCAAGTTCCTCAGAATCAAAAAATCTAGTTAGCCCTGATGTATTATGTGATGTGTCAAAAATATTACTCAAAGTATTGTTTTCCTATTTTAGAGAATTAATTTTTATGTTAACAAAATATAGAGTTACTGTTCCTACTTTGGCTGTTTACCACCATTATTTCATTAAAAACTCCAAAAGCAAAGGGTAAACTAATGGAGGGACATAAAAGTCTGTCTGAAAAAGTCTCTCTTTCTAAACTTTTTCCAGGTATTTACATATAATACAGTGACAGGGACAATTTCTTACAGAAACATGGAGGTGTTATAATCTTCTTTCATTTCACTTCAGAACAAACACAAGATCACTTAAAAAAACCAGTATGGGCAAGACCCAGCCATTCAGCAACTGAGGGTTATGCAAAACTCTGTTTAAGTGAATCACGAATTTTCATTAAAAAAATACCAGATAATTCCTGATAAGCTTTAGTCTTTCCTTTTTGCTTATCCTAAACATATATATATCCTTTGTCCTCAAGAGGATATTCCCATGTTGTAAAGTCTGGGGTTTTTTTAAGAGAAATATAAAATTTCCCAAAGCCTATCCACCTTATCATCACACTCTATTGTCTCTGTTTAATTGAGTTTGACATTATTTCTTTTGCTGATTTATAAAAAAGGGACTTAATTATATTTTTTTTTAAAGTAAGGCAAAATAGAAACAGTTAGAAAAGTCTTCATAAAGCATTATACAACTCCAAATGGTACCATGTCAGAACATTCCAACTTTACTCTTACTAGAACCTTTATTTGCAATCTTGATCTTTCAGAAATGTAAACTCTGGTTCTCCTTTAAAACTCAGAAGGTGTACCCATTCAAACTAGTGCATGTTTTAAATATTAATGAAAACTTGCAAATCAGTGTTATGGCTCCTGGATTCAAAAATACTTAAAATACAGCTAAAACAAAATAACAATAATTTAAAAAGAGTAGTACTTTCCCCCCTCAAAATGAAGAATGTTTTTCAGTATAGAAATACAGTAATTTTAGCGTACTAGACAAAACTGGAATAACTTACTCCAAACTTGGAGTCCAACTAATTTTTTCCCCCACTGTGAACCTGAAGTTCTGGTGAGAGCAGATGATGATACGTGTCTTGCTCTTACTTCTGCTATTACAGGAGGCCCTGAAGCAGATTGCCCTTCAAGTAATATCATCATTGTGCCATATGAGAGAGAACTAGAGATTTACTGTTACAGTAGGCATACATGCATCTTTCAATATTTTCCCATATTACCATTGATGTATTATGTAACTAATAAAAATTGGCTGGAGAAAACCGTATTCCAAAAAACACCCCTCGGAGTTAAACACTAAGCTTGCAAAGATAAGTAACAGGAATGAGGGGGATTAGAAGAACTGATTGTTAATCAGGAGGAGAACTATGGCAAGAGGCACACATCACCAGCTAGATCACTCTCCTGCAGATCTTCAGTATCGAGAAAGAAAAGATGCCACCAGTAGACAACCATGAGATAGAAAAATCTCCAAGGGGACAGCTACGCTGTTTGGAAGTCCTTTGTTCATGGAAACTAAGAGACTACACACATTTTCCTTTTGCCACCCTTCTCCTCCTAATTATATCAAGCATAAAACAGAACTTTTCATTTTCAAGGACTTTTAATAATTCTTTTATGCTGAGTTTTCTGCTGTCCACCAACAGGATGTTAGCATCCAACATCAATCGGGATATGATGCTAACTTTCATTTACTAATTGTTTCATTAAAAACAAGAATTAAGATATTTCTCTGTCATTTCTCCTTAAGACTATAGGAACCATTTTTGAAGAGTAATGAAAATTATCTGCATCAAATTCCTTCTTAATATCAGTATTACCTGTAAAAAGCTTTGAAGTATTTAGGCTGCCTATCAAGATTATGACGTGTCTTGGTGTTTAACCTTGCCTGCTACTGTATTTCCTCCATTTAGTGACTTGTACAAGGCAAACAGCTACTTCTAAACACATTTTTTTAAAGTGCTGTGTGTGTTATTCTGTGCCAGCTGTAGAAGTGGCAAGGAAAAATAAAGGAGAAAATGGACATCCAAATACCTTGAGGCTGAAAGTGGATATATATCTTTGTTGCTGGTTGTTTTTTATTTTTTAAATTAGAAAGATTCAGCATTTTAAGTAAAATAACTTAGATCCATGCTGGTTACATCAGCCAGTCTACTTCCAGCAGCCAAGCTAGCTCAGGTATCTCAGCAATATAATTTCTTTTGCTTTTTTTGTACTCGTTCCCCACACTCTCCTTATTTGTTTCCATCTCTGCATTATCTGAAACTGCAAGCTCTTTGGGGCTGGGGCTGTCCTTTCCTTCCATGTTTCCTGAAGATCAAAAGCCATGACTCAGGTTTCTCAGGTGTGGCATGCACACACAAACACTAAAGCCTGGAAACCAGCAGGGCTTGGAGGAGGACTAAGAGCAGGACTGATGTCCATGGAGGTGAAGATGACATTGCAGGTAAAGAATTCAGGATAAAGAGTTAAAGCAGAAGTAAACAGGCAAAAGAACGGAGGTAGCAATATAAATGTCTGAGAACAGAGAGAATAGGAGTGAAGTCCATGACTGAGGTAAGCCCACAGTTATTGACATCGGAGATACATGAGAAAAAAGACCCACATTAAAAAAAAGCATTTACACATACCTGTAAACCATTTCATTAGGAGCCGTGTCATCAAAGGCATAATCAAAACGAAAAGTTTGGTTTTCTAGGTACCTTGTTAAATCCACCTTTTGTTTTGGTTCATGTACCATCACAACATCTTTACTAGGAATTGTTATTACATCAAGGTCTTTCATCA
This sequence comes from Gallinago jamesoni, assembly GCA_025769975.1. Taxonomy (NCBI): domain Eukaryota; kingdom Metazoa; phylum Chordata; class Aves; order Charadriiformes; family Scolopacidae; genus Gallinago; species Gallinago jamesoni. The sequence continues at coordinate 21,822,829 of JAOQGH010000019.1, read as the reverse complement.
AAGTTTCTATAAAATAAGTGAAATAGATATTTAACTAGCAACACATCATTATTTTTCACATTTTTTTCATTCTTTACACAGTTAAAACATCTCAGATAACACAGCTCCTCCAAGTAACAACACTACAATGGATTTGGGCTTCCAGTGCTGAGACAGTAATCTGTTAAGTAAGAGATTTTGTTTTGGAAGTCTGGTCACTCTATCCTACCAATTGCTAGAAATGAAAGAGATCTTGTACATTACTAATTAGAAAAACTGAGATCATTAATTATAGCAGTATCATTGTAGCCTGTTATGGATTCTGTAATAACACTTTCCACAGACTTGAGTTCTTTTTCCTCAGGGCTTCTATACTGCTTTATATATTGCTTACATATTCTTTTGAGTTTTTATAAATATGTTCTCTATGGGAGAAACTGGATGCTGAGCTTGGACTGTCAAACTTAAAAACACAAAGAAATTCATACTCTTATACTAATCCGCTTTATTTTAAAATTTTATCTTTTTATTTTCCCTAAATTCTTAACGTTACAGTCATATGTTCCAAATTTCAAAACCAAAAATTTTGCTTTCATTCTACACAGACATTTTCATTTGCTTATTCCTCCTGGAACCTAAAGTATATTTCTATAGTATAGAATTTCTCAAAAGCAAAATCCTCTCTAGAAATTACCTTGTAAGCAGAAAAAGCTGAATATGCTAATGATCCTTCCTGTCACTGGGAATGAACAAAAGCCACCTAGATGCAATTTCAACAGAGATATCCCAGGTTGTAATTACTACACAGTGCTACAATTTACTGCTAATTGTTATTTGAGATATGAGTCAGCAAAGCAGAGAACCCAGTGATCCATTACATGCACAAAAATAAAGATCCTTTGTGTGTGCAGTCAGGATCACCAATGTGACCTACTTGCGCTTCTATGTAAAATTTCTTGAGGCATACAGTTCAAGAATTTTTTTGTACAGTCAGATAGAAATCTTTTCATCGGTTAATATACTGATCAGACAGTACAATGGTTACCATTGCACGACATTACACACTAACAGAAATATGCATTCAAGTCACTATAATATCAAATTTTCAACTGCACTGCAATAAAATCAAATGCAATTATTCTGCAGTAATCATAGAGAAGAAATAAGGAATAATGATGAAAAGAGATGTATGACGGTCAACTCTGCAGCAAAAGCTTTTTAGTTTAAGCAGTCAAAAGCTGATTTTTCTTAAACAAGTGTTGGTAATAAGACATTTGCCTACTCCTAGCTATTTTTTATGAGAACTCATAGTCCTTGCTGATGAAAATTTGGATTAGTGTCTCCCAAACCCACCACACATTTCTCAAATATAAATATACATCACTAAAATAAAATCTTAAAATGTCAGTCTGAACACCTATTTCTTGCAAAGCGAATCCACGGAATGACTGGTGCTGAGAACACCTAAAGATTTTGATGGTAATGCTGTGTTTGTAAGACTGACGAAATAAACTAATCCTATTTTTTCTCTTCTAGAGTTACACACTAGTATTTTAGATTCTTTTATACTCTTCCATTTTAGTACATCCATGAGAATTACTGTTCTTATGAAGTGTGTGTTCTCAGAAGATCCTATCATCTGAGTACTAGATTATCTCTAAGGTTAATCTCCCGCATGGATTATTTCATTAGTACCTTTTTACTATAGCTTATTCTTAAAAATGCAAAATAACTTTACTGCCAACTTCATTTTTACTTAGACACTCATCTTCCAAAAACATCTCTGAACTATTTCTTCAATAGCTACAAACCACTAATACCTAAGATATGCAACTTCCACAAAATCAAATCTTACATCTGGATCCCAACTCACACCCCATGACAACTTGTTGTCATTTACTGCAATTTCACTTTGTCCACCTTCAGCACCGGTAGCAGGTGACGTTTCTCCCAAATACATCAGATTTCTAAGTCATATTTTATGAAAGATAACCTCCAAATCCAAATCCAAAACACAAATCCAAATCTGCTACCGGACTTGGAGTTCAATTTTTTAGATTATGCAATCCTTTCAGATAATTAAAAGAAAAAAATTACCAGGAATAAAAAAACAGTATGGGAAAAATGAGGAAAAACATAAAGTAGGGGAAGCAGCAAAGTGGAGGCAAAAAATAAGACAAAACCCAACTATATACTGGTATCAACATATGTTTTCCCTTTCCTATGCAATTCTCCCATTTTCATCAGGATATGCTCCAGATAATCCTCAATGTGTAGTTCTGATAGCACAAAACAATAAATGCATCCAATGTTGGTTCAGAGTCAGATGCATGCCCTTTGAGTTCCTTTAGCTAAACAAAATACAATAGAAAGAGAAGAAAAGAAACACCTTTCAAAGAGAAAGTCAGCTTACTTAGGCACTGAATTCAGACAGGCTGCAATCCAGAAGCATTTATGTTCTTAATTTCCTGCTGAAAGTAATGAACTTCATGGGAAGATTCGGATTTAAATGGAGCTGATAACCTGAACTTTGTTTTTTTTTTTGAATGCGGACTCCAATCTGGTGAGCAGGCAGTATGAAAAAAAGTTCTTGAACTAAGCATTTATAAAAAAAATCACCAGGGAGTCATTCCAGTACCTAATAGTTTTCTAGTGGCACTTCATATGCCGTAGGGTATCTTGCCCAGCCCTGAACAGCACCTCCAGGGGATACCAGTCTCCAGTTTCTCTGTAATCCATTAGCCCTTTGAGGATGTCTTGGACACCTTTAGGCACCTAACACATCATAAAACATCAGCATTTAGGCACCTGAATTGCTCCCTTGAAAGTATGAAAATGCAAGTACAAAAAATGTGTATGGAAATTTTCACTGGGTGGCTCTACCTTCAGATCACTTGAAGGATAGTTTAAAAGAATGGTGATCCTAGCACAATGTAAAAAATACTGAAGAATTTACAGTAGAATTAATTCCCAGATCAACTAAATGCATCCCAGAAGACCTTAGAAAAAAAATTGTAGCCTCTCTGTGCCTCAGCTCCCAATCCATAAAATGGTGGAAGTTATACTTTCCTCCCCATCTTTACCCAAGTTACGGTGAGTTTATGAATTTTCTGGATCCGTCACACATATTGTCTACTATAACAGTTTCAGCTCTGATCAGTATTTCTAGATCTTTTTAATAGCTTTTCAGAAAAAAAAAATCTTCAATGGTCATACCTTTTTTATTGAGTGGTCGTTTTCGTACACAAACACATATCCTGTGTTCATCAATCTGCAAAGGAAACAATCTTTCAGTGAACTATACTTCAGTTCCAGTTATACGACATTTAACTTTACTTCTATTATTAAGTAACCAATTATTTAAACAAAGAGAAATTTCAAAGACAGTCAGCCATTTGAATGTGTAAAAGCCTCTTGTGTCTATACAATAGCCAAGAATACAAAAAAGGAGAAGCACACATTAGCTCCCTGCAGACAGTGATCTAATCCTGTAGAGTACCTGGTACATCCTGGAACACTGCAGCAAATCCAGGTCTAATAGAGCAGATACACTATTGTCAGAAATTGTCACAATCTCAGATTTCCACAGAGATCCTACAATCTTCTTCATTTAAGAATTCTGCTCCTGTGACTTCCCCACAAACCAAAGGCCTTTATCACTTTCAAAATCAAATATTAATCTTTTTCAGAGAAGCTTAATGGTTTTGTGTGCACATCCTCTAGCATTTCAGGAAAACATACAACATAGAGGCTGAGTGACTACTTAGTACATATTGGTATTTTTTTATAGGCAAAAGATATTTAAATGACATAATATAATTAACAATAATTTAGTAACCTAGGACTTCCAATACTTACTATTCAAATATCATCAAATTAGAGAAAAAATAGAACCATGTTATAATGAACACCAATATATATTAAACTACTTAGTTTTCATGTTTAAGACAGAGATATACATTGAAAAAACTGAAATCACATAGCAAAAATACAGAAGGATAAAAAATTCCCATGTCGCGGGGATACTTACAGGATCTGCAGTTGTCAGTGGTCTATAATCCAAGCTTCCCCTGAAATCTCTTATCATACACATAATTTCATAATTTGGGTTTGTAGCATCAACATCCTAGGGAAGAAATCAACAGACTTTCTAATGTACTTTCTTTCCTGAACTGGACTAATTTCAGTATGTATTAACTGAAATCTTATTTTTTTTTCTCCAAAACACCAGAAATGTCTCAAATGCAAGTTTAATGCCTTTTTCCATTCTGATGCACCTAATCTACTGATCACAAACCACAGCTATTATAAGCCTTCTACTTCACGTTTATGGTTGGCGTGCAATAAAAAATACTTTTTTAATTGAGGTCTCATTAACAGCCTACTCAAGAAATAGAAATGAATCCCACCTTCACACACAGACCCTCACACCATTAAAGGAACAGCTCTGAACCGCTGCCTGCCAGCAAACAGCATTTATGGTCAATGTGTCTCAGCCTGAGGCAAGGCGGTCAGAGGGATGACGGGGGACATGCTTCGTTACACAGGAACAACACGCTCCGCACACAACCCCTGCTGGATCCGAGTCGGATACAGGAGCTTGATTTAACTGTTGGTCTCAAGTTTTGACTCCTACAGTTACTTGCATGCACTGGAACCTCTTCTAACACTGCTAGACCCCCCCAAAAAGCAGAAGCAATCCCGAGGGTACACACAGTAGGCTTCACCCGGGCTCAGAAGACCTTCCACCACTACACCTGGAGCCATCAGTGCCAGGGTGAATGGACACACAAGAGGCCATGCCCGGCCTTGCTACGCCTGAGCCCGCTGTCAGATGAGCTGGTCTCTCTGCAGAATCGAGCAGACGTCGATCCTGTCACTTCTCCCCACAACTCTCAGTTTTTACACCATTTCAGGACATGCAGCTGACGCCACACATAGCCAGCTCTGGTGCCCAGACCTGATTAAGTTTTGCATGGCTCCCCCCAGATGACTACCCCCAAACCCCTTCTGGATCACAGCTGCTTGTGGAAACAGCGTGGGCGCTCTCAGAAAGCAGGAAGGGAGACAGCTCATCACACCTCTGCACCTTGGACACAGCTGATCCCCACCTCAGATACAACCGTGTCCTGATCACCAGGAGTTGACTGTACCTTGATGCTGTTCACCCTGGCTACAGTGAAATAAAACTGCAGACAGTAAGCCCCCGCAATATGTTTTTCTGCTGAAACACACCCTTTTCCTCCTAATATTCAGAAAGGAATACTGCTTCCTATGGAAAAAAAAGTGGTCGTCTGATACTCTTCAAAGCCTGCTAAAAGGTCCTGCCCGCTAGAAGGCAGTGCTTCTCTAATTATTGCTGCATCTCACAACAACAACAGAACACAGACTGCAGCAGGAAGCACAGGAACATACAGGTCACCAAGGCAAACACAGCTTCCCCATACAGAAGTTCAAGACTCGGATGCAAAGGGAGTCTTCACAGGAGCCATAAAAAGAAAATCATAGAATCATAGAATCATAGAATCATCTGGGCCGGAAGGGACCTCCAAAGGCCATCTAGTCCGACCCC
>JAOQGH010000019.1:21801454-21817178 GCA_025769975.1 Gallinago jamesoni | reverse complement strand
GACCTGCCCCTAGTAAAGCCATGTTGGCTGTCCTGAATCACCCCTTTGTCCTCCATGTGCCCAAGCATGGTATCTAGGGTATTTTAGGTGTAATGCCATGTCAAAGTGTTTTAATGTATGAAGCCAAAAAATGTTTGTTCCTCACACATAAAGACACAGTAATGTTTTGAATTTGTGTACATGGATGAAAATCGGAAAACATGAATTCAACACAGGTGATTTTAGGTCAACTTAGAAACATCATTAAACCATGAAATAAGTTGCCTGAATTATTTCCTTGGTGGTAGTTGTACTTCTCCTGCTAGTAGCGGATTCGTACTATCTCTAGAGACTAACACATACGCACAGGGTTGCCAAGAAGATTACCCTACCAGTTTTGCTAAAGCTTTTACACCACTGTGACAAAAAGTCATTTAATATTAAGGGATTCTTCTCTCAGGATTAGCAACTTAATTTCTTTCACACAAGTTTCTAACAACTTGCTGCCAAGCCGCTTGCATGATGCAAAGGCAAATCATCGATGTGTACACTGGCTTGAAGAAAAAAAACTTAAGGATCACTGTTCAAACATGAGCCTCAAATAGATTTCCTATAAAGCATTAAAGATCATATAGAACAACAATGTTTTAATACCCCCTGTAGGATAACAGGCCTTTCTAAAAGCCAACAATCTGATTATTTTCAACAATATATTTTCCCTAAGAAACAGCTATCATCTGTACTTGATCTTTAAAAAACACACAGCAAAATAAGCAACTGTAAGCAATTATTTCTGTAGGAAGAAAAAGGGGGAAAACTGTCCAAAGTAGTAGTTATGACAGCAATGCAACCAAGCACCAAAATATTTATGAAACTTATATACAGGATGAAAACATTTAATTTCAAGATTATTACAGTTCATAAAAATTATTAAAGGCTGAAAAAAGCACGATTTTGCAAACTTCTCTTGCTGACATACGTTTTCCATCCAAGCTAAAAATACTAACCTGTGCTCTTTTTTCTCTAAGTTCTTGCTGCTGTAACCTTCTTTTTTCACGTTTCTCTTGCAATTTTTCAACCTCTTTTACACAATTAGATTTTCTACGTGCTTAAAGAAAATGATACAATTTTAAAATACTTTCAGCATTGCATGAATTTAGTATTTATACTGTATAACTTCAATTATATTATCACTAGTTAGAATGCATTTATGTCAACTATCTTTTCAAGCAAACCAGCACTAGCATACAATATTTATGGCAATTTAATTGCTAAAATTCATAAAATAAATGAATTATTAAAAAGTCATGGGAATGGGACAATCATCACCCAACCAAAAATATAAGGACAATGACCCTCAAAAAATACTTGGATAGATACATGTGATCTCTTGGTTTGAATTAAAAGAAAGCCCGGGCAAATCAGAAAAGAAAAAACAACATCACCATGGTAAAAAGAAAAAAAAAAAAAAAGAAAAAAAAAAGATAAAGGCAGAAAAATTCCAAATACTAGCACAACTATGACAGAAGTGAGCATTTGTTTAGCTGCAGCACTCTAAAAAAGCCCCTGGAGGAAGCCCGCTGGCAACTGCACGCGTGGACCATTTGTCATTTACGGACAACAACATAATCCAAGAGAATGTACATGTAACGCCTGGAATGAATGAATCCTTGATACACGGTTTACATACAAGGGGGTCCAAATTCCTTTTTTGCAGCTTGTACTGGAGATATATCTGAAACAGTACCATTCTGTTGAGAGGAGGAGGACTGCTCGGGAAGCTGCATAGGCCGCGCGCGTGCAGAACCCACTGCTGCAAAGGAAAAGCACAAAGCTCATGTGGACACGGAGGAGTAATATCTTCTACCCGATTCTGACATGCCTCGTGTATGACGAGGTAAAACGCGGCCCCCTCCCAGACACAACAGTTCATTGGGGGTGAAGGGGAGCCATACACGTAGGAACTCTATTCATAAAGACATACAAGGCCTTTTTTTTATCCTAGTGTTATGTTACACACAACATAAATATTATCAGGTACCAGTGCTGCACGTATGTATTTTTAAATGCCCTACTGCAGAATTAGTAGGACTTATGTGCAGAGTGAAGCATGAACTTGGAGATATGCAGTCCTGAAGCTTAAAGAGCTAAAATTTTATTTATATGATGATTATACTCAAAAACTGGGAGAATAAGCCCTGCTGCTCCACATTCTCTAGGTGTTACAAAATGGACCCACCCCACTGAGTCTACCAGCTCTGGATGTGCAAAGGGATAGAGTGCTCAGGCAGTGGAACAGCCTGCCCAGGGAGGTGGTGGAGTCATCATCCCTGGGGTACTTAAGAAATATGTAGACATGGCACTTCAGGGCATGCTCTAGTACCCAAGATTGTTGGTTTGTGTCTGTTTGTGGGGGTTTTTTTAGTGTGTGGGGTTTGGTGTTTTTTGTGTGGTTGCCCTTGATGATCTCAAAGGTCCCTTCCAACCATGAAGATTCTGTGATTCTGTGAAAGCCAGCAACCTGCAGCTCAATCTGTGAGTGGAAGACACAAACCTTTTTAACACTATACTGCAAGAGATACAATCAATATGTCTAAGCTTGCGCATTGATTCTATACGTGCTAAGGATGCCAATTTCTGAAGAGGCAGTGCTGTCTGTTCCCAGTGAATGCAGTGGGAGTGGTGAGCATGCAAAGCCTCTCTGGTTGAGCTGACTGCTTTTAATTGTTTTTCAAAGAGTTGCTTCAAGCAGCTTTGCTTCAGCTGGCCCTTCTCCTGGACACGCTCCTAACAGTCTACCAGAAGAGCCCGAAATTGAAGGTATCAGCTTTGATTAGCAGGCAGAGATCGCACTCCAAACGATGGCCAGATCATCATGCAACACAGAGACAACTATGGAAAAAAGGTATCGAACAGGACAGGCAAGACAAATGCCCACATCATTCCAAATTTGATAGGAGATCTACTTTATAGCACAAATTGATTACATAAAATAAGACAGTGTGCTGAGAAAAGCTCAATTACAAGGCCAACAAAGAATAAATACTCAGGCCAACTATGAATAGGAAGACGCATAGGACCTATTCAAATACAAGTTACAGGGTTATTCCATACCAAACAGATCATGGATGTGAGGAAAGCTGATCAATAAGATGTCTCAAATTTAAACCATACTATTTTGAAAAAAATTATCCCATCTTCATGAGATTTTTCATTTAACACCACCAAAGGTAAATGACAGCAAGGAGAAAGTGGTCACAATCATCCACTAGAAGACTATAAACAGTTGCAAAAATATGCAAACCCACTTGTTTTTTAAGTTTCAACAGATGGACTGGAATCTAGTCTGATTTAGTGACAATAGATTAATTTTTGGCGGAAGAATCATCACCATCATCAGTATAAGTTAGTTTAGTTTAACATAGGAGAGAAAATGAAAACACTAACTATTCTTTCTCGTGTTATAGATGCCTTACAGCTGTATTCATCCAATACATACTTTTCACCTATCCTCCTGTGGTATTTCAGCATTTTTTGTAGATTTTTTTGCTATTTTTGCTGTAACTGGAATGAGAAATAACTTGTAGAGCTTAAGTACTCTTTGAATGAATGCTTACACACAGACTATTACAAAACTAAGTTATAAAATTGAAAGTGTAAGAATTTTTAAGTGCACTACTATGTGTATATCAAAACACTCCATTATGCTGAAGCACACTGAGGATGCTTTAACTTGGAAAAGTCCACATATGAGGTAATTAGCATAATTATCTTCAAATGTTTTAACTTTCTGTACATTCAGCTTAACCTTCCTAATGCTACATAGCTTAAACTTGCATATTAATACTATTTGTATAGTATACATTCCTAAATATACATAGGAATAATTCTAGGAACGATGCACCACGTTTTTTACGTGTCACATGCATACATACCAAATGAGAAATCCAGAACTATGAAGGAATATTAGATGAGCAGGAGATTAAAATGTTCCCATATTTTTTGCTTCCTTGAAATGGAAAGAAATAACATACCTCTGTTATCTCTGGCAGGGGTGTCATTCTTAGCAGATGGCATAGTTCGTCGAATCTATAGAGAAAGAAATTTCTGTTATTTGATCACCATATCACTGAAAACATAAACTTCAGCCCCACCTCTGCTTCTTTCCAGTGAATGAAAGTAACACGACATCAGAAACACAGAGGGGTGATTGCTGTCAAATCCCTCCCTGAAGAGCCCAGGGTGAAGAGTGCTTGAACTATATGTACTGTTTCAAAACAATCTCCAAAACCTTTTCTGTATTTTTTCCTGGAGATATATTTAGTTATACAAATATTAGTTCCAAACTCCCTCTCTGCCAAACCTGTTCTTAAAATTTTTTTAGAAACCCCTATTCACCATAGGAAAAAGAAAGGAACACAGTTAGCAAATAGCTCCACAGACACAAAAGTTAAAGTTAAAAATCCAAGCACGACAACACGTACAGGAATACTGTATGTTTAACAAGAACATTTTGCAAAAATTTTACCAACCTTAACAATTTTGTTTACTTTGGCTAATGGAGCAGGTGGTGGTGGTGTCTCTGGACTAGGTTCAATATCTTCTTCAGGAGCAAGATCTGGGTTAAGTGAAAATATGCTCTCCAAGTCAATCTGTGCAAAAGAATATAAAATGCATTCATGAGTCTTAAAACAATATTTGCCCTCTCTATATTTCCTGTTATGTTTGACAATAAACAGTAAATATATTTAGTGGTTTTACTCCACAATATGTTAATTCTAAAACCTGAATGATCTTGTTTTATGCTTCCTAAAAAAACCTTTAGTCTCTATATTAATTGAAAACACACCCTTCAGAAAAGGGATGAATTAAGAATGACCAGATACTCATAATTTTGTGAAGTGATTAAATTAAAACAGAAGTAGCTAATATTACTGCCAGAAATTTGACCAGCATACTAAATAGAAAAGACATTCTGTAACATAAAGAGATCTCAATTATTTGGAATTTCCCAGGCAGTGCAAAAAAGCCATGAAAACATGTCAAATTTAACAAAGTATTTTTTTTTCTATTTAAGTGTTCCTCATTCAAAATGCTGTAAAATGTACAGGGGGAGGGGCAGGATCATAAAAATATCTGGCTTCAGATCTATTGAAACTTGGTTTCCTAAAAATCTTAAATAGCTTTGGTCTCCATAGGCTTCCATTTCTCTTGACTGGACCTTTCAAAGACCTCACTACTGTATGGATTCTGTGTTTCTAAAGGGATGAGCTCAGCTGATGAGATCATCAGGACCTCCCCGCATTTTTTTTTTCCCTTTTTCCCGTCTTTTCAAAAAAATGGTTAAGTGTAATTATTTCTGAGATGCTTCTCCAAGTCTCAGCTGAAACTTGCTAATGTAATCCAAAATTTAAAGGAAAAGGGGATAGCAAACCATTATACTCAAAGACACCATTTCACAAGGAAAGCAAGGCTGGAAAATTATTGCTAAAAATACATAAATAAGCAAACAAACTAGCAGTTCAATTCTTCAATAATACAAACACAAAAAGATTTCTAATCTAGCTCTCCCACTAGTTTCCTGTCCAACATTCCAAGTCCTTCTCCCTCTCAAAAATTTGATTTTTCTACTTGTAAGAAGAGGATAACAAGGTCAGCCTTTGTAATCTGCTTCAAAATCAACAGATGAAAAGAACTATTTAAAAGCTATGACACAGAGCTCAGGAAGTCAAATTTAATACAGCAGGAACCAGCATTTGCCCAGCAGCTCCCATGCAAAACAGTCTGCAACCAAAGAATCATCAAATAAATTAAGATGTATATCTTCTTTTTGTTTCTAATGCAAATTCCAAAATAATATTCATGTAGATTGCACATTTTTTAAAAAAGAAAAATTCCAAAATAATTAAGTGTACCTCTTTTCCTTTAGTATCTCCATTTTCAATCCATTCAACAGTTACGCTTTCATTATCTTCATTTAGGGATGTTACCATAGCTTGGTGAATTCGGCCTAGAAAGCAAATACTGCTTATTAAGTGGTGGAAAAAACCTTCCAGAAGTGATTTTCATCCCTGCACTAAGACATGCAGAGAGAGGCAGGAAAGAGACGGTTAAAAAACATGGGGTGATAAATAGACGATTTCTGGCCACACACACCGCGAAGTGGCTCCAGCCTGACCCACCAGCAGAGGCTCTAATGGGACAGTCAGCATATAAGTGAAAAGTTCAATGAACATAAAACTGAGTCGTAAGTAAACACCATACCACTTAGGCCCTCTTTCCTTTAGAGTAGAAATCTCTAGTCCCACGAATGTCCCCTGAGCAGTAAAGTCTCCTGAGGTGCGTTCCACAAAGGCTTGTCTGTCCCCCTCCTAGGCCAGTACAACATTATGGGTCCCAACACAGGAATGAAGCTCTCTGAAACTGTATTCCAGCACCCATTTCTTATGGGCATCCAATCAGTTAGTAATTCGAATGGAATTAAGCTGCCCGCAACAGTAATAGACATCATCATTATACAAACAGCTGCTTACACAGAGCTGGAGCTCAGGTGCCATTGCTTTCACTTCTTCAGTGAAAGACCCAAAGCCAGCAAGCCCCCATAAAGTACAATAAAACCAGCAGCCTTTCAGGAGAAGTAAGGATTTTTATTCTTAGATATCTAGTGTACCGCCATGTTTTTTCATGTCCTATTTCCTATGCGCAGCAGCGAGGAGCAAACGGAAGAGCAGAGCAGCCATGCATGGACACAAAACCACTGAGACCGAGGTGTCACACTGATTTCACATCACTGCTTTGCCCTAAGAGTACCAAGAATCAGGGTTTCTAAAGAACACGAGCCCAATGCAACTGCTCCTCTAACGAGCCATCGGATAATCGAGCAGCCCCTCACTTGACCCGCTCCAAGCCACCCCCAGGTGCCCAAGGGCCACATGCAGGTCCCAAAGGTTGAGTGACCATTCTGGGGCAGTACGTGCACACACACTCTGGTCAGGGGTTAAACACAGCATGGTCCTCACACACCTGACCTGGTCTGCATCTCCTCCACCTTGTACCTTCTCCTCTCCCTGCCTAAAGCTCCCAGCCCCCCAAACCCACTCCAGTTTTCTCCTCCACTGATGGTTTCAAACTCCTGTTTTAGCCACTTCAGTCATAATTTGACAGCTTTCCAAAGTTAATGTTTCTATACAGCTTAAGACTCTCAGGGCCTGCTGTGGACAGAAAGGAAGAAAAACCTTGACCGATATACCAAATTATCTCACCAAACGGCACAAGTAGCACGTGTATACCGTTAATATTATTTATTCTTAATGTTTATATATATAAACGTATATTTATATAATAATAATAATATTGTTGTTATTAACATTAATATTGTTTTATTGCAAAGGCTTGCCTAAGCATTCACACAGAGTTACAATTAAGCAAGAAGAGAGGCTGCGGGGAAGCGTGATGGGAGGCAAGATCCAACCCGTGCACTCCAGGACAAGGTGCAGAAGAAGAGACTAACTGCCCGTCAGGCACCCAGGGGGGACCCGCAGGGCAGCCAGCACCCCCGGGAAGCAGGAGTTTGCATCTGTGGTGACCGCCGTGCCCACAAGCAGCCCCACATACCCAATCACAATCTCTGGGCTTCTCCCTGCCCAAAGCATAAGATGCACTCTGCCATTAAAGAAAGTTGTTTTACTTAGGAAAAAAAAAAAAAACAAAACAGAACAAAACAACTAAAGAAGCTTCACCCCCCCCACACACTAGTTTTTATTTCCCTGACCCATGTTTTGCCCAAACAAACCCTTCCATTCGTGGTTCCTGAGCTCCCTTCTCCCAGGCTGGGTGCTCTCCAGGGATGCTCTGGCCAGCGTTCCCCACCAAGGCTCTGCCTGGAGACGTGCTGGCAGGGACCACCACTGTGCCCTCCCCTCTGCTCTCTCCTCTCCCCCTCACCCACCGAGGCTGGGCAGACATCCCCACCACAGAAACACAACAGAGTCCTGCTGGTGGCTGGGCTGATGCAGATTCTCACACCTTATTCCCTTGGATGAGCGTTTTTGTGCAAGCTTTCTTTGTGCAAGGTCCTCATACACCTCTACACTAATTTTTCCTATATTTAATAACACCTAAGAACTTAGTTTTTGTGCAAGAACACCCTGTTGTGGAAGTGTTGCAATTAGCTATCTGGTCCATCCGCAAGGTTGCACCACCTTCCTGCAGTAGTGCCACTCTGCCACTGCTACGAAGAGCGTGCTGGGACCAGAAGGACACAGGAACTGTGGGAAATGGAAGGCTCCGCAGGCTTACACTGGTATCATCTTCTGCCACACTCTTAAGGCTGGGTCCAGTTGTCAATACAAAATCAAGAGAAAAATGATAAATGAAAAATCTATGTTTAGCAAAACATTTTATACTAATCATCTTTAGTATGTTTACCAAATTTCATAAGTTTTTAAGAAAAGCACTCTTCACAGATGAAACCTGTGACACTGTGTTAGCCATGGAGCCATCATTTAAGTCCTATTACCTGCTTCTGTGCTCCATTACTTTTGACAGAGAACGAATACTAATTAGAAAAGGTTTAATCTTTGCCATATCAAGTGAAAGGAGATCAAAGTAGGTTGATGAATGAAATACTCTCACAAACACAGTAAGCCAGCATGACATAACAAAAGAATCACAATAAACATCCCATATCTGTGCCAAACTTCATCCATTCCATGGCCAAGAAAGTCACGACTGAATAAAAAAAAAAAAAACTAACAAAAATAAAACTTATGTCCATCTTCCAAATACTCTCATCTTAAATTTTGAATGTATAATAAAATGTTTATGCTGGCAAGGTACCCATGCAATTTGTTCCTAAAAATTCTTTGTGTTACTAAAAGTTTACATGTTATTGAAGTGCCAGAAAGCACATTTACATCTTTACAATTGCCTCTTGCTCTCCACAAACAGTATTCCATTATATTTTTCTAGTACACAGCTGAATACAGCAGCTGTGAAATTCAGGAATGCCAGCAACCAATTAGGCTGGCATAAACCTCGTCTAGCATATAAAGCAAGATCAAGCTGCAAATGCTAAACCACAAGAGCCAAACCAATCTACAGAGTGGTTGAAGGAAACTTCCCTGATTTCTGGTACATTTTGTAGAGTTGGTATCAAAATCTGAAATGTAAACATGGCTATGTAAACATGAACATGCATTATGACAAACTGAAAAAGGAACAATTTATTAGGGAATGACTCTCTTCACACATATCTCAATAACAAGAGGGAAGTAGAGCCATAGTGCTGATACACCAGTTAGTCACTCAGCGTTTCTTTAATTTCTAGTGCCTGTTCTCACATGGTTAGAATTCACATCACAGGCAAAACTTCTTCTAGGAAATCGTTCCTTTGCTGTAGGCCTCAAAACTAATGGACAAGTTACCTGAAAAGGCTATTATATGTTCTGTCATATGGTGTGTGACACCTGGCTTATCTCCTATTCACTAGGGCATACAGAAAATATTGTTGCAAATACAGCAGTAAGACAACATGAACGTATGCGGATCCAACACTTGACAGTTACCTTAAATGCATATATGCTACGATATTCTCACCCTAATCAACACAAGTGAAGAACATCAACTCTGCTTTCCCTCTCTTCATAGTCATCTGATGGACACTGGACAAAAAGATCAAAGCAAGAGGAAACATCTGCAGAAATACCACATAAATCTCCTCTATTTTAAGGGCCTTTAGGGTAGCTATCGGTGCAGAAAAAGGTTTAGGAAGCCCCAGCAAAAGCAAATAATCAGGGCTAAGTCAAACATTTTACCTAACCCTCAACCTGGGTAGCAGTGCCAACTGATCACAGTTACCAATCTGTACTTAGATCCTTACCTCTAAGCCAACTGAGCATCTTCTACCTGCAAAACTTTTCCAAGCCACCACAATTTTGAACCAGTGATCAATGACAGTACTAAAACCATGGCATTTTCATCTTCCTAATACTTTTCAGAAACATCACTTATCTGTGTTAAATATGGGTTGGTGTTTTCTAGGTTACAGTCTGGGCAAAACCTTTGGCTGGCAAATTACTCAAACCTCTTTGTGCTCTCCCAGGTGACTCAAGAAATAAGTCTGGAAGAAGACCACATCCTTCCCCACCTGGCCAAGTAGAGTGCACCCACCCCAAAAGACACTGTACTTGCACTTCTCATACAAAAGTCTTGTGAAGTCTTGACAGTACTAGGGTCCTGCCTGGCAATGTTACCCTATGACCATCATACAGTCGTTTAAGCATTGTCAGCTCAAACCCAGGCAATTATATTTAGCATGATTAGGATAGGGCAACGTTAACAGATCCAACACTCAGTAAAGGAAACTCACAGCTTATGTTACATCCTCTGGACCTGCTACCTCTTTAGGAGCACAAATATGTTAGGAGCACAAACGTATTATATTAGCTCGGGCAGTGGTCTGGTCAGCCAAGAATTTAGTTTTTCTATTTGCATCAACTGTAGAAGTTTCACAAATGAATAAAACAATAAATGCAACTTAACATCTGCTATAGAGCCCTAGTGAGGTTGACCACTGCAACAGAAGCTACCCAACCCTTAAAGGATTACAATGGGCATTTGTGAAATAGCCAGTATTTTCCTAATCATATTCATCAGGGACTAACATGAATGTTATCTCACCTAAAGGCACTAGGACATGATTGACTTTCACTGTCTGACACTCATATTCAAAAATTAAAATTAAAGAAAGCAGACTTTTCTTCACTCTCTTTTAAAAGTCACATAAACCTGAAGTCATATATATATTTATATACTTTTTAATATATGTATATCTGTATTAAAAAAAAAAACCACAAAAACAAAAACAACAAACATGTTTAGGAGAAGCATGACACTGCAAATCCAGAAGCACCATTTACTGGAATTACTGTGGTCCAGAAAATCATCTCCTGTGTTACAGACTCCAATTGGGGTGACTCTGGTGGAAAAACTTTCCTGCTCTCACAGAGCTCAAGGAGGAAAAAAAGTAATGCTTTACCCACCAAACAATATTTATAGAGATCTTCCAGTAAAAAATCCCAAGGAAAAAAGAGAATTCCAGGCTTAGTGTCTCCAGCAATGTCAACAGTGGTGATGTCCCCATTCCCACAATCAGCATTTTGTCATGGTCCTCCCCAAACTACAGGGACACTCCTGCTCCTAATACCCTCAGGAAACACTGGCAGTTACTAGTGACAGATGTTTCTTTCTCCACAAAGCTAAACATGCTTGATTTTATTTTGTTTCTGAGTAGCCTTTTTTTTTTTTTTTGTATCTACCACAGTTATCCTTCTGTTTTGTTTTGCTTTATCATATAGATTCATTTTGGTTTTGCCAGCCTTCCTTTTTCTCTGGTCTGTTACCTTAGTTGCAGTGTTATCACACTGTCACTAAACATACACCGTACCTACCATATTTCTATAGCAAGTTCTTAAATATTAAAAATAATCCATGTAATTTTAATTAAAGATATATTTTACTATTTATTTTTGTTAATATTCTCTAGCTACCAACTAAATTTGCTCTGTTCTCTTAATTATCACAGCAATCCTCAAGACCTTTAAATGGCCTTCAAAAGCATGTTACAACCACATGCTACAGTCCCTGTAAACAAGCATTTTGAGAACAGAAAACAGCATTATCCAAATGAAGTTTCCCATATCTGCTGGCATATTTCAACTTTGAATTAAAATCCAACTTAATCTACTCTTGCCTCCATCTAGAAAGTTACCAAACTCAAAAAAAGCCTAAGATATGTATCTAATTTCTGTGCAAAACCCAACAAAACGTAGTGCTTTAGAAAACCAAAATTCACAGATCTTACTGATGGTCTGCTAACAAGTGGAAAAAACGAGACAGATATGCCACCCAACTGTGTACAATATTTAGATTCAAATTACTAACAGCACATGTAATGTCCCTTTATACAGTAAATAGGACTTCTTGCTTCTCCTATATTCAATGCCAACAAGCCCCTCCACACCCAACCACTAAACTATAATTTGCCGTGCTCAGTCTCACTGAGCTTGTTAGCTGTCTGCACTGATGCACCTCCTCTAAAGCAGTTACCTACAGCTGCATCCCGGCACTGCTGTCACTGTTTTCACTTCTCCAGTAATTGTTAAATCTCCGATCTTTTCGCATTGTGATTCATTGGATTTTTCTGCTGACCTTTCATTTTGCAAGCCGGTCTCTAAAATTTCCCTTTACATTCAAACCAAGTTTCCTGTGGTTCCCCCAGTTAGAGGAACACTTTGTTTTTTACTTCCCTTAAAGGTACGTCCAGTTTCTTTTGGGGGGAGGGAGCTAATACTCTTTTAAGCACATTTCAAAGGGCATTATTTCACAGCAGTGAGCTCCTTCTAAAACATCTTCCCTTTATTTGCTTGCAGAAGCTTCAGTTGCCTGAGAAATCAATAGCAGTCACTCCACTGGTTTCACAAAAGGTTGTCAAGAGCATCTCACCACCACAGCATTCAGAAGCTACAGCTGCGTATTGCCTCTGCAGGTGTCAGTGTCAGAGCAAGGGGGGAGATTTGCTCCTGAAGCAGCTCATTTCTTAAAGAAGTATCACATCACCACTGCCCACAGATGCACTGATACTTGGGTATTTATCAGCAAGTCATCTCAGCTGTACCGTGCCAGTCATCCTATCATTTTTAAGAGCGGATAACTTCTCTATATGCAACTTAGACACAGACAAAGATATTTGGAAGGAAGCACCTGTCCAATCATAGGTAATGCATATTAGATTCCCTAGAAACCTTTCGATAAGCAGAACACATTTCACTTCTATGTTACCAAGTGGTCTGCCTCTGCTATTCACTCCAGCAAGTTGCACCAGCACCTCACGTTCAGCATATACAAACTTTTTTCCAGATTACATATGTTCACAGTCATTTAATACACCATGCTTTCTTTTACAGTTTGTACAAATACACCTTTGCAAGAACAGCGAGCCTACCTCTTCCTGTTTCAGTCTTTTAGGAGTATCTCCTTTTCCAACGCTGGCAACCAGAAGGAGGTGCAATACCCCCCTCAGGGGTTCCAGACAGCTTTCCATAGTAGGACTCATTGCCAAATAACAGTAATTCTGAAATTACACCCACTTTTCCACTTGACACTTCACCCTGCTAGTCCATGCTCATTTTGTGATTTACTAGAACATCAAGACTTTTCTCTTGTCATTTACAATTTATGATTCCCCAGTCTATAGCAAAAGAACATTTACTTTGTGCCACGTTTTACCCTGGTTGTTTCATTCCATATTTCCTAATCTTCCCTCACGATATAAATCTCCACCGAGATGATACTCCCACTCTAGCATAGTAATGAAGTTTCCCGAAAACAATGTTACTTTCTGTGTTATGACCAGGAATAAATAACTATAACGCATGGGAAAAACCAGCCAGCCGGTTCCAAAACCGATCCCAGAAGGGAGACTACGAGATAGACATTATTAGGTATCCTATCATCACCTGTCTTAAAAAACATTACCGTTCTTGTATTAAACTTCATCCGAGTAATTTTTCACTCTCCACAAAACATTTTACTGACACCGTGAGACACATGTGGCTGACCTTCATAACAGGCGCATCGTCTCTCCCACCCTGATGTGCTGGCAGGAACAACCTCCAGCCAGGTCACCCTGTGCCTGGCTCCAGCACTCAGCCCCGCATTTACGTGCTCCACCTCTAGGACACCAGGCTGGGACACAGAGACGAGAAGCACTTTGGCATCTCCTCCGCCATTTGCTGCTACTTTTAGTTGAGGAACTGTATGTTCCTCAAACAGTGGAGTGCTTTCGATTAGATTTGTAATTTTTCCCCTTGTTTTAGTGCAAAATCAAGCTGGATGAGCTGTAATCGCTTCTGAAATTGATGTTAGTGTGATGGATGGTTGTTCTACAACCTAAAATGCTTTTATTTGGTTATCCTGGTTTTGCTGTTGGGGTACACCTTGGGGAGGGGAGGCAACTCCTACGAGGCTCTGTCACTTGCTGTCCAGTTAGATTGTGTCATGCTCTTATCAAAACATGGCATAACCCGTGACTAATCCTCTTAATTTTCAAGCAGCAGGCAGCACTAGGTCATCTGGAGATCCTTTTTTCCAGGCCACACCATGGACAGAAACCCTAGAACAACCTGTACGGGTTGGTTTGTGTCCACAAGACCTCTGGAACAGCATCTTTCATGGCACATTGCTCATAGTGACAGCACTTAGCGCTCAACCCAGGTCCCTCAGGTGTGTCTATGGTAGCAAGCAGGGTTCTGCATCAGGAGGAGATTTGCAGAGCAAAGCAGGTCACACATTGACACTGCTTGTTTTGGAGGGGAGCCTGGGGGGGACTCTCGTGCCACAGGCTGAACACCCCTTGTTGGAGTACATCACATACATACATACTTGGGAGAGCACCCTAAAGCTAAATTTCATCTAAAAGGAACTTAGTGTGCTTCAAGGCCATTTCCAAAGTGAAACAAAGCATAGCACAACAATGTAAAGAATGATCAGAAGACAAATGTTAAAAGCACATTTTCAATCTCAACTGAAATGCTCATATAGGTGCAGCCCTGTGGTCCCAAACAGCATGGCTAGAGCCCTGAGACCTTTTAAATTATTAAGGTTATTCACTTTGACCTAAGCAAGGCAGTGAGCAAAACTGCATTGCAACCTCCCACTATGATGCCTTTAGAGCATTAACATGACCACATGACTGCATGTGCCAAGGAATGTGTATAAGAACATGAAAGCATGACGCTTACTGCAACACAGATGGACTTTCCAAGCAGTGATAGCCAAAATGTTGCAGTTCGGGTCTCTTCTCACAAACCAGTCAAGGAAATTTAAATTTCCTAGAGCAGACAGGTCATCCGGCTCACTCCAGATGGGAGCCTGGAAGTGACCTAGCACGTGTGCAATGAGAATGATCACAGTCCCAGAATGCTAGACTAAAACAAGGTACAAGATAAATTCACAATCAGCACAGTCCCAACCGCGAAATACTTTAATCCCCTGTACAAGAAGATTACATGCAAACAAGTGCTAATGAAGGGCGGGATTCAGAAAGTGAAGCAGTGTTCTCTTTTACGATACAGGACTTAGAATCATAGAATCATCTGAGCTGGAAGGGACCTCCAAAGTCACAGGGACACCCCCAACTAGACCAGGTTGCCCAGGGCCTTGCCTCACCTTGAATGTCTCCAGGGAAGGGGCCTCAACCCTGGGCAACCTCTTCCAGTGCTCCACCATCCTCATTGTAAATAACTTATTCCTAATATCCAACCTAAATCTGCTCTTCTTCAGTTTAAACCCACTGCCCCTCGTCCTGTCACTGCAGGCCTTTGTAAACAGGCTCTCCCCAGGCTTCCTGTAGGCCCCCCTCAGGTACTGGAAGGCCGCCATTAGGTCTCCCCGGAGCCTCCTCTTCTCCAGGCTGAACAACCGCAGCTCCCTCAGCCTGTCCTCATAGCAGAGGTGCTCCAACACCCTGATCATTTTAGTGGCCCTCCTCTGGACCTGTGCCATCAGGTCCATGTCTTTCCTATATTGAGGGCTCCAGACCTGCACACAGTACTCCAGGTGAAGTCTCACCAGAGCAGAGTAAAGTGGCAGAATCACTTCTCTGGACTTGCTGGCAACACTTCTTTTGATGCAGCCCAGGATGCGATTGGCCTTCTGGGCTGCAAGTGCACATTGCCTGCTCATG
>JAOQGH010000019.1:21697048-21801354 GCA_025769975.1 Gallinago jamesoni | reverse complement strand
ATAAAAATGTTAAACAGTACCGGTCCCAGCACAGACCCTTGAGGGACACCACTTGTCACTGCTCTCCATCTGGACTTCGAGCCATTGAGTATGACCCTCTGGATATGACCACCCAACCAATTCCTTATCCACTGAACAGTCCACCCATCAAATCCATACCCCTTCAATTTGATGAGCAGGATGTTGTGGGGGGACCGTGTCAAAGGCCTTACAGAAATCCAGATAGATCACACCCATAGGTCATCCCGTATCTACTGACCTAGTCACTTTATCATAGAAGCACCTAGGTTAGTCAGGCAGGACCTGCCCCTAGTAAAGCTATGTTGACTGTCCCAAATCATCTCCCTGTCCTTCATGTGCCCAAGCATGGCATCTAGAAAGATCTGTTCCATGATCTTCCTAGGCACAGAGGTGAGGCTGACAGGTAGGCAATTCCCAGGGTTGACTTCCAAAACATTAGCTGGAAACTTAGACATCATCTTGCAGCCTGGTGTTCAGTTACATGCTGAATTATGCTAAATTTGGCATCTGATCGTTTGACAAGACAGCTTTTTGGGTACTCCAATGCCATGACTTCAAAAGGGTTCCTGAAAAATAAAGGAGTACACAAAAAGGTGGCAGAGGAGCTTCAACAGGGACAAAACAAACATAAGGCACCCAGAGAAAAATAACCTAACTTATAGGTACATAATGCTAAAACTGTAACTAGAAGTTACAACTCAAGTAAGAGAACCTTAAGTTAACACTTATAGTTCTCTAAAATCATTTACTCAACATGCAGATGCAATCAAAAAAGAACCAATAAAATACTGGCCATCATCAGGAAGCTAGAGAATAAAAACAAGTGTCATTTTTAAACTATGAATAAAACTTTGGTGCATCCACATCTCAAGTCCTGTGACACTAGTCTTCTCACCTCAAAAAAGATGTAGCAGAATTAGAGGAGGTAAAGAGAAGGACAACTAAGAAGACAAAGAAGACAAAGCGAGTAGAGATGAAGGCGGGTGATGCTGCTCAGTTTCAAGGAAAAGACTGTGGGTAGATTTGGTTTAGTTTTACAACCATGAAGGACAAAATAAGTGGAAACTTACTCACCAAATCCTGCAACACTAAAAGTAGGAGCAGTCTCTTGAGGCAGATTGGTTTCAGGTAGACAAAAGCAGTAATGTGCATTTCCATGCAGTATGGAGGGAACTTCACAGTCTTACTTCCACAAGAGGTTGTGGAGGTAGACAGTGTGAATTGGGTCAGAAAGGTATTCAATAAATTCACAGATAGTAGATCTATAAATGTATATTTAATAGGAATTAGCAGAGCTGTACTTCTAATAGCCCGGATAAAAATCTGGATACTGGGGGAAGACAAAGACTGCAAGGCAGTGTGGCAAGGCTGACCTGCTTTCCCTAAATAGCCTCTCCTACTGCCTGTGGGCTAGATGAACCATTGGTCTGATCCATTGGAGCACTTCTTACAGTAGTGATGAGCATACTTTAAGGAGATGGAGGAACCTCCAAAAAGGCAGAAACACCTCATAAGCTGTTTTTAAAAGTCATGTTCTCCAAATTCATTAAGTCTGAAGAGAGAAAAACAGTTGTTCTACTTTGTTTTTCATAAAGTAATCTTCATTTTGTCATATATTCATATGGCAATCTTGCTTCCAAAGTGTAAGAAAAAAAAAAGCTTAAACCAAACCAACAATAATCCACCTGTTTTCAACATTCCTGCAATGTTTTGCAACACCTACAGGTCTCTTTTATGGCCCATATGAATACCCAGCAGTACTCAAATTTGAGGAAGATTAAGTAATTACAGTTGCAAACTTTACTCAAATGATCAGACTACATTAATGTCTGCCATGATAGCATTTTCTGGCCTCTAACACACTTTTCTTTTACTGGCACTGTGTAAGTGAAGGTTTTCATTCAATTCCTGGTAATGACATTCACATCTTTCCCATGAGTTGACAACTTGTTTACAAGTTGCAGGAATAGTTCAATGTCTTCTTACATATATATATATATATATTTAATTTTGTAAAACTAAACATAATCTGACATCTTCTTGCACATTTAGTCAGCAGTTCCTTGGGGTCCTTTAGAACAATTTTGCAGGCAGCTTCTTTTAAAACTGCTTCTGAAAGTTCCTCACCAGAATATGTTGTTTTATAGTTTTATGGATCAAGGTCCTCTGTGTTCAGTATAAATTTCAATGCAGTTATGGTAGGTAGGAGTAAAAGCTGATTCAGTCAAGTATCTTTTCCAAACAGCATCAGGCTTTGGTGGTTGTTGAATGTTTTATTTTAGCTTTTCTTCTACAACAGGATTTAAGATTGTGGTGGAATGGAATAGTGTGGTGAATACCCTCTGCCAAAAATCGAGACGAGTTGGCCAGTCTTCTCCCTCCCTTCCCCCTTTCCCGTTTTGTTTGTTGCTTGAATAGATCGCAGAGACCTCCTTTTCATGATTTTATGTGCTTTCTCTGAAGCTGACAGTAGCTGCCTAGAAACAATAGCTTCTTGCAACACATAGAAAATGTCTACCAGCACCTTCTATAGATGTTTCCAACTGGTACTATTTGCCTTTTATGACCCACCCTGTCAAATACTGGTTTGTTTGTTTTTTTTTAATTGCCCTTACTTTACACTATTACCTTTAGTAAGAACATTTATCATTTTTTAATTTATCACAGAGCTTCCAACTGTTGCTCCAGGTTAAAAGTCAGAAGCCTTTAGTCTCATACAAGTTTAAAGCTTGTGTTTTTTCCCTTATCTTAACAAGGTTCTGAAAGCTCAAACCAGCAAGAAAACTTCCGAGTAATGTTTTAATTCTTCTTTGTGGTTTGATTAAGTATTATTGTAACTTAAAAATCATCAGGTTGTGATTTATATTCATCTTATTCATCACCACTTGAATTCCTATCCTATTAAAAATGTCAAGGTGAGCTGGGAAGTGCAATTTATAACGTCTACAAGAACATGCAAACATAAACCAAAAATGAATCAGAAACTTGGGAGTATTTCAAAATCAAAGTGTCCATTTGCTTCTCAAACTGAATTCATTTCCACTGCCCTCTTCATAGAGCCAGAGATCCTCACCACCTCATCATTATGCGTGCCTGCATCTTTAGCAAACACTTTCATAGATCTGTCAGAAATACACCTTAAACTCCATATGGAGCTCAGCCACAAGGGGACAGTAACACATTTTAGTGATTGCAACACATGCAGCGCTGCACAATAAAAATTCTAGAACCAACCTCTGCAATGGCACAAGCACCGTATGCACCTCGCTCCTCAAGAGAAAACTTTAGACAAACCTCCCTCCATTCCCATACATCTTCAGTGTGTTGATCCGCTGACAACAACTTTTAGCATACCGTCCTGCAAGTAACCGAAGAGACTGAGAACACTCACACTTCTGATATCTGGGATTACACAGAGCTGTCTGTGCCTGATGGGAGCCATGAGAAACTCCAACTTACACTTGATTAAGCTTCTAGGGGATTGCTGGTAACTTGAACGCAAGCTACATCATTCCCCTTTGGGAAAAGCACGACCACCCACTGACAAAAATGTAACCAAAGTCAAATAGATTTTGTTATATGCCAGTTATCTGAAACAACTTTGTTACTGTTTGAGATTAGACAATTAGTCTTACAGAGTTGGCCTTGGCAAGGAATGCAGCAGACTGGTCCCTTTTTACCTGCAAAACTTAAAAGCAGCTTATGCCTGATGCCACCAGAACTGCCACTAAGCAAAAACAATAGCCTATATTGAAAACATATTATTTGAATAAGCAAGATTAAAAAAAAAAAACTCTTGCTGCCATATTGAAGCCTTTAAGCAGCAAAATCCTTCAGTATTCTCAAGAGTGAAATACCCGAGCAGGATCAGCGTTGCTAAACAAGATTGTTATAAAAAAAAAGAAACAACAAAAAAAACTGAAAAAAACTGATAAAGTGGCTTATTTATCAAATCTAACCGATAATTAGGATTTTTTAAAATGCCACTTAAAGTTTTGGTTAGACATACAACTGCACAGAGTTACCTTCAAGAACCTCTACTTACTCCTTTTAACCAGACGATTCTAAAATTAACTTGGCTTCCTAGCAACATAAAAGAACAACTGAATTTAGACTGTAATAGTAGAGTTACTGAAAGGAGTGTTCTGCTCATGTAAATGATTCAGTGCACTACACACATTAAAAAAACCATAATAAGCCTAAAACTGATAAATTCATTCTTTTCCAGGAAAAGCAATTCTAATGTAATTTTTCACACAGCTTTATTACCTTTTGTCAAACAGATGTAAAAACTAGTTTCACATATTTAGCAGCGACCAAATTCAAAGACAGCAAAGGTAACTCCACAGAACACTTTCCAACAGGGAAACAGCAATGCTATCCCTCCTAGAGAACTACCTGTGGCTACTCTGACTCTTAGGAGCTACTACCAGGCACGGAGAGGAACATCTCTGCAAGAGAAGAACATCCATCCCCCTGTTCTGCCTCCAACAGTAGCTCCACTTGAGAAGAGCATTTAACATGGCAGATGTACTTCACCATCTTGCAGTAAATCAATGACTTACGGATGTTCTGAGCCACAACTGACCTGTTTATTGTGATACCTTCTGGGCACCTGAAGAAAACGCATTTCCAGGGTGTCAGACACTGTCAGCAGTGTCTCACAGCTACACACCCACTACAGAATTCAAAGCATCCCTTTACAGAGGCCAAAGGCATAGGAAAATGATGTCGATCGCCTGCCTCTCTCTACTGGGAACACTATAGCAAGCTCTGTATGGGCTTTTTAGATCTTCTAGTGAAAATAAAACAGCAGTGTAACAACTGTGAATGTTTTAAGAAAAGGAATGTGGACAGAAAAAGAAGAACCTGTGTGTGCCTGTACAATAAGAACAGGTTCAAGGATGTAACTTATTTCTCTACCCTCTCTCCCTCACCTCCTTGCAACACATTTAGCTAAAAACTAACACAGATACAGTGGACAGACAAAAGCAGCCCAGAGTTAAACATCTTAAACAGCTATGGAATCACAACCATTGGCAAAATTAACTGTAGCTAAATTAATTATGATGAGTGCCTAACAGTCCTAAGTAATTATAAAAATCTCTACCAAAATCTACGAGAAATTGATCCAAACAATAAAGCTAGGAATATTTGTTCTAGTGTCTATGATCAGTTCAGTATTAAGAACAATTTAAAGTCACAATTAAACACAGAGATTTGGAATACATAACTGCAAGCAAATTTTTTAAAAAGGACATTAGAAGGAACTGTAACTATTCCCTCCTAAAAACTAAAAAGAAATGCAAGGGAACATTCACTTCTGAAAAGACACACACGTGGTAAATTTGTAGAACATAGATAACCTTTCGAACATGCAAAAAGAATTGCTCATATACCTGAAAGCTTGGTTGTGTTTTTGAAATAGATGAACAGATACAGCAAAAAAATATATTACAGTTCCATAAAACCCTTCTAGCCTACATCTGGAAATACACACTGAAAGCATCTACGCTTCCAAATAATTTTAAATATGCTACAGAGACATTATGAGAAATTGATTATTAAAGGCAAATTATCTTCTTAAAAACTCCTCAATTACAAAAGTTACAAACACCACTATGCCTGACCACATATTTTGTTTACTACACATTCTCATTAATGGACAAAGTTAAGACTGCTTGGGAATCCTTTCTGAAGATTCCATATCTTAATTTTTGCAACATGTTAGAAATTTAACAACTCGGAAAAGTGAACGTAAGCCTTTAATTTATTGAAAATTATTGAATTCTCTTCCTCTGCGGACTAAACATATTGCAGACGTTTTTTCTCTACACCATGTTTTACTGTTCACAATGGGTTGGCCACAGCATCCTCTTTTCTCATTCCGAGTCCAGCCATGAAGTATGTTTGTTGAGGTATCTCATCTTCTTCACCAGTAAGATAAAAAAAAGTTTAAAAAGAAAAATCACACTTTATGATATAAATAGTAAACATTTACAAAGGAAGAACTTACATAGGAACACAACAATCAAGCAAATTTACTCCATTCTGTTACTAATTTTTCAAGCACAAAAAAAATCAGGGGCACATTCCACAGGTCAAGTCACCAAAAATGCTACAGATTTTGTGCTCCCGGGAAGAAGCTCACCTGCTAAATAGTTCACACTCTTCACTCACTTCTTGACATTGTCCTATGGTAAGTGGATGTATTAAAATAACTGAAAAAGCTAATTTATCTTCTAGAGCAAATAGAGATATTTTTGCAGTAACATTACTCTTCAGTCAGATATGACATCTTCCCAATGATTTATCATCTCTTCCCACCTCAGCAAGGTAGGAAGCCGTGCCTGGTGCCACAGAAACATGGCAAAGTCTTCAGTTCATGAAGTCATAAGAAGAAAAGACCAGTAAGACTGGGCCCAGGTAACAGGCAATCATAGAGAGTGGGTGAAATGGGCAATAATGTTACCTATCCAACAGAAGCAAAGGATAGATTCCCTCACAACATGGTTAGGAAAAAACATGCAACACAAGCTGTGTAATCCTAGTAGCCATACACAGCTTTAAAGACATTATTGCCTGTACGTAATGCTGTACAGGCAATTGAACAAAGATGAGAATGTTCTCCAAGATCAGGACTTCAACTCTTGTCATTCAAAAGCTATTTATACAAAATACAGAAGGACTACATAAATATCTTAGTATCTGCAAGTTACAGTGAAAATCCACTTAGTGCATAACAAGAGCTGAATGCTTAAAAAGTGATTTCAAACAGGACACAGAAAATGTAACACATCCTCCTGGTCAACACTTCTGTAGGAACGATCTGCAGAAACTCTGGATGTAACAATACAAGGACCTACACTGGATAAGCAGGACTAAATGTTGGACCCATTAGCTGGACCACCAATAGCAGACTTGAAACCCTGCGTGTGATCTGGCCACTATGGAAGGACAAAGACACGCTGTGTCCGTATGGCTTCCACAGGGATTAGGTAATTGAGTCAAATGATTTAAATGCGGTAACAAAAAAGTCTTAATCACAGGGAATGAATAGATGTATGTCACCAAAGGAAAGAGTAAAAGCACATTACCATTTAAATTTGTCCTCAAGAGCTTGTAAAATAGGGTGACTACACAAACCTGAACAGAATTTTTATAGTGTCGTTATATCTTCTACGCTGCTATAAAACAGTTGTTGCTATTGGGACTTGTACATGAATATCAAGATCATCATACAGGATTACTCAAAAGACAGAAGATGCTACAGACCTCTCAACTCTGAGAAACAGAAATATCAATTTCACAGAAGGTGAGCTTTAAAGAAAAAAAACCCAAAACACACAGCCCTTACCATTACAAAAATTAGTCTTGTCTGTATTTGAAGGCAAAAGTTACCATGATGTTTTGGCTAGCCTAAGGAGAGAGGATCTGCCAGTACATTTATGGACTAGATGGATTATCTTTGACCATGACCTGTTCCAGCTGCTTCAGAGACAAGTAAAGAAAATTCTCAAGCAGGCAATTACCAAATAACACAGCCACAGGCAAGATTTCTTCCTACCTCCTGTCAGTTAGAGGTTATTTAAACTACACACTCAAGAATAAACGAAACTACCTTTTAGGGTTGCTGGTGTATTTTTAAAATTTTTCATGTAAAACTGGATATTTTGCTCTGCTTCTAGCCTCCATCTCCTCTGGCAACAAGCTCCATGTGATAACTGTACCTCATCTATCCTTCTTTATCAGTTTTAAGTTTTCTCTTTCAAACACTGACAGCTCCCCTGTTCATGGATTTTGAAAAAATGAGCAGAAACTCATGATCTTTTTTTACACAATTTGATGGATAATCCCTAAAATTTCAGTGTTTTTCCTTTCCTGGAAATTCAGTCAAATCTTTAGTCTCTCTTCCCATTACAGGAATGTCCCTTCTCCTTCTTTAACATTATTTCTGACAGCAAGACCAGAATTGTATTCCCTCCTCCTCTCCCCCCACCCCCCAACTCCCCCTGCTTTCCAAATGAGCAAACACATAATTAATTTCTCTGTCCTTCTAGGTATTATTTCAGATCTACAAAGACAGGGAGAATAGGAACAGCCTGAGGAGGAAACAGACAGAACACAATTGGAATGAAAAAGTAAAGGAAAACCACCAGCCAGCCTACTACAGGGCTACAGGGCACAAGAGGTTTACCCTACTTCAGCAAAAGACTGGATATATGTCTGTGAGGTATTCTGAAACGTGAGGTACTCTTTCTCTGAGTAGTTACATAGGTCTTTGTCATCACGTATGGGATAATGCACAAGAAGGGGAGATACAGGTGTAAGTTGACAGGTAAAGGTAAAGCAGTGGGCTAATATGATCTAAGTAAAAGGAATTTTTCAACAGAGAGATGCCCGAATGCAGACCTCAACACAGAGCGTCTTCTGGACAGGAGCAGTGCAGTGGGGCTTGTGGGTTCCTTCTGGCCCCCTCTCTCCTTCCCTAAGTTTCCATGCGGCAAGGAACAATTTCCAAGACTGCAAATGCAGCCCATTCTTAGTGACCCGCAACCTAAAACAAACAAACCCTTTCCTGTTTCCAAGGCAGATTACCAAAGTTTATTTCAAGCAACACACATAAATTATACTGAAATAAGTAGTAAATTTCAGTATCGGTAATTATTCTGGACAGCCAAATTAGCTGATCACTTAATACGCTCTTACATGACATAAGCATAACTAGCTATTCCAATTATAACTGGAAATATTATCTGCAGCTCTAAACAACATTTATACCAATGTTTACCCACTGAGAAAAAACAGATACACAGCAAACAGCTCTGCAGCGTCAGTCCACGAAAATGTTGGGTTTTATCCAAACACTGGTTTTCATGTGTTTTTGGCCATGAGTTCTACCAATGCCTTTCCTTTGTACAACATCTATTTTCTATTCAGTCCTATAAGAAATCTCTCATGAAACACTTAAGTGTAATTAGACGTGTCAAAATGACAGAATACATAACTTTTCTTCCCAGAATGTTCTGGTCTCATTCACACATTTATTGTGTTTTGCGTGTCTTTGCAATTTTGCTGTAGTGAACGAGTATGACCTGTAACATTGATGTTTCACCAAAAAACAAACAAACAAAAAAAAACCCACCAAAATGCTTTTATGCTTTTCTGTTAGGTTTTCTTTTTATTTAAATAAAAATAGAGTTATCTGTAATTAATAAAATTCCATATTCAGAAAAGTGTTTAACTTAAATGGCAGACAGATGGGAAAAAAACTTTATTCTTCTCTGGATTCAGCCAATAAACAGGTAATGAAGGAAATTTTAAAGAATTACTATACCTCTCAAAATAATATTTACTTTTAAAAATGGACTCCCAGCAGACAAAACAGCATGTGAAAAAAAAAAAAAAAAAAAAAAGCCCAGGCCAACACATTGTTTTCTCCAAAACTTTCTTGAACAGTTTTAATTGTGCTTTCAGCCAAGGGTGGCTGGTAGGGCACACAGCCCTGATTCTGCCTACAATACAGTCCTGGGTAGAGGTCACTCCCTGTTACTGAACCAGAAGATCCTATGTGAAGACTTCAACTTCATTCTGGCCATGTGCTTCCCACACACCAAACTGCTGGGGTCAGAGATCCCTCTAAGAGCTATCAGAACTCACTAATTGTGTAGAAAATGAGCACATGCAGAAGTTTTCTACTGTGTTTAGTGAATCAAAACATCAACCAATGTCTTAAATCATCAGAAGAAAAAAAAATCATTGGCAACACTGGAAGGGAGAGAGAGTCTGTAGAAACACCACAGATGACGGAGACACGAGCAGCAAGACCCTCCCTCCCCCTGTCAGAAGCAGCTAGATCACGAGACCACAGCTCAGGTTGGAAACCTGCCTTCTGAAAGGCAATGCAATCTACTGCTGACTGTCCTTCGGTACCTTTCTCAAAATGCTCTCCTCCACTTACCTAGGACAGTTTCTCCTACACTTTAATGGGGAGAGAATGACAGAAGGCTGTGGCAGCCTGAGCTAGAACAGGGCATCTCCACTCCCAAGTTAAAAAACAAGCAAGCCTCACAACAACCAGGACCCACCAGCTTTGATATGACACTGCAGACTGGTTGCTCTCACAAGGACCAAGTTAACATAAATGATCCAAACCATTGGTGTGAGCAATTGCTGCGAAGGCATCCCCACAGCATGCTGCTGAGGTGTAATGTACTTCATGTGCTGCACTGCATGTGTGATACAGCAAAATATGGGAATTGTTAACAGTAATGAAAATAAGTATTGTCATGTTCAAGAGTTACTGCCCTCACTTCTGATAGTTGAAGTAAGCAAAACGCTTGGAGCAGCTAAGCATTACCATGCCTTATTTTCCAAACCATACAAACCAAACAGTAGCATTTATGAGAAGTTCACATAGCCCTCAGAAAAACAGCTTTACAAGTTGCTATGGGGAGTTTTTCTGAAACCCCAGGCAGAGATCTGCAGGAGTTTGGCAAATAACTTCCAGACTTATCAGATTCTTCTTGTGACACACAAGTCATTAAGCACAAATTGAGGGGTTAGGTTCAGCATAGTGTCCAGCCAACACCAACCATTATTTTATTGTAGGGTTGAGCTGCAGCATGGGACACAAGAAAGACAAGCTGCCTAAAGCTTGTTGGCTGCTTGTTTCCTGTCTCATGACAAAACCATGCCAACTTCAGTGCCTTTGACCTCCAGACCTTTCTTCCCTTAGAAACATCTGCTTATTCTTTAGCAAGCTCTTGAACCCTGCAATGAAAAAAAAAAAAAAAAAAGACGACTTTCCAGAAAATCCCAGCAGAACCCCACCCCACGCTTCACAGACCTCACAGAGACTGAGAGCAGATGACATATTCCCACTCAAATGAAACGAGCTGAAGTCACGAGTGACCTGCCACTGATGCAGCCAGTGAACTTCCAATTTTGGTTGTCTCCTTCCAGACAAACACGAAGCATTCGCACCCTGCACCTGACACACACACCTCCTTTATTCACGTGTGTTTCTAGACAGCACCACACATCCTCCTGCCAGGAGATGCTGGGCAAGATGAGAAACCCTGGATCCCCCACGGAGACATAACAACTCATAAGCATAAATAGCAACTGCTCTTCTCGCATTTTAATCATAAATAACATCTGAAATAATAACATCCAGCTTTTCTTTCAAGTGATGGACGTATCCAAAGGCATTTCTGTCAGGGCACGCTGTCGTGCCATTTTTTCAGAGCATGGCTGGTACGCCAGGGCCAAGGAGAAGTTATTCTTTTACATTAAAGGCCTTTCCTCCCTCCATCACCTCACCCCCTCCCTAAGGCCCTCCCACCAGCTCCCCAGCCTCCCCTCCCCACCCACGCCCCGAACCCCCGCCCCCCCAATCCCAAACCCCCCTCATCACCCCATCCACACCCTCCCCCCCGGCTCTCACACACCCCACCTCCCCCAGGAGCTCACCCCCTCTCCCAACACCTCAGCCTCCCCCCGTCCCCCCCGTCCCCAGCCGCCGCCGCCGCCGCTGCTCGCGCCCCGCGCAACCGCCCTGCGCCGCCAAGCGCGAGCGCTCCCCTGACAACCGCAGCGCGCGCCAGGCCCGGCCACTCCCCGGCCCCGCGCACACAATGGACGCCGCGCGCAGCCCCCTCCCCGCTCACCCCCCTTCCTCACCACCACCCACCCCCCCCGATCTGCAAGGCGCACCGGGGCGGCGGCGTCAGCGGCGGGCGGCCGGGGTCTGCGGCCGTTGCGGCGGGCCGGCCCCTCCCGCTGCCCCTGCCCCACTGACCATCGCTGCGCTTGATCTCCACGTAGATCCCTATCTGGATCTTCCCGAAGTTGGCCGCTGCCATCGCTTCATGGGGCAGACCGGGGTGATCGGAGGCGCGGCCGACCGGCGCACAGGGTGGGGTGGGGGTGGGGGCGGGGGGGGAAGGCGGGCACGGCAGCAGCGGCGGCACCGAGAGCGGCGGCTCTGGGAGGGAGGGAAGGAAGAGGGAAGGAGGGATGGGGAAAGGGAGGAGGGGGAAGAGAGAAAAGGCGCCGGCCGGATACAACAGGCGCTGGCAGCCGCTGCGCCTGCGCGCCGGGCCGCGGCGTCACGGCGGGGCTGGCTCACGGCGGGGGCGGAGGCGCCGCCGCGGCCTTCTCAGGCGCCCGCCGCCCCCCCCTCCTCCTCCTCCTCCTCCTCCTCCTCCTCCTGCCTCGGCGGAAGCGGGAGCGCGGCCCAGCCGGCTGCCCCTGTCACGGTGTCCCCGCACCCGCGGCCGCTGGGAGCCCCGCCGCGCACCTCTCTTGGCCGCCGCAGCTGTTCCCTCCCAGCCGCCCTCGGCCGGGCTGGCACAAGATGGTCGGCCCCCGCCTCCCTGGGGCCGGCGCCCCGCGAGAAAGCCCCGCTGCTGAGCCGCCCTGCCCGCCTCCCCGCTCGCCCGGGCCCGCAAGCCGCCTGTGTGGGCCTCGCCTCTTGGACCTGTCCCCGGCTTAGCAACACACACACACACACACACACACACACACACACAGACGCACCCGTTTGGCAGCAGATGGTGGCTGAGCTGCTCTGAAGTTTTAATGTAATAGCTTTATCTACCTGCTGTCTGCTCGCACGGCTCCAAGTCGGGCTGCTTAGAAGCATTCTTTGTGCTCCCCAACCTGCCAGCAGCTCTGAGGCCCAAGGAAGGCCACGCTGTCAACAGCTTTCATCCATCTTCTCCTCATCACTGCCCTGTACCTCTACACAGCGTGAATAAAAAACAAAACATGCTTTGTGTTCCTCATTTCCCTGCAGTGACTCCTGTACCTCAGGCGAGCCACCTTATTAAACATTGTCCCTCGGGTTTCTCCTCCGAGGGCAGTTCCTGACATGAAGCCACCGCCAGTTTAAAATTGCCGTTCTTGCACAGCTTCCAGGTCACCTTGAGCCGCGTCACAGTAAATACCCCTGAACACACAGCATCTTCTTCCCCAGCAAAGCCAGTCTATATTAAAAATAATCCCCCAATCCGTGCATCAACAGGTAATACGTAATGATGGCTGACACCATGCCACCTCCCCTGTGAGCTGTGCCCTCCCAGGCGACCTGTCACCCTCCCTGCCGCACGACTGCTGGTCTCCTACTGAAATCAGTACAACACCCGGCAAGTATGGTACCCCCATGGAGGGTCGCAGATCAGCAGGAGAGAACCTGGAGCGCAGCACAATGCCAGAGACAAGAAATGATGGCTTCCAATTCCTCCAGGCTTTATCTTTATCTCTCTATATATGTATGTATATGTATGTGTACATAGGGGGAGAACAGCCTTGCAGAGAACGGCTTGGGGGTACTGGTAGGTGAAAAGCTGGGCACGAGCTGGTAGCAGGTGCTCGCAGTCCTGAAGGCCAGACATACCCTGGGCTTCATCAAAAGAAGAACAGCCAGCAGGTTGAGGGAGGTGATGTTGCCCCTCTGCTCTGCCGTGGTGAGACCCTACCCGCAGTACTGCGTCCGGCTCTGGGGCCCCCAACATAAGAAGTACATGAACCTGTTGGAGCAGGTCCAGAGGAAGGCCATGAAGATGATCAGATGGAGCACCTCTGCTATGAAAACAGGCTGAGAGAATTAGGGATGGTCAGCCTGAAGAAGGGAAGGCTCCAGGGAGACCTCACTGCGGCCCTTCAATACTTAAAGGCAGAGAGGAGTTCTTTACCTGTAGCAATAGGACAAGGGGCAATGGTTCTAAACTGAAATGGAGTACGTTTAGGTTGGATATAAGAAACAGGTATTTTGCAATGAGGGTGATGAGACACTTAACAGGTTGCCCAGAGAAGCTGTAGATGCCCCATCCCTGGAAATGTTCAAGACTAGGCTGGATGGGGCTTTGACCCGCCTGGTCTAGTGAGCGGTGTCCCAGCCCATGTCAGGGGGGTTGGAACTGGATGATCTTCAAGATCACTTTGACCTCAACCATTTTGTGATTCTATGTATACACACACAGAGAGCCTGAAGAGGAATGGACAGAAAGTTAAACAGCAACAACCGTCTTGCACAACTTGATTGCTACTTGTATTGGCTCTACCTTGTATAAATCATCCTTTTGATGAAATGTTAAGGAAAAATTAAAAGAAGTTTAACACTTTTAAAAACAGGGTCTTCCTCTCTTATCCTTGCCCAACTTCGTTTTTTACATGAGAAATTTAGGTCTGAATTACATTACTGATGGAAGGTATTGCTTACTATGGTTATGGTAGAATTATAATATTAAGGGTATGAAGATATGCTCAGTGAAACTACTTTGGCTTTTTACTTTAGTCACTGTCCATTTAATTTAGACTATGGACAAACACTGGGAAGAAATATCTCTTTGAAGATCTGATGCAAGCAATACCACAAAGAGTCCAGTGGCTTTAAGAAGGCCTCTTCTAATTGTAACAGAATTAAAGATGTGGTCTCTTTATAGATGGTTTTGAAATAAAACAAAAATGCAACCAACATTTCAGACTTATGTAAGAATTAGGCAAGGACTAACTTTGAATTGGAAAAGAAAGTTTCTTCTATCCACTGTAATTCCATGGCATTCCAATGACTTGAACGGAACACTCTATAATGTTCTTTTATAACAAATTCTACTGCATAGACATACCTTTTACAGTTCAACTTTGGTTTGGAGAAGTACCTATTACAGACTTGGATAGCTATTGATTGGTTTCTGTTTAACTGCTATGTTTATGATCAATTTGATTAATCCTTTTCTGATTTTTTTATGTAATGTAAAATTAAAAGCATTCAGATTCTAAGATTAGATGCAGAATAATTGAAAAACATTTCATTTGAAAGAATTAAATAGGAAAGGATAAATTATTTTTCATACTATTTTCTCTATTTCACAAAGGTTAAACTGAAAAATTTGAGAGGTATATTATATATAATTTTCTGAAAATTATTTGAATCCTGTCACTGCAGAAATAGATTATTACTTTGACACACAAATCATGCCACTGAGGTAAAGAAGGTGTAACTTAGAAACACATACACAACCATAAGTATTTACAAAACCAGGTGGTACTCTAAAGTAAAATAGAAATTAAATACATAGCAATCTGGAGTTAATCCTGAAATCTTTAAAATATTTTGGCCTTAGTCCAGCAAATCATTTAACAGTGTTCTAAATTTAAATACAAATTTGAAGTTGATTCATGAAAATAAGACTCAAAATTATTATTTTGTTGTAGGCTCTGTGACAACTTAGAGTTTTGTTACTGTCATAAAGCACTCATGGAGGTTTTCATAGAGCAAGTCAGCAACAGCCAGAAAATCACTTGCAAGTGCCTAGAAAATGAAGAGCAGTAGTAGTAAATAAATTCAAGTATTTTTAAAATATATCAGAGCATTATAGGAAGTTTTGTTATGCAAATCAAGATCTCTAATAGTTGTTTGTTTTTTTTTAAAGTGAGTGTTTTATCCAAAAACTGTAATACTGAGTACTAGGTCTTTCTTACTAATATTCTCTATATATGTCTCTTTTCACAGTTTTGGTTAACAATACATATTCAATCCTGCATTAAATAGGAGAACAAAAGCTTTGAGGTCCAAAATTTAGTTATACATTTTTAATTGAGGTACAGGAAGATTTTCTTGTACAGAGTATTCCACTTTATTGGCCTGCTAACATAGACCTTCTGTGATTAATTTTTAGAAAATATATTAGTAGTTTCTACATCTACAATAATGTTTGCAAAATTGCGAGGGCAGTACATGTCTACTTTTTATGTGTCAGTACATGGTGCTGTTGATAATACAGATAAATAATACAATTACTGAACCTGTGGCATTCAGTTCAAATCTTTGGCTGGTTTTGGATGAGTAAGATATCAAAAATAGTGGCAAATGATCATGCACCAGTTATGTTTCTACTCTTGGCAGAAATTCTTCAGCTTTCAACAAACACTAACATCTGCTTGCATTTCATACAGACACAATCATATTAATTGAAATTCCTAATTCACTGTATTTTGATGTCAAAATCAACTAATAAATATCAGTCTAACTCCTTGGTAACTTAAAACAATAACTTGAAAGTAATTGATTAATAAGTATTTGAACTATTTCACAACACTAATGAACAAACACAATGATTCATAGTACACATTTGTAATCATACTGATATGAAATGTTTTCTTTTTAAAGCTCAACTCGAAAAATATTTTTTTAGTTGCATGTATGTAACTGATATTGAAAGTGTATACAGGACAGTCAACAGTCAGATTAAAGGAACATGTGGTTGTTTGTAAGATTTAAAAAAAATCATCAACATATATATTACATAGAAACAATTTTAAAAAGGAGCCACTGTAATACTGTAGCTTCTGGGATAACCATGAGAACCTGTTGTAGTATTAAAAAAAATTGTAAAATTAATAATAGATTATTTCCTCCACTTAAGAATCAGTAAATATGCAAGAAGTGTCTGAAGTAGTTTGAAATCCCAGTTGCCCACTTAGACCAATACTCTCTTCATGTCCAGTTCAGTACCTTTGTGAAACAGTAACAGCTGGGCAGTCTTACAGGTCCTGTCCTGTGCTTTTTTTCCTTTTAAGCACCTCTTCATCTGTGTTGTATTGCTATTTAAAACTATCCCCTGCTGGACACAGCACTTCATGAGTAATGTTACTATACAATAGTATCAGAAAGTGATAAAAAGAGGAGAACCGCCTTACTTACAGAGATAAAATATTTTCATGCATTTCCCACTGCTTTATTAGATGTGAAAATCTGATTTTCATGTAACTGCCTCTGAGTAATAATAAACTGTTGTGATATTCATAACTTTGCATAGCTGCTTTATCTGACAGCCAGAATGTTTTAAACTGGGCACTCAAAGCTTCCTAATTAACCTTTTGTCTTCCATAAATGCATTCTACATTCCATTGCATTAAGCGTCTACAAATTCTGCTGGTTGTCTTCAACAAGTGAACTGATGACTCATTTGAGTAACAATCCTTTCGGGGTTATAATTAACTAATTAAATATTACAAACAAATGGTTAGGTTTTCTGATTTATACGAATGTATCTAAGCATAATAGCCTTCTCTGTATTAGAGACTGCAGGTGCTGAAACAGTTGCTGTAAAACGTTGCATGTCCACCTTAATAGAGCTGTCAGTGAGCCTCCAGTTGTGGCCGTGTGCTCTCCCTGTTTTGCTCCCCCCCTGCCCCCAGCTCCTGCTTGGGCCTTGGCCACCATGGCCATCACAACAGCAGCTGTGATAACTTGCACTTGGACTTTGGGGGATGACTGGCAGCATAGTCAAAATACTGTCTGGAGTGGGGACCTCCCATGAGAATATGACTATAGGTCAGTTATCCCACTGTATAAATAGTGGACAGCCCCAGAGCCCTGTGAGCTCTCCTGTATGGCAGCGGCTGCACACCAGGATCTTCTCTTTTGTGAGGACACTGGCTTAAGGTTCTACTCCTCGAGGTTGAGAGATTCCTTGCCACAACAGATTCTCGGTAAGTGACTAATAGCATGCTAAACTTTGAAATCTTAGCTAACTGATATGTAGGATTGATTGTGCATATATAATCCTTTAGACATAAACCGTTGACCGAGTCTAGGACTAGGAGGGGATCCAGCAGCACCCGGACTCCTCTCTGAGAAGGAGTTTAGAAAGCAAGGAGGTCTTCTCTGAACCTCGTGACTCAACGGGAGGGTCTCCCTGACAGCTTGGCTGACCCTGTGCTCTATGCAGTAAATAATAGAGTGACATCGAATCTCATAAAATACTACTGCATTTACTACTGGTTTTATTGCAATTACTACTGATTTTGTTAAATCACTGTTTTGCCTTAATAAATATTTCACTACTTCACTCTAACTAGTGAAGTTAATCACTCCATCCATGAGACCAGTATTCATGCCAATATGAGAATTGTAGAGTCAGTTGTTCTTCAGCAGTGTTTTACTAACAAAGCAAAAAAAAAAAAAAATGGAAAAGCTTCAATAATTATGCTGCTGGTCACTGGTGTCATCCCACAGCACTCTGATAACTCCTAACATGGCTTTTCTGGTCACTTCTCTGTATGCTCCCTAAGAAGCTCAGGTTTTCTGCAAGCCTCTCATCTGCTTGATTGGAATTAAAGAGATCTGTTTGTACATTTTTGCCATTCTAACTACTTTTATTACTTTATTTCAATGCAGCTTCTCAAGGTAGTTTGAGATGTTTTCTTACAAGGATCCATCTCGCAGCATGCATAGAGCCAACATAAGGGTGCATGATCAGGCCAAAGATAGCAAGAAAACATGAGGCTTATTGACCTCTGCTGTCATGAAGATCATCACCCCACATATAGCAGTTTTTGTACACTTATAGTGGTTTGGATTATCAGCCAAAAATGTGAAGAAAAGTAACTATTGAGCAAATGTGCCCCTGAGGCAAATGCAAGTATACAAATAAAGTTGTTATTTCATTTATTGCTTTATTATTCCAGAATGAGCTGCGCTCCTAGAGAACTTTTGCATGCAGAAAAGTGGAGCATGCTATGTACTAGTTAAAGAATCAAAAAGTGAAAAAGAGTTTGAATGCATTCTGGTCTCTTCAAAGCAGAAGACATGAGAGAAACACAGTATTTTAGGGAAAAACACACCTCCTTCTTTTGCCATGGCCTTCACTCCAGCTCTACATTTGTACCCGCAGCGACAACATCTTTTGCTTTTGCCTGTACTCACAGCTACTTGTGCACTTTGGCCGGGCTAGTCATAACAGGCAGGTCAGGGTAAAATCCCAGTCCAGTAAAACTACACTAGTTCAAATGTCACAAAATGATAGAAGCACTGAAGAATAACAAAGCTGGATGTGGTTGTTGCAGTAGGCCGTAGTATGGCCATTACAGCTCTGGCACATACATTACTTATTGTCTTATTCATTCCATATGCTGCTGCTGAGTGTCTGGCCCAAGGTGGCTATGTGTCTGGGGTCACATTTCATTATGCTTTCCTATTGATTGCATGGGACACAGGATTTCTGCTAGATAGCAAACTGCTTCAGAAAAAAACATGAGCAAACACAGATGAAGACTCCATCTCTGTCCAAGCCACTTGCTGCCTACAGGTAACTACAGAACAACTGTCCTGCAGATATTTACATATACTCTTCATCCTCCTCTCCTTTCTTTCCTCCCTTCTCTCCCCTCTCCAAATCTTCAAGGAAAATCTCAGAGGTTTTGTGGCAAAGCAGTGTTCTAGTCAAGCTATTCAGCTGAATAACAAATGCACATTTCCTACATCCTTCTACTATCCAATGTAACTTTTCTGTCAGAGGGAAATACCCTGCATCATGTTACCTGCGAAAATAATTTTAGCATGAATGGATCTGCCTTGTAGCTTTATCTAATAATTACATCCTGTCTGTGCCCCACCAGTAAGGCTTCTGCAGCACGTCTTGTAAACCTAATCTGGGTTGTAAAAACTGAATGTTTTCTTTACTTGTTCTCAGAAGTTATCCTGTATCTTTCTATATATTCCTGCATCATTAGCACACAGCATTAGCAAAACCAGATAGTCATACCTGAGTTATTTTTGTCTTAATACACAATGTCTTAGCACATTTTTGTATTGAAATCAGAATTCATGTAGATCATCAACATGCTGGTTTATGATTTTACTCCTTTTTAGTGCCCTTTCATAAATCCAGTGTAACGTCTGTGTAATTGGCTAGAGCTAGATTGCGTAATTCTACGGCAACACCCAGACAGGCCCTGGGCTTGGTAGCGTGCCCGGAGGACAGGGAACTCTCTTCTGAATATGCCTGTTCCTCAGCATAGAACAGGGACATGAAAAAAAAATACAAAAAGAGCTATTTGCAGTTTCTCAGTCATGAGACATTCAGGACCTAAATTCAAGCTAAAAGGGTATTCTAAAAGAAGTCAGCCTGTTGACTTGATTCCACATATCCTGGAAGATAGAGGACATTTGTATTAAGTGTGATACAGCAATCCCAAGCTTTCTTCTAAGCACTAACATGGACCTCTAAGAGTAGACATCCCTCTGCTGGTACCCTGACTGTGCAACTGGACCACATGTCTAACTATAATGATGCATATTTTAATGAAGTAAAGATAGCAATCAAATTTTTAATCAAAGTAATTAAAATTGTATGGTTACCCTTCTGCAAGAGAGAATTTGGTGCAAGCAGGTGTATTTTTGTTTTCTGTTTCCATATGACAAACTTGATTCAAGTCTTCTAAAAAAAAAAGAAGATAGCAAAAGTTGCTTTATAAAAAAACCCTACTAAATGCAATTATTTGCTTAAAATGCAACCGTCTAGTAATTTGATTAAAATACCTGTTTATTCCTTCTTGACAGATTCCTTGGAAAAATGAAGAAATTTGCTTGTAAATGGATTCATGCATGTTTTTATCTTCATTAATGTCAGATAACAAAAAAAAAAAAAAGTTGAAAAGATTTATCAGTTTTATACCCTTACAAATCTGTCTGCATTTCCCATCCATTCACCTTGGAAAATAGACAGAAATGATATATGCAGATTATTCTGATCAGTTGTGCATTTGACAAATAAAGTTGCTTGCATTTATCATAATAAAGATTTGTAAAAGCATTATAGCAAAGAGTCTTTATGCTTAGGGAGCTCTTAGGGATTATGAGCACAGCAAAACTAATGTTTTGTCCTTAAAGTAAAAAATAAATATCCCAAACATTGTAATTACTTTAATAACCAGAAAAGCTAAACGTTATTAACGCTCTGTCTTCTATTGTAAGCCAGAGCTTACAGAGAATGTAAACCATTCATTATTTTTCTATATAATAAATAAGGGGGTATAGACAAAGTTTGTTTTCCTTTTTCCTGGATTTCAGAAATGGTGAAGCTTATAAAAATGAATAACCCCACTGTCTTTCAGTCCCTAAGCAAAGTTCTTATCGCTTCCCACATTGCCAAAGCAATGAGAAAGAAATATTGTGATTGGAAGAAATTACTGCAGTAACTTCCCTATCAAAGTACATGTTAGCCTCAGTACAGTTACAGCTCAACTGCTTTTTAAGTTTGTTTGACCTCAAGGCTTCTATGACACAACCCACTGAAAGAATTCGGGCTCTTTGTGGCAGGTGACATGGATTAACACTGAAATCCTACTTATTTCTAAGAAATAAGTGGCATTGGAATGGCTTCCATGGCACAGACACCTGTCAGGGTCAAAATAGAAAAGGGGTGAGATTGCACTTTGGTGTGGAAGGGCTCTGGCAGGCATCAGTGCTTGGGCAAGTCCTTTTCTGCTCAGAGGAGGTGGCAGGAGCTCTGGGTCTCCCTGAAGCTGGAGGCACAAAAGCTGTCAAAGAGCTATGGAGAGAGGCCCTTTCAAAGAAGATGCCATGTCTTGCTGAAAGTCACAGCATGGCTATCGTCAGTGTCAGTGGCTGGTGGCAGAGGAGTTGTTGGGAAATACCGGCACACCTCGATACGCTGTGAATCTAGTGTACAGTTTCTTGACCTGAATGTTCATAATGGCATTCAAAAGTTTCCAAGCTCACTAGATCAAGTGCATGAAGGAAGTGACACCAGAATATTTTGGAGCCAACTACTGGAATATATTTAAATATATTTAAGCTTTTTACACTCCTACTAAGTAGCACATGTAATGAAAGTATATTGAGGAGAAAACTGCTTCTTACGTTTAGCTCTGGTAGCAGCTAGCCAATGTTTTGAGGCTGTTTGCTTCTTTCAGCTTAAAGAAATGTATTCATATTAATTTCTGGTTACTAAATTTCTGGATATATACTTGTGGAGTTCTGTAGAGCATCATCTGAGTCCCAGAGCCTTCCCTAAGAAGATAATTGCTTACTTTTCTTATTTTCTTCTTCTTAACGTGCTGTTAAGAAAGAGGGAGCAGTTCAAAGAGTGTAGGCAGACACACAAGTGTAGATAGAATTGTGAATACCTCAAAAATGTAACCTCAAAGAGCAGCTTTGTCCAAACTTGAGGAACTTTATCCTAGACAGCTTCTGACAGGATCTGAGGAGAGGGTGCTGCGAGGGTGCTGGCTGTCCTGGCAGGGCAGGCTGGTCCCACATAAGCAGCCTGTTGGTATACTGGGAGCCTGGAAGAAAGTTACAATTCCCAAAAACTAATGCATCAACAAGACTAAATGTGATAATGACAGTATTAGACTCACAAACAGGAAGTCAGGTATTCAAATGTACTACTCGAGGACACATTAATAGGGCTTTGAAAATTCCCCTGGTTTATGCCGTAACCATGCCGAGAACTGCAGGGACGTGCTCTTGCAGGAGCAGTAGCTGGTGCAGGCTGGATGTGTCCATGAAGAGTACTGTGGGATGCATTACAGAAAAAACTTTCTGTTTAAGTGTGTAGCGTAAGCATAGTTAAGTCCTGAATCAGATTATACAGGGCATTTGTCATAATTCTCTGGTGAAGGTGATTCAATAAGAGCTTAAGTGTCTCTTAAAGACATACCCTGTCTCTGAGCAGGAGGATGGGCTAGATGACCTCTTTCAGATCCTGGCAGACTATTGTATTTGTGACTAATCCTTTTCCTCCTGTCTAAACTCTCTCCCTCACCTGGATTAACAGATTTCATCTGAACTTCATGGCTGTTCTAATTTTAGCGGTGAGTTTAATACTGTGTTCAACCACCACCCATGCGATTTACCTGATAAATTGGGTGTGCCTGTAGTAAGGCATCTGGAGGAAGAATCCCTGCCTTTCAATATGTTGGCAAAAGAGGCAGAGGCTTTTTTTTTTCCCCAAATAATTATATACAAAACCGCTGAAGTGCCCTTCAGGGGCATTAAAATGA
The DNA here is from genome assembly GCA_025769975.1 of Gallinago jamesoni. Lineage (NCBI taxonomy): Eukaryota > Metazoa > Chordata > Aves > Charadriiformes > Scolopacidae > Gallinago > Gallinago jamesoni. The sequence goes on along the minus strand of JAOQGH010000019.1, from coordinate 21,778,512 downwards.
CGTTACTTAGTAATTATGGCAGTAGTTACAGTTGCTATCAGTTTTCATTTATAATTCTGAGGTCATAACCTCAGCTAAGGAAAGGAGAAACAGCAGACAAAACCAGGCAAACCCAGGCAATTCCAGGATATGCAGTACACGTACGCCTATATCAGAAACTTTCCTGACGAGTTGTTTTCTATTCATTTACAGGACAACAGCCATCCATTCAAAGCAAACAGAAAACAACAGGACCCAGTTAAGATCAGAATAAAATCCCTATCCTGTAACTATCCACCCCCCATAACTTACAAATTATTTATATTAACTTCTTTGTAAAAGAGATTTACACAAAGAGGTGAAGTTTTTTGCAAACTGTTCGTCTTCAGAGATGAAAAAAACAGCACGCTGAGAAATGACGAAATGCAGGAGATATGGGCTTCCGCTCTGCATGTCACAACCCAAGAAACATTTTAGAAAATGTTGTTTAATTCCCAGGTGTTAGCTTCCAGGAACTGTAACTTTCTGTTCTCAGCTGTGATTACTTATTAAAAAAAAAAAAAAAAAAAAAGAAAATTAAAAATAGCCTTGAAGTATTTAATTCTTATAGGTCTGAGGGCAACTGTGGGCAAAAAACACTCTGAGAGTGAGGGGCTGTGCGGTGATGAGTGATCAGGGCACAACTGTATGCAATAAGCAGACGCAGAAGCAGCAAAAGCAGAGGCACAAGCACTAGCACCGCACAAGCAGCTCTTTATTCACGTACACAAAGCTAGAGAGAGAGAGAGAGAGCTTCTGAGCTGTTTTGCCAAACAGGATGAGCACTCTCATTCTCAGGGTATGCCAGTGTCTTCAGCCACATCTCTCTGCACATGCTCCTCCAGGCCCTTTTCCAGCCTGACCTTCACAGGCACAAACAATGCTTTTCCCCCCTATCTGGCCAGCTCAATCTTATGCTTAAACCAATATAGTCTTATTTATGATCAAGTTTTGCTCATTCTGCAACAAGCTCTGAAGGGTTCCAAAATCAGTCTTAGTGGATCTTCCAAAGGTTCTGCATGGCCCCAAGAATGCATAAAGTCCCAGCAGCACCAGTGGGTCCCTGCCCAAGTGGGGACTGGCTGGGCTGGATCTGGGGCTGGTTTCTCATTCTCCTCCTGGCCAGGTCATGTGGCCCCAAGAGGATTGTAGTTAGATATTTAATGCCATGTGCCCTGGAGGTAAAAAATAATCTCATAACTTCATTATGTTATTAGCTTATAGCTTGTCACATCTTTATTAAGCCATCTTTCCACAATGTCCCAGTGTTCACCAGATGAGGCAAACGGAATGACTCTGGATGATGATGGCAGTCAGCAGACCACGGTCAACAATATACAGCTTTTTGCATTCAGACAAATATATTTTATTGGTGATAATCCTTTATAATGACCTGTCACTGCACAGAGAAACATATGGCACCGGAATTTGGAATAATTTATAAAGAAAACTTGGGTCTCTGCAAAGTAGCTGCCACATTGGAGGACTGGGGTAAAATCAGTACAGGACTATTAGAAAAGTTTATTTTGAATAAGCAACAAAATGGCAGCTTGAAGCCAGTGGTACCAAGGGGGTGGGTCAGCACCAGCAGATCCAGGAGTCTGACTGGTAGATAAGCCTAGTGAAATACTGTTGCTCTGTGGAAACAGAGCGCTCACTAGGCCTGGAAAATACAGGAAATTAAGGCATCCTCTACAAGTTGACTTTTACTTAGACTGATGACACTTAGAGCAGTGATCCTAACTGGTGTGAGAGCATGAGGACTGTTGTGGTTTCAGCCAAAATCACTGCAAACGGACAGACAGATGGCCCTTCCCCCCGCAAAAGAGAGGAGAGGAAGAGATAACGAAAGAGAGAGCAGTTTAGAATGAATTAAACTACTTTAATCAAGAATTAATATTAAAATAAAAAAGAAGAAAATAATGAAATAGATACAATATATGCAAAACCGTATCAAGCTCCCAGGATATCAGTCCCGTCACCGGCAGGTACTGGGGAAGTCCCAGACTGGACTCAGCAATGGATGGGAACTGGATTCCAGCTCTGGAGTCAGGCACACACAGATTGGGGTTAAAGGCAGTTGAACAGACAGGGTCCTCTTCAGACGGCGGCCATCCAGGTAGAAGCCAAAGGAGAGGAGGGGACCTGGCCCTTTGATCCCTCAGCTTTTATACTGAGCATGGGGCAGATGGGATGGAATAACCCAGTTGGTCAGGTTTGGGTCACCTGTTCTGTCCGCTCCTCCCCACAGGTTGGACCCCTCTACGCTTTTCCATTTCTGACCCTCTAAGGGGCAAATAACGAAAATTGACTGACTTTGGTTGTTATAGCAATAAGTACAAGCAAGGGCCTCTCTGCATACCATTCCCTGGTGTGTAGCACAAACATTGGCCTTGTCATCCTGAGAACGAGCAGTTTTCTCCACAATATGTCATTAATTTCAGAGAGTTAGAGGAGGCCTAACTGAAATGTAAAATTACAGAACACAGAATTGGTTCGGTTTTACCTCAAACTGGGACAAGGACTGTGCAGAGTTATGCCCCCAAACAAGAATATCAGCATTCAGCAGACCTCCATGGGACCAAACAACACAAGGCCATGAATGCCAGTGTTATCTCTGTTGTCTTATTTCTGCTAGAATAAACTTGTTCTTTTAATCTAAACTGGCATTTGGGAAAATGAAGCTTATTATTAAAATTGTTTCTGTGGCCCAAGTTTATTTCTTATATCTCAGGAAACCTGAGGTGTGAGGAGTCCTCCCATCTAAATACACTGAATAGGAGGAAAATAATGAGTACTCACAGAATGCCAGCATTTCATGTATTACTTGTGTTACATGGGTTTGTCCTGAGGATTGGGCATCCATAGAATTTCATCTGCCAGTTGGCATTTTCTCCAGTGTGGTATTGTTGGTACATATAAAGTTCCATGTTAAAGATTGTGATTGTCCCAATGACAATACCAACTGCCATTGTTGCCAGCCAGTAATAGAAATAGTACCGTGCAGCACTATTTGCAGAGGTAAATGCTCACATGATCATGATCTTGTGGTTTACTAAGGAATCTCACTAGTTCCAGTAGATAAATGTAGTACCTCTGTTGGTCCAAGGCTGTGATATACTACCTGGAAGGTTTCTTACATTTTCTGTCTTTTCCTTATTGAGAGGTGTCAAAGCTCAGCAGTTTGTACTAAGCATTGCTGCATTACATTGTTTAGGTAAGATAGGATCCTTTCTTTTAATTGAATTTCTGTCAACAGAAGATTTCTGTGAAAAAGAAAGATTCAAAAATTTCTCTGAAAAAATTATTTCTGTCTGAGAAATTTCATTTTATTACATTCTTTCTCAGTCTCTTTGTGGATATAAAGCTTCAGGTTCATCCTCATTTGAGCTTTTCCTTTGTGACTTTCATTTCTCTCACTGCTACTAGAGCACGTTGGTGGGAATGCATTTCCAAATAAATTCCAAATTATTTTCTGTAGAAATTGTAGATTTCAACCAGATAGAAAAAAATAATGTGACTCCTCCCTTAAAAGAATCTCTCTGGTCTTGCTCTACAAGCCTCTCCTTTACCCCATAGCTCACTTATTAACACAACAGGAGGCGTGAAGAGGACAGGAACTTACCTGCACAACTGGCTCAGAAACAGATTTGTAAAAATCACTGAGGAAATTGCCCAAAAGTACATAAGAGCACCGCAGGGAAGATAACAGAAGAAGCTATTGTCATCTGAAGAATAAAGAATCATGAACTTGATTTATTTTTCATTTTCCCAAGGAGAAAGAAGAGACTTATCAAAATGGTATTATCTATGCTCCTGCTCAGTCTTTATATGGACCCGATCTATTCCTAAAATGAACTGCATCCTTTCCTAGAAAATGTTCTGAAAGAGTATTAAAGGAACTGTATTTTTCTACTCACATATTTATATTTTCTGTTGAAACAGTCTCAAATGTGAATTAATAACTTCAGGGCTATCAACTTTTTGCTTTGCTTCATTTTTTAAATTGTGACTGCTATTATATATAGGATTTTCTTTATAAACTCATATCCTGGACTTGTGTAGTTAAAGGAAAAGTAATTTAAAATAACAAGCGTCGTTCCCTGCTTTTATATTTATACTAGTACTTAGTATTTTATATGACCTTAAGTATGCAAAGTATAGTCCAAACTTTTATCAACACTTACAAAACCACTGGTGTTTTCTAGGAGAACAAAAGTTCTATGGAATAACAGCAATAAAACTGGAAAATGTAGAGATTAATGATATGCTCCTAATCAGAGATTCAGTGCATGTCACTTCTTGCCTCTTAGCTCCACTTCTCTCAGCTTACAAGCCACTCTGCAGTGTGAAGTGCAGCAGCTCACCCTCATCCTGAAGTGTCCTGGAGTGCCCTGTCAAGAAGTCACCCCAGTCCTTGTCTGTGACACCCACCAGGAGCAAGTGTTTGTGAATTCATTTTACCCTCTGTATAGTCTGTCATTATTTCATGTGCATTTGCAGCCTTCTCTCCTCCCAAAAAAGCATGACCAAGATCCAGCAACCTGTCCTTTCAATAACATACCATAATCACCTTATTAGTGTCCTCTCCAGACAATTTTGCAGTAATTAAGGAATCACAGTGATTTACTGATTCCTCAAGCGTGTTTTTCCAGGAACCGTCCTGGGGTGACTGGTGTGCGTACCACGCGTGCTGGTTGTAGTCCAGCTCAGAGGTTCCCACCATGGAAGCTAAGCTCACCTTTCCAGCACTTACCAGACTGGTGGCCTTGGGTCCCTGTTGCTGGACCTGCACACAAGGAAGCTTGCTCTAGGGGAGCTGTAGCACTGCCTGTTCCCCTGTCTTCTGTGATGCAGTTCCAGACGTTGCCCAGACAAACCCCTTTGAAGACCCTAGCAGAACCGCTTGTCATTGTAATACATACTTCCCTGAAACTCCAGTTTTTTGAAGTTCTTCAGTATCTTCATTTTTTAAGACCAAAGCCATGATTTCTATTCACTATCATTTGAGAATTTTTAAAATCTCAAACCTAGCTAGCCAAAGAGAAAAAAAAAAATTATCAGCTTCAGCAAGGCCTTCATCAAAGATGCTTTTTTGGAATGAGACTCTTCCTGGTTAACCACTAACCAGGTTAGTGATGACAGTGATACATCAGCCACATATTACTATCCTCTGAAATTTAAGTCCTTGAAAGGATCACAAACCACATTGAAAACTGAGTTTGCATTCAGATAGAGAAGTCTAGTCGCAAGGATCAATCAGAATTCACAAGCTTTTTATATGCAGGTTTCCTGTGCGATTATACATTTCTGAAATTCCCTAAACTGATTCCTAGAAGTTGTATGTGGAGAAACACATTTCCAGTTTTTCTCATGGATTGTCTCAAATTAGATTTGAAAATGCTCATGAAATAAGTAATCATTTATAGAAAGTGATGCCAGCTTTTGTGGCCATATGTGGAATTTTACTGAAAATATTTTTGAAACTGGGTCACTTTTATGAGAAGTGCTAAATATTTAAATTCAGACTTAATCCTTGAAGTGTGCTAATTCTGTCTTTTAAAGAATTTGCTAGCACTTGCAAGTCAAATTCTAATCACCACTAAAGCAAAAAACTATATGAATCAAAAAAAGAAAGTATATCCCTTAGTATAAAAATAACAGGAATTTTGCAAGCTGAATTGCATCTTTTTACTCCAGTAAATAGTTAAACTCAAACGACACAATAGTTTCATGTTTAAAATCAACAGTGACTTCCATGTGTAAGGAGAGATGAAGGATAAATTGGTGCCGTTCTCCACATGCCCAATTTAAAACAGTAACGTATTCATAATCAGCATTCCTTAAGCAAATTTTTTTTTACACTGAAAAGAAGTGTTAAGATTTTACTTCTGAATACTATAAAATATGTGATCACAGTCATTGAGGACAATTTATCTATGTGCTGCATACCATTTTGGTGTCATTAACAGGCAAGAATCATGAAGATGGCTGTGGCTGGAAGAGGAAGAAAAATAATTTGTAGGAAGCACAGCATAATTAGGGTCCTTGTTCGTACAATCTATAATTTTATTTAGCAGAGAGGTGGCATATACGAGGCATCAATAGATCAGAAATGTAGAAGAAAGTTTATAGAGTGTATGTTTATAGGTAGTTTAAGGAAATAAATAAAAAATCAACATCATCAGAAATTATCTATTTTTAATATTTTAAAACTTTGAAATGTTTAAATTTTACTGGCTTGACCAAAGTGATAATGTTTACCACTGTTGTTATGAATTTTGATGAAATGTCACTACTGAATGCAGATGCCAGTTCCCCTTTCACTTGGCAAATATAATTGGAAACAGAGTAGCTTAGAGAGACATGGCATCTCCCAAGAGATGATTCAGAGAATCTTAAGACAGTCCACTTACTAGTTAATATTTTAGGAAAGGATTTGAGAGTTTAATTCTTTTTTGAGAAGAAAAAGCTGTTGAATTTTAAAGCTGAACATCTTGGATACATGAAAAGAAATCCTGTTTCAGAGATGAAGAAGAAACTGTCATTGCCTCATAGCTTAAACTTTATCTGAATATTCTTGTGCCCTAGATTTTCCCTCTACATTGAGTACATGTTTTGAGATTAAGTTGTTCTTTTTGACAACCTGCAGTAGCTTCATACAGTGTAATTGTACTAGTTTTAGCAGTACTTTGGACCTCCAAAGACCAAAAACTATTAAAAAACATAGGAAAACATACCACAAAGGATACAGAAGATGATTTCTTTCTCCCCTTTGCATTTTGCCTTATTATTTTGCTTGATGATGGGCTGCACAGGCTTGTTTTGTTTACTTCTCTACGAGCATGGTATGCACCTACAAGGCATAATTTTTGATGCCTGGAAATTAGTTGTTGCTATATTAGTCTTTGAGGGGCTTAGCCCAACAGTGACACCTAGAATCCTGTGCTAGCCAGCCATTTTTCCTGTTTACCCTATATAATGATTTCAGCTGGGATACAGTTGGATTTCTTTCTGGGAGCTGATGTGATGCTAGGTTTTGGATTTGGGATGAGAGTGATGTTGATGGAGCACTGGTGGTTTTAGTTGTTGCTCAGCAGTTAAGGTCTTTTCTGCTTCTCACACCGTCCGGCCAGCAAGCAGGCTGGGGGTGCCCAAAAAGCTGGGAGGACACATAGGCAGGACACCTGACCCAAAATGACCACAGGGATATTCCATACCATTTGACATCATACTCACTATATGAAGCTGGGAGAAGCAGAAGGAATAGGCAGGTGTTCAGAGTTATGGTGTTTTGTCTTCCCAAGTAACCACCATGGATGACAGAGCCCTGCTTTCCTGGAGACAGCTGAACACCTGCCTGATGATAGGAAGCAGTGAATGAATTACTTGTTTTGCTTCACTTGTGTGTGCAGCTTTTGCTTTACTTATTAAACCGTCTTTGTCTCAATCCATGAGTTTGGTTTTTTTGCTTTCCCCTCTTTTTCTCCTTCTTCTCTGTACTTTCCAGGAAGAAAGGGGAGAGTTGAGTGAGCTGCTGGCTGGGGTTAAACCATGACACCCCAGAAAATGATCATAATGTTTCCAGCTCAGGACAGCATCTAAATCCACTGTGTGGTGAGTGGGAAGCCTCTGGACTAGGTGGCTACGCCAATGGTGTTTCTGGCAGGCATGCTGGAGAGCATCCCATTACTCTGGGGTTTAGCAGTGAGCCCAGCTCACAGCCATCCTCTCTGGGTCAGAGGGAGTATGGTTAAGCTGCTCCCTCACTGCAGGGCAAGACTGGTCCCAATGCAAGCTTTTTCGTGGAGACACTTATTCATAGGATCCCTCAGAGCATCTACATTTTTGGGACGCCATGAGTATCCAGACCATGCTATCTAAAATGATCACTGTACCAAAAAGGTGTATTGACTTTTAATCCACTGAAATCAGCACTGACTAGTCTCTCCATTTTATGTGTGAATTCTGTCTATTTTAAAGGTCTTTATGCTCTCTAGTACTTAAAATCTATGACATTTATTTATGGAACTTAATTTTAAAATGTTCTATAAGAACACAAATGAACCTGGCAAACTCATTTTGTGTGTAAAATGCACTGATATTCGTATGTCACTGTCACACACACCAAAAAAAAGCCAAACACCAGTCACTAGTTTTTCCACAAATTTGCACAAAACTTGTATAATATGTGTTATATTTGAATTTTTTAACAGACAATGTGATCCTTTAATTGAAATGACAATTATATCACAATAATAAATTGATTACACCTAAGTGCACATTAAAAAAAAAAAGGGATAATCATTTCCTTTGCACTGGCCTTTAACATGTTAGGTGTCACATAGCATTAATCTCTTTGAAAAACTTTTGATGTTCTGTCATGTTGACAACTTTCCTATTACTTTGAGAACAATATCTAGTGATATTTAGTTATATATTGTTCTAAAATTTCTGCATATAGGTAATGGGCCTTAATGACTTCATGGAGCTTGCAGAGAGGGTAAGTCACATCTTAGACAATTCTTTGCTGAGATACCTTTCAACAGGGATGTGATTCTGTAGTGGCTAAAGTAGGTTTCTAATTGTCTTGTCTAAGGGCTGTCAACAGTGGGGGCCGAGACTATTGCCTAAATGAACCATAGGAATAAAATAATTCTTTGCTAACAAGATACTCAAGAAAGCCGTGAGGCTTTCAAAATTCTAAAAATGGTGTTTTGTTGTGCAAAGTGTTCTGTTCTCATCAGTGCAAGTCTTACTCTATAATGTTGGTGGGTTAACACTGAGAATATTACCAGTTGAGGATTTGGTGTGTAAATGTATGTAAAAACAAAGGTGGAATGATGCTGACGTGTCTAATATTAAACTTTTCAAGTTTGGCACTCAAGACACTGTACAAGTTTTGAGATAAATTTGCCAGTGCAAGAGACTAAAATGGTACAACTTAGGTAAGAGACACAAGAAGAGCAAAGAAGGTTTGTTGGAACAGGGTAAGCAGAAACTGAAGAAACTGTTTGGATCTTTTCTAGCACTTCTGCAGAGCGCATTTCTGCAGTTTGTTGTCCCCAGCAGACAGCAACCAAAAAGACCCCATGCTGGAGTCTGATGCATATTTTTATGGTAAGCCACAAAAAGCATCTTTGATGTTTACAATGGGAAGCAAGATCAGAGTTGATCAGACAGCTGCCGACAAGCTTCCCTGAAAGCACAGAACAATGAGGTTGCTATAGTCAAGAGTCTATTTCTGTTTCTGTTCGAATGGAGCTAATTTGTTTTGTACAGTATTTGGAGGAAAATCTTCAAAGTGAAGCCTGGAAAGTTCCATTTCCTGCTTTTTGCCGTTGGTTAGCTGTCTCATAATAGTTAATAAAACTTGTGGTTAAATGACTAGCTCCCCAATATATGATGAATTTACATTTCAGAAATTATCTTTTGTTTAAGTATAATAAAGAACTTTTTGAGCAGCTTGATTTAATTACTATCTTCTCTTAGAGTAAACAAGGAAAAATGAACAAGAAGCCCATAAAAACAGAGGAAGAAGAACCCTTTGAAAGCTTCCTTGTCCCTTCTTTTCTAAAGCTCTGTAGATAACAACTCAGTGGGCACAGAAATTTCATAGCAAGTGAAAAAAACCCAACAAGTATCAGTCTAATAAAAATGTCACTGTCATTGAAATGGTTGTCCTATGTTACAACAGGTCTAATATTAGTGAAAACCTAATCTTTTGTCGGATATTAAAAAAATATGAACCATTACTCTCATCAGAGCTAATCAGGAGTTACACATTGTCATTTCATAGGTTTTGAAACATCCTCAAATGAGTGTCTGGAGAAAGAGACTCTTGTGGATATGCTACCTTTATTCTGGAAAATTTTAGGGTGAGAGTGTTCTATTTAGACCATGGCAGGAGCCCACGCACTAAATGATAGACGCCACTGTATTATTCCACTGTTATGTCACTAAGCAAGTAACTGCTTAGTGAAGGAAGCTACAGTGGCAGATTAGTGTCAGTAATGCATTACTTTTTATAATTCATTCATTTTTTGAAAAAAGCTATTCTATCATTTTCAGGGTTGGAAATGCTATTTTATTATTTAAAAATATGAAATCTGAAATCCTCAAAGCTTTTGCACAAAGGAAGCAGGACCTCCCTGTAGCTGCTGAAATGCTGTTGAGACAGGAAGAACTTGGAATTCACTTGCATTGTGATAAATGTGATTTCTGAATCACCTGGTACTTGGCAAGAAAGAGAGTGCTGGAAGAAACCATAGAAGTTAGTAATCTATACAACAAGAGAGCATAAAATTCTAAGTACAGATTTGCACACATGCTTTGCTGTTGAGCAACTGCATAAAGAGGTGATTTAACCTCTGGGTGGATGGAGTGTAGAAATGGTCCCAGTTGCTCAGACCGATTTTTGCAGTGACTTCTATTTCACGTGCATTCAGTTACAATATTTTAACCTAGCAGACATTCTTTAGGCTAGGAACTGCAAAAATAGGGCTGTGTGCTTGTCTCTCAGTGGATCTTTGTTGATGATTTATCTTTTAATACAGAGGTCTTTATTTTCTACTGTGATTATGTTTTTTTGTTATGTGTTCCATTTTTTCACTCAGAAGTTTGTAGTATTCTTGATTTTCTATAGGAATGAAGCCTGACAAAATATGTTTAAATATAGCTGCGTGAACATAGAAGTCAGCCTGTGGAAATGATGCTATTCATTTCAAAAGCTTGATAAAAACTTTGTCACAGAATAGAGCCATAGAAGGTGTTTTGGCAGCTGCAGCAGTAGCATTTGAAGCATCTTTGTAATTAGTGTTATCTAAAGCTTATTTACTATTCAGATTCACTGAAAATTGCTGCCAATTTAACAGTTTTTGCTGTCTTAGGACTTTTAAAATGACATGGTCCAGCACACAGTTTTATTTACAGCTTGGCTCAGTTTTCTTTTTTAATTTTTTAATGAAGCTGATTATTTGCTTATGTCTTTAATTCTCATTTTCTGATGTGCTGTCTTTTTTTTTTTTTTTTGACAAGGTTCAAAGTAAAGCAAATTTGGAATTAATATGGAAAAATTCCACAAGCATGAATAACTATAAAGGAATGAAGACAAAACCTGGTGCTTAATGTATATGAGTGCAACTATTGTCTTTCCTGGCGTGAGCTTTTACCTGGTACCTGAGGCAATCTGTGAGAAGGAGACATTAATGATGCAGGAAAGCCCTTTTTTACTACTACAGGCATAGTCTAAGTCTTTTTGTTGTAAATGAAAACTTAATTTCTGAAGAGGGGGTAGAGTGTTGCAATATCTTTTTGGTAAGTGCCAAAAAAACAACTGCCATTTTCTCACAAAGGTAAATGGACTCCAAAACTGTGGCTGACAGACTGGTTTTGTGGTAGAGAGGATTAAGAGAAGAGTTTACCACTTGTCTTTTTAGTCCTATGTGGGAAAAAGATTTAATTAATTCCTTCCCAGTTCATTGTTCTATTCCCAGAAAGGCTGACATCCAGCTTACCTTTCCCAGATTCAGCCCTAGCCAGATGAGGTGAAGTCCTTGTGCCTGAGCACACCTGCCTGTGAGTCAGCACTCACTGTAGTCGCTTGAAGTCTTCTCCTTAACTGAAGCAGTCTTTGGGTTGGGGCATCCGAGGAAGAAATCTCTGCCTGTTGGGTTTTACCTTCTTGTGAGGACCCAAAATGGCTACATGAAACAGCAGGGCAGCATTGTCTACTAGCACTTCTGTGTACTTCCTCATGAAAAAAGACATGAGAACAGGCCATACTGATCACTGCTGGTCACCACCAGAGTTCAGCAGCTGTAGGATGGATAACATGCACCTTCCTTGAGCTGGCATCAGCAGTTGAGAACAGAAGACTGTTCCCCTATGGCACTCCCCAGCGCTCACTCCATGTGAAAAGCCACAGTGAGGAGCTCCGTTCTTTTGCAAGTGATAAATTATCATCCTGTAAGATGTGAGGCTTGAGGAGCCAGCTACTGGAATCAACCTCCTTTCGCTGCTTTGAAGTGATATCAAACCCTGGCCTTCCTGGTGTGCTGCATAACACTACTTCAGAGATCATCCATTCCTTTGAGAAAAGTTTAGTGCCTTGAAAAAGACTTAAATAACAGTTATCCTTCAGAAACATATAACAGAAATGTGCACTGCAACTCATGGCAGGTTATCAGATTTTTTAATGCTCCGAGTGGGATCTTTTTGAAGTTTTCTGAGATTTTCTCATTGAGATTTGAGAATCTGCATTTTGAGAATATAAACCTGCAAAATGCTTGCTTTTGCCTTCTTTCTGTGATTTGTTAGTAAAGAGAAATGAATGCTAAATATTGTGTTTCCCTGTCTAACAAATCCATATTTTATAGCATTCACAGAAGCTTTGTCAGAGTGCTACCATCATTTAAAGGAAGATTTAAAAAGTGTGAAGTTAAATTTGACAATATTGTTCAATAGTCCTACATCTAAAAGACACGGATGTGCTCTTCTGAATTCTTTGCAAAAAGCTCTGCTCAAGGTAAGTGATAATAAAAAAGTAATCTTTTTCTGTTTGCTTCTTATCCAAATTATGGAGGCAGAAAGAGACTAGATGTCAGGTGGTTTAATTAATTCATAATTTTCTTAATTCTTCTGTAAATACCACCTGGCACTAGATGACCTATTCCAGATTATCTGTCATGCAGTGAAACACCAATACGGGATATCTCTGGCTTGTTTCTTTGGGAAGGGGCTGGAAAAGCACATGTGAAGGACAGTGTGGCTCCTGCCTGGTGCAGGGCTAGAGCTGAAGGGCTTTTCCCCCATCCTCTGGTTCTGTGGCACTTCTGCTGCTGATTTGAGAAAGCTGCCACCCCTCTTCAAGTGCAACACTGGCTTGTGGTTGGAATCCTGCTGTTGTCCCCAGACAGGTAATGTAGCTCTGCATGGGTGGGTTTGGACACCACATAATGGGAGGGCATACGCCACCTCCTGCCTCATATTGGAGGTGCCTCCAACCCGTTTTGCTGTACCCTGAGTGAGGTTTTTCCCATCCCCATTTCCTGCTTTGACCTATTGAGGATCTAGTCACGTGTCAGTAGAGAGCAGCAGTGCTGGGAACATGATGTTTTGTATAGTACGTTGGCCATTTCAGAGCAGTGGGTCCTACTCTCCTTCCAGTGTGCTTTTCTTGGCCTCACTGAGCTGCACATGTCATTGTCATACCTCCTCTGCTAGAAAGCTGGTGGTGGAGATGCTGGACACGGGTCGATGTGTCGGCTTTTTGGGAGGGCTTTGTTTCTCTTGCCTTGCACATGGCAGAGCAGTGTAGGGTCTGGCAGCTCCCCAGAGGCAGGGACCACAGGGACTTCCCAGGGCAGCAGGGAATCCTCAGACCCCCCAGACAAGGAGCTGGGCAGGATGGGGGGCAGTGTGGCAGCCCTGTCCCCAGGTTTTGGGCATTTCCCTGGGACAGGGATGAGCCAATATGCAAAGCGGGTTGCCACAGCTTTATATATATAAAGCATATACTTCGTCTGAAAGCAGCAAGACTCAGCTTTACTATGAGAATAACATATTAACAAAAGCCCTAAAATTTCTCTTTAGGGCTCTACTTGCTACTTTTGTAGTATAGCATCACTACTGTCACTGGGAAAAAGGGAACCAGAGGCACTACAGCAGCTCTCTGTAGCTTTACTGAAATTAAATGGTGCCTTTTAAAAAAATAACTTATTCCAGGGACTGTCTGTGACTCCAGGGACTCTGTTAAAGGCCACCAGGCAGTGGACAAAGCGCATGACCCATTAATAAATTAAGTCTGTTACTGTTCCCTCCAGCCATGTTTCACCTCCCAAGCACATCAGGTATTCTGCTGCTGCTAAAAATCCATTCCTGTTCTCTCAAATGCTTTGAAATCTCAGTGATCAACCTACAGGTCTCTGAAATAGAGAATCACAGAATGATATGGGGTTGGAAGGGACCTCTGGAGATCATCTAGTCCAACCCCCCAATTATGCTTAAGAAATTATCAAGAAATTATGCTTAAGGTGATAATAGAAGTTACAGAAGTGCAAAGACTGATGCATGCAGAAAATGACAGCTGACAAGCAGCAACATTTACGAATCTGGTATTGCCCAATAGGGAACAAGCATCCAGCAGTGCACAAGCACCTGACCCCCATTGAAATCCGTAACAAAACCCCCATTGACTTGTATGGAACTGGGATTTCAGCTCTCATATTTAGCAATTCAGCTGCAGAGTTTGTGGCAAAGAGCAAGGTATTTGTATGCAACACTGACCACCCAAGAGACGGGACCACAGCCCTGGCAGAGAGCACAGAACAAAGGAGTGTTGAGCTGGATCCAGATGCGCTGCACAATACTCTGGCTGCGTTTGTACAATTAGCCCATCATGACGTGAGTCACGGATAATAAAGAGCTGTCTGTAGTCCCACATAGCAGCAGCAGCAGCAGCAGCAGCAGCAGGGCATGAGGAGCTGCGGCAGTGGCTCTGCGGGCAGGATTCCTTAAAGAAGTGTAATCAGGTCACTTGACATATGTTGGGCATCCATACGGCTGAGTAAATAACTCAGCCAAACACCTGGAAACATCATGGGATTGATAAAAACAGATGTGTGACTAACAGGAAAATCCTGCAATCCCAGTCTCCTATTCATTGCTTTCAAAAGTTATTTTCCTCGTGCACTCACTCAGGCAAATACAGATCCATATCACGTTTTTTGTAATTAAAGTAATTTATTTCTCTTTTTTAATAAGTGAAAGGTTCTGCTACACTCACTGGCATGAGTCCCAGATGAGTGTAAACTACCCAGAGCAAGAAGTTTTCCAGAAAATGTTACCTCAGCTTGTCAGGACTTCAGTCTCAGTCAACACACGTTAGCCTTTCATACATGTGCGAGAATACTGTTTATTGTTTAGCTTCATGCTTTGTTCATTTGTGAGCCCTCTTAGAGGCAGATGTCAACTTGACTAGCTTGACAGAAAACCAACAGTTCTCTCCTCTCTGCCACTGCACTTGTCAACTGAACTGGTTTTATCTTAAATTGTTTTGATAAAGTCCACAGGAATAAGCCCATTCCAAGGGCATGTTCTTTGCTCAGCACAGAGGAAGCACAGACCTGTAAGTCTGGATAGGGCTAGCCAGAATTTTATTGCTCGTAATTGTCAGAGACAAGTTAGAAACAGATTTAGAAAAAGTATTGTTTGTGTTTAAACATTCAGTACATAAATGTCCCAGAATGATGATGTGTCGGGGCCTCTCTACTCCCATCTCATGGTAAACAGAGATCACAGCAACTCTGGGACCAGAGAGCCTGGCCCTGGAATGTCTGCATTTTGTGGGAACTGCAGACATTTCCAAAATACATTCATTCTGTATGGGACAAAAAGTCAAATAAAATCACCTTCTAGAATAATATTTCTCCAAGTGATATACTTCAAAATGAAATGTCCTGGTTTTTTTTTTTTTTTTTACATAATCTGAATGTGTTCTCTTGCTTTGAAAAGAAGCACTAGTGCTTTAAATCCACTCTCTAAGACTTCTGAGGAAAAAAAAAATCATCTGTGAATTATAGCGAATAGTACAATTGAATGAGAAAGAAGGTAGATCCCACGCAACTCCACCATTTATGAATTGCTGCTGGAGAACCTGTCATTCCCACAGTGACATGTCTCTTCTGAGAATGACCAAGAAGGTCACTCCTTTCTTCTCTGTCACACCTACATTTTAGGAGTAGCATGGTAATACCCCATTTACAGAGGCAGATGTCCTTAACAGAAATGAAACAGTTTATTTCCTTCCTAACAGTGGAATAATTTCTGCATACTTTTCCATGCCTGACCCAAGGATCCACAATTGGGCCTCAGAAGCCATGACAAGACCTATTTCAAAGCTCAACGGTGAAATACCCTTCTTGGCTCTTGGGAAGGGCTCATGCTGCTGTGTCTGACATGCAGAGCTGAGCTTGGAGGAAATCAGTTTTAGTCAACATCCTCATCAAACTGATGCTTTAGTCCATAATCACTGATTGCTTTACACGTCTGCAATTTCAGCTCACCCAGGGTGAGCCAATTGACTCCCTCGGTGAGGAAACCTGTGAGTAGCGGTGGGCTGGCTTTCTCCTGTATGCCCCTATACTGACCACCCTTCAGGGCTCAAAACCTTACCGTGTCTTCTCGTAGAAGGGAAACTCTATTGCCCTTCTTGGTGTGTGAGGGAGCTCCTTCAGTGACAGAAGATCAGCGTGTCAGTTTGCCTCTTGAGGGGTTTTGTGCAGAAGCACACTTTGTGGTTAGCCAGTCGATCAGGTACCATGAGGGAGAAACTTACGGGTTGAGGCTAGCAGCAACGGCTGACCAGGGAAGAAGACTCTGAAAAAGCATGAGGATATTCACTTTAAGATGAAGAATTGAATCAGTCCTCCCTGGTCACAGGATTTTTTCTGGTGAGGTGTGAGCATGTCTGGCATCCAAGGCAGAGGGAAAAGCACACCACCAAGGATGAATCTTGCCCAATACCACATTAGCCCACTGAGTCTTGCTCCAACAGTGCCTGGGAACCTGGAAAAGGGAAAATTTGTGCCAGCTACATCTGTTAGGAAAAGTTAGAGGAGAATCTTGCACTAGAGAGTCCTCTCATTTCTCTGGACTTGGACAGGGGTGAGACCTATAAATGATGAGGATCCACAGTCCCTCCGTATGTCTTTGAGAGGTAACTAAGTGAAGCAGTGCTATTGCCAGGCATCTTACGTTGATATATACAGACAAGGTGAACTTGTAGAGAGATCTGCATGCTGAAAAAGTCTGGAGACCTGTTCTGTTTGATTCCTTTGGATTTAAACAAAGGCTAAGAGTCCTCTATTTGATTTCTTTGGTCTAGGGTAAAGGCAAGGAGCCTCTGTTTGATTTTAACTGACCTATTAAAGGCACATTGACACTGCTCACATAAGTTGATGTTATTGACTTGTTCTACTGTAGCAGACAATATGCAGCCCCTCCTAGCCCTGAAAACATTTCATTCTACATCCTGAATTTCTCAGGGAAAGGTGGTGGGGTTTATTGACCCGGACATCATTTATTTCCTAGACACCTAAGGGGATGGTATTGGCCTCTTCTGGCCTTATCTTGTTACTTTGCCATGATGGCTTGCGATGTGCATTTTGCCTTAAGGTTTCTTTATTACTTGTCTCTTGATGTAGGCCAAAAATGGTCAGTCTTGTCATCTTCCTGAAGGAATTCATAAAACTTTTCCTGTCAGAATAATCTGTTACCTCTTGCTCCTCAAGAGCTTACTGGGTACTGGGCCTTACTCTTATAATTTCCCCCACCATCAGTCTTCCCATCCTACAGAAGAAGGACCCTAGGGGTAGGATGTACAGTAGGCATGAAGTATGGGGAAGAAGAGAGATTACACATTTTTGAAAGTAGGATAGGGAAAAGCACAGGTTGTGAGAGAGGGAAATGCGTAGGGGCTTGAGCAGAACCATCCAGGGTAACAATGTTTGTTCCATGTAAGTTCAGAAATCATGCACTTTGCTACTGGGTAGTGGAAATACAGTTAATCCCAAGAATGGTCTTCCCTCACAGAAACCCTGACATCTGTAGTGATGCTTTCAAGATGGATTCATGGGGTCCTGAGTGCTATGTCCTTGTGACAAGGTTTCTCACCGGCATCAGAGGAATGGTCCAGCGTGTGATGGATTGTGATGGTGCACACAGTGCTAGGGATGCTGGCAGGCAGACAGGCAGTCTCTAGCTCGGTGTGGGTGTGGGTGCCTGGAGGCATGCTCCACACCCACACTGTGGGGGCTGAGGGGCACGAAATGAGGGCTGGCATCAGGTGAGCAGGAGCACATGGCTGGACTGGCACTGGGTTTGTAGTGTCACTCGCTGTGCAGGCTCCTCTTTGTGAGAAGGATGATGACATTATCTGACCCAGGGTAAAAATAGCCCCTATGGCAGACTTCACCCGTATATCTTGGGTTTAACTCTATTGATAATATTTTCTTCTGAAAAGTAATTGTCTTTGTTAGTTTAACCCCTATTTATGCTTAAAAAGAAAATATACCAAGATAAACCTTTATGATTTCTGTAATCCTGTGTTACTTTCTGATTCAAACCAATCCTGCAAGTCCAAGCTTGGTAAGTTAAACAGTTTTTCTCTTGTGTTTCTTTAAATAAATTTTCCAGGAGCCAGTTGTGTAAGCCCTTTTGGTTATTTTTTTCCCTCCAGTTAATATATTCTGTGCCAACAAGTTATAGGGCCATAGAGAGATCGAATTATACCAATTAAACTAAAGATTTGACAATCTTGTCATAAGTAGAGCAAAAGATTTGGTTCAAAAGGCACTTCAAATTATTTCCTACTTGCAATCAAAATAGACTTTATGGGGCTAAGGTCTATCTTTGATTATGCTGGTGCACAGCCATGGAAAACCAGTGAAAACTCCTGTGGGTGGAAATGGGTATATTTCAGGGCTGTCCGAGTTGCTCCATTCAGAACCTGGTGTCAAAGCAGGTGTCAGACCTCTCTCACGTTGGCTTTATATTTGGAATGAGATGGCTGTCGTTAAGCACTCAAGCAAGCATGTGCTTGCTTGTGATATTCTATATTAGGAGCTGAGAGGGGTACTCATTTCAGCTTTCAGATAATCTTCCATATTCCTTTTAGGAAAAGCCATTTTTCACAGCTAAATTTGACATTTAGAAGGCTAGATTTATAGGCAGTTGAAAGAATTTCTTTAGCTGTATCTCGAAAAAGCAACAGAGTGTGAACTTAAGTATTTCAGGATCATACTTAGAATTTGTTGAGTTTTAGAGGCCAATTAAGTAATTCAATTTTCTTTCTCGATATATGATATAATCATGCATGTCCTTATTAAACTAATTTCATTAAAGCCAAAGACATTTCTTATGTGAATATATTCATGCAAAATTAATTTCATTTTCAGATAAATTAATTTCTCAAATTCAGAGCAATTTTCACTAAAATAAATTAAAAAATATTTTAAAATGTCAATAGTCTAAACAATCATGAGCAGTGCTATAATAAGCCAGCACTTTTAAATGCAGCGGACATTTACTTTAGGGAATGAACAGATTTAAGCTTGGAGTCCCCAACTGATCATATGTAAAAAATAATGGGTCAAATTCAATTCTAATTTGGGGATTTTTTTCATGGTGTTCATCCATGCAGTACCTAAGCACTGATTTATACCAAATGGCACATCACAAGAAAAAAATTTGTGGGAAAAGCCAAAGCTGTACCAACACCCTTAGGCAGAACCTAATGTCATGGAAAGGCTGCAGGCTTTCCTGGGGAGGGCAAGGCAGCACAGCGAGGCTGTTGCATGAGTATAAAAAAACATTGATTTAAACAGAGACAGGCAAGCAGCTCTACCTGTGCCTGGTGCAGAAGCCCGGCTGCCCAGCATTGGCTGCGCCCAGGTAAATCTGTTCCTGGTAGTGCAAAGGGCAGCTGGTTCAAATTAAAGGACTTTGAGCAACGATTAAGCACAGGTGAAAGTCTAATTGCATGGATGACTCAGAAGGAGTGAGAGCAGCCAAGGGCAGGGAGGAGAGCACGAGGAGCTCTGGGCACACTGAGCAACATGCGGGTGCTGTGACTGGGGGAGGGATTCAACCACTCTGAATTTAGGCCTTCTGGACAGGGGATGCTGAACTCTTCCATCCATGTGCTCAGCTCTAAGACAAGGGGGATGTTTTGGGGTGGAGGAAACAACATGGCAGACATTGCTGTGATGTGAAACATTCTTTCAAATCAGTCAGGATAGGAAACAGGGGTGGGAAAATGCTGGAAAAGCACAATGTTATTTCATATTATATGTGTGAACTTTTTTGAGGTGAAATACTTCCCTCTCCCTAGCTTAAAAGACCCTACTTTAACACTGACATCCATTGCAGTGAAGAGAGATACTTAATAATCCAGCTCCCTGGTCTGGCCCTGCATGGGGTCATGTCCAATGTGATGTTCCTTTTTCCCAGCTGCAAGAGCACTGCCATCACTCCTGCTCCTCCCCAGCATGGCTCATTCCGGTAGGCTGTGTAAATTGGCCATTAATTAGCTTCAGGAGATTAAAAGCTTAAAAATTAATAGCACCAGTAAATTAAGAAAAAAACAAACAAACCAAACAACAAACCAACAGGTGAAAGCTAAACATCATTTTAAATATGAAATATTAATTTGCATAATGCTGAGTAGGCATCCACTTGATTCTAGAGGAACTACATTGCAATGCTTTTAATAAATATATTCATAAGTCCCTTTTTCTTTCCCTCAAAATGAAAAGGTCAAGACTAGCTCTTCCTCTGTGACCTTTCTGAGGAGCATTATCATATCACACTTGTTGATTACAACATGAAAACTAAAGGTATATTGGCTGCAGTGCCTGCAGCAATAATTTTTACCTTCAACACTTCTAACTCAACACATAATTTTCACCTTCAATACATTATAACTCATTCTGTTTCTATATTATTCCTCATTCTATATCATAACTAAAGTGATTATAACTATGTATTATTATATATTAGCAATAGCTCTAAGAGCATTCAAGAGTACTTTATAAACTGTCTATTTATTAAATTAATTATGATTAGTTTATTTTGGTATGTCTTTCCACTGTCTAGATCTTCTGGCATTATGTTATTGTAATTTGAGCAATTTTTCCAGAGCCTGTACATGCGACCTACTGAGAAGTCTAATAGCTTGCAGATAGTCCTGTAAAAAAGATAGGCAAGATCAGCAGTTACAAACTCCTTTACAGACCCATGGGTGAGATTCATTCACATTAGTATGGTAGACATATCTTAAATAAGCAGGTTTCTTCTGTTGGAGAAAGCAGTGTGACCATTGCAGGTGATAAATATTTCCATTTCTATCCACCGCAAACGGCTATTTTCCATCACAGGTAAATCACCACATTCAGTGACATCCTTAGGAAATTGGAGTGACAGTGATGTCATTATTTTGGGTTTGTCTAAACTTAAGACTCATTTTATATAAAAGGGGGACAGGGGATTTTGAACTTCCTGCTATAAATTGGTGTTCCTGCCAATTATTGCTGAACTGCTGAAAGACAAAAAGAGAAAAATGTTCCACTGAGTAACTAGTTCACTAGTCTAGAACTCAGATTCATCAATACCTTACCATACCTTCACAAATGTCCACAATTTAATCATCTCAGCCTCCACAAGAGCTGCGTAAGTATGACATGCAGTAATCCAGTAATCCTCATTTTACAGCCAAACAAAATGCTATCAAATGATGAAATTACTCATCTGATCAAGCTGGGTAATGAAAGGAATCATTATTAACAGCCTCTCCTGCATTTATTCGTATTTCAGTGGACTACCCCACTTTAGCTGTTCTCTCATGATCTGCCCATCGTTGCAGGTTCATTTAGCTGGTCCTAATGAGTGGGAAGAGGTGTGAGGCAGCGATGCACAAGCCAGGGCTGCCTTCCTGGGCTAGTTCTGGTGAGGGTGGGCAGGAGCAATTGAGGGGCTCAACAGGGTGACTGCAGGGACTCCTGAACCTGCCCAGGAACCTTTTAGGAGGGTGCAGGCTGGTCCAGGCCAGAAGCGCACCAGGGGCTCTTATAGCCGCTCATGACTGCAGAAGACCATGTTCCGCATTTGAGGATATTTTGTGATACTTCTGAGTTCGGACATAACCATGTAACTCATCCCTCAGAACCATCTCATTTATAGGCTCTTTGAACACCGTAATGGTTCATATTACGGTGTCTGACACCCTGGAGATTATCTAAACAATTAAAATCATAGAAATCTGTTTCTTAGCTAGAGAAAGGGTGAAAAAAACCCAGGAAACTGATCTGTCGCGACGGAGGGGTGATTCAGCAAGCTTCGTTTATTCCAACCTCGTTACACTAATTATAGGCTGTTTAATTAGCTCATACATATTGCAGAATGCGAGCTCACAACTGGTTAGTTTGATTGACGTCAATCCCACCCAACTCTGTTATCTCT
The DNA here is from genome assembly GCA_025769975.1 of Gallinago jamesoni. Classification (NCBI taxonomy): domain Eukaryota; kingdom Metazoa; phylum Chordata; class Aves; order Charadriiformes; family Scolopacidae; genus Gallinago; species Gallinago jamesoni. The sequence goes on along the minus strand of JAOQGH010000019.1, from coordinate 21,756,477 downwards.
AGCTCCCGGTTCCACATCTCTATGTATCGAAGACATCCTGTAGTTGTATCTATGTATCGAAGACTTCCTGTAGTTGTATAACTTTGCTAACAAGAGCGAACTGTCTTTACAGCGTCGATACCTATATCAGCTGAGTACGGTGTTTCCCAAGATCTCCTTCAATTAGCTTATTTATGTCTACGTGACCCTTTTCAGCTAACCAGTTTCCCACACTGAGCCTTGAAAATATTGGCTTTCCTGAAAAACAGAAAGGTTGTGCATGTTGGTAGAAGTTTCCCAAAGGCAGCCTTGGGATGACTGGGTGGCTGCATGGCTGTCTGTCTGCCTGTGCATAAGCAAATGCTGAATGCTGCAGGTTTTAGTCTCCATAGATTATGGACATACACAAACTAAGAGCATTTAGGGTCTAAGGACACTCATCTTAAAAGTTTCTTTTCAGATTTAAAACTATGCACGCTTGATATAATGGCCCAAAAAATGAAAGAAATAAGTTTATGGTGCTTTTCTATTATATACAGAAGCAATAGGTTTCCCTTTGTGGATTAGTAAGAGCAATTAACCTCATATGGCATTGATGTGCTAGGTTTGAAATGTTTGTTTAAGCAACAAGTGTCCTTACAACACATGAATGAAGGAATGTTATGCTTTGTGATAATCGGTGTTGTCAGATACTCATTCCCTGGTATCTGATGATCTTATAACAGGAACATCACAAGTGAAGTGATAAACAGGAGGATCAGCTGTAGGAAGCACAGAGTAGTTGTTGCTAATGCATGTGTTTGTAAATGCCAGTGCTGGGGACGGCAGCAACACGTCTACAGATTTGGCTGTAAAACTGTTTTCCCACAAAGATACATCTGATAGCTCTCATTCAGTGTCTGTTAAACAACACGTAAGACAGACGTTGCTTTCACCAGGTTTATGTGAGTCCTCTTATGATGCTAGGAACAGGGTGAGGCACAGCTCGCAGGCATCTGGCCAACTACAAGTTGAGGTGTCTACTGCGAGCTGGATGTCCAGGCAGTCTCTAGGGCATAGATGGGTTTTTCCAGGAGGTAGTTTGTTGTAACTGGGTTTAGGAAACTGTGATGAGGGGAAGGACTCTAGCAGTGTCTCTCTGCCCCCACCAATCATGGAGGGATCTTACCTGGCTAGCTTAGACTAGATGCCCTGCCTTCCAGATGGCCTAAATTCGATAGATAGGAGAATATTAAGCTTTGATCTTCCCGTGCTTATTGCACAAGCATACACTGCTTCCTTTAATAACTTCAGCAACCTATATGACTGTTTAGGAGGAGGAAACTAATTAACAACAGATATTTAACTGTCCTATCTTTATCGTTAGCTAAGTCTTACCGTACTGTACATCCAACTTTAATATGAAAACAATTATTTATGATAATAAAATGCTGGAGAGAAGCCAATTCTAGATACACAATGTGGTTTTTAGCTGGAATTTATTCAGCTTCCTAAATGCATACTGTAGCTTCTAGCTGGGTTTTTCTTAAAAGTAAGAAAAGCAAATTTTAATTTAAAAAGTACAAACAGTCTCAAATAGATTCTGTAAAATCTGGCAGACTGTGCAAATTAATGAGGTTGTAAACTTATGCTGTAGATGATTTCTGATTTCTGATTTCACTGTATTATAGGGTATAATAGTCATGTGGCTCAGAGATGTGGGTTACAGCAACGGGCCAGTCCTCACTCTCAGACTATCTCGGCGATGTGGGAGAGAAGAGCAAGTGAATACATTGACTTGCTGTGCATATGATGCACATAGTCAGGATTTTTGGGGGTGAATGTAACAATACATGTGACCATTTCTTAAAATGCATCTTACAGCCTGTGGAATTTCTCAAACATAATTTGAACTGATTTTTCACACATAACTGGGGTTTTGACCAACACTCGGCTGTAAACCTGTGGAGTCCCAGCAGCTCTCAGAAACTTGAAATCTGCAAACAATATTGCTGCAGCTGTCCAGGTGGTGGCACCCCAGCCCTGTTTTTCTCGAAGGCCAAAAAGTGCTCCAAGAAGTCTAAAGGAAGGAAATGTTTTGTTTCATATAATTTGTTCCATTTGTAAATAAGCACAAAAAATTTGTAAATCTAAACTTCATTTTAAGAGTCATACTTGAAAGAAACCATTAGTAAAACAAGACAAGGATTTCTTACTATGGCTACCTATGATACCTCATTTCTTTTCTTTTTTAAATACACTGTCATTCTGCGCATTGAGACTGTTTATTATTTCATGCACTATTTACTCATGTTAAAAAATGAAGTGACAAAGAATAGAGGCAAAGGTCCCCTGCATGCAAGGAATGGTGGATAAATATATTTGTTTGTACTATGGGATTGCAGTTCCACTAGAACAAACACTTGACATTTTGATGAGTGTCTCCAGGGAAAAAAGGTACTAACTTCAGAACTTAGTTTTAATTATCCTAAGGAGATTACATTATTCAAAAGCATCCCACTGGTAAGCTGCAGCATTTCCTGAAACAGTTTAGTGGAAAATGCCACATTAATCAGTTCAGTATTTCACGCAAATGGCTTAATGATGGGAAGAAGTTGAAAGCACTGTAGTACAAAAAAAAAAAAAAAGAAAAAAAAGAAAAAGAGGCAGAATGTTCATTTAAGGGAGTAGGATCACATTTAAACGACCTCTTTCAAGAGTAAGTTTTAGAGAGGGGAATGACAACAGGGAGGAAGACAATGCTGTTTTATTCTTGATGTGCTGCTACCCGCAATGGGTCTGGTGCTCTTCTCCGTTGGAAGAAGACACAAGGCATGCCTGAGGACCTCACAGCCCTACAAGTTGTGATCATGGCTTTCACTGACTAGTTGCAGTATAAATATAATCTGTCATTGGCATTTATACTGTTGGGATAAGAATTCTATTTAATGAAGAGGGCATCTCCAGACCCACTTTGGTTTGTCTGCTGTTACAGCTAAAACACAAAACAACAAGGGTTCAGATGGAGTTGTTTCTCTTCTCTTCAGAGATAAAAAGGCCAGACGTTTGGAGTCAACTCTTTTTGAATAGTCAAAGAAATGAACATGAGGTATATGAATTCGAGTTATGGCTTTGTGCAGTCCATGCACTTCTGCATTTCACATGCAAATCTGGCCACTTTATCTTCTCACTTACCCTCCACAGGCATTTGTGATAGCTCCGTTAATGACAGACAGCATTACCCATGTGTTTTGCTGTCAGATTCATGTGCGTAAACTTTTTATTACCCTGTCCTTTCTCCTCATGTTCCCTCATTCCCATCTGTATCCCCAGTCCATCAGAAAAGAGTTTGCACAGTTAGTTCAGTCCCAACCTACATGATATTAAATCAAGTTGTCAGTCAAACTGTTAAAGTTGTAAAGTATCAAACTGTGGGGTGCAATTTTTCTGAAGCAGTGACACACAAAGGTCTCTCCACACAGAATAACGATGCCCCTTGTGCAGGTGGGGCTAAGAGAACATACAGCTATGATAAGCAAGGAGTCACACCACAATTTTTGGTCACACCACTTGTCTGGTCACACCACTTTGTCCAGACCTCTTCAAACAGGGAGGAGGGATGCAGTAAAGGGCCATTTTAGTGATGTTATTGATAAGGAAGGAAAACAGGAGGATAGTGGAATTCCTCCCTTGACTCACTACCACTGAGATACATCCAAATTACACTTTCTGCATTTTGCTAATGCACATGCTCTAGGAAAGTGCCTGTAAGTTCACAAAGTGGTAGGTAACTGCCATCATGGATTTGTCAAGAACAGATCATGTCAAATCAGTCTAATTTCCTTCAATGACAGTATAAGTGGCTTTGTGCTAAAAGCAAAAACCAGAGATGTGACATATGTTGTTGACTTCAGTGTGTCTTTTTTGTACTGTCTCCTATGCCGTGGTCATAAGCAGAGTAGTGTAATGTGGTCCAGGGGAAACTGCTGGCAGTGAAAGCCAGCACACAGGTCTTGAGAACAGCAATCACTGGCTCACCTTCAGCTTGGTCACAAGTATCAAGAGGGGTTGTACAAGCATCAGTCTTGTGTTGGTTACTATTGAAAAAAGAGTTGGTTGACAAAGAAGAGAGAGTGCCTGCTATGTTTTCATGTAAGTGTAAGACAGGAAGGACTGCAAGTATTTTAGATGACAGGGCTAGCATTTTAAAGGGTCTGGACGAATAGAGATAAATGGACTGAAATAAATAGGCTGCCATTCAGTGAGGATAAGTGGAAGTCTCTATCCATTGACTGAAGAAATGACCTGCAGAGCTGTGAGGGGGGGCAGGGAGGGGCAATGAGACAGGCATAAGGATCTGCAGCTTTTAGTAGGTCACAAACTGAACACAAATTAGCAGTGTCATGATGCTGAAAAAAAGCAAACCTCACAGTGGGATATATAAAACCAGAACTATGTCAGACACGTAAAGCAAGCCTTCCCTTCTGGCAAGGCCACAGCTGGACTATAGCCTCCATGTTTGCATGGCACACACAAAGAAATGTATTGAGAGAAATGTCACTCAATCTGCAGAAACCAATGTAAGAAGGGAGGCAGTACAGAGATTTTATCTTACTAGGACTCCTACAATCAGAAATGTGTTGTAGAACATTACTGTATGTTTTCAAGTACTGTATGTATTAGAAATCATTAGGACTAACCTGAGAAGCAAAGAAATGAGGGCAAAAGTGGTGGAGATTTTCAGGCAAGATTAGCTGAGTTAAAGATGTATGGTTTGCTTAGGTAATCATTATGAATGAAAACTTGCGAACAGTACAATAATTGGGAACAGTGAGAATGACTTTGCACCTCACACACATGTAAATAGGGAGTAATGGTGGCAATCAGAGCTAAAAGTTGGGCTAATATTAGAGAGATCCCAGACCTTGTGAACATGCAGTAGTATTAAGCAGTCCCAGCATAAACCAGTCTGTTACTCTCACCCCTCAGTGCCTCAGTAAGGAACAATTCCAGCTTCACTGTTAGTCAGAAAGATTACTGCACACAGGTATTACCTTTCCTTAACTTTTAAGATCCTATGAAAAAAAACAATACGCTAACCTGTTTGTTTCTTTTGCTGTTATGTTATTTACAAATTTGGTAACTCCTGGTAGGTTTTCCACTCATTAGTCTGAATTAATACATGTATCTTTAAATAGTGATCACTTCAAGCCAAGATACTCATATTTGATGTTCACTAAGCACACACACAAAAAAAAGTTGCTACATTTAGAGATTCACATAGGACTCCTGTTTGCTCTAACTGCTTGGGTGACTATCTAAATTCCTCCAGTTTGGGCCCCCCTCCTTTCTCATAATTTCTGGGATTTCTAGTTGACCATTGTTGAATAAGAGGCTGGGGCTCCTTTTTGAAGGGAGAACTGCAGGTGATGGTCACACAAGCATAGCCAGTCAGAAGCTGATCTGTGTTTATAGGGTATAAGATAATGTTATTGTTACCAGTGTTAGACAATTCTTCTCACACACCAGAGTTGGTACCATGCCTCTTGGCTTGTCAGTATGTAATTCTGAACTTCATGCCAGCCATGTCTTTGGAGGTGAAGAAACTATCACCTCATCAAAAACAAAATAGCCTTTTGATGTCTCCAGACACTAACAAATATTGAGCCCAATAACTCAACAGTCTTGCAGTGCATACTCAGAGGTACATGCCAGCTGGTGCCTTTCTAGTTGTCTTTCTCCTGTTTCTTCCTGATTTTGCTCTTGAATTCCACAACTGGGAGTGCTGGGAGCCCTTCCTTCCTTTGCCACTTCCTAATCCTACGTGCACACAGAATGTTCGGTAGTGATTTGCTGTGGAGATTTAGGATTTTTATACCTGTGGAATGTCTGTTTTTTTAGGGTTTAACATTTTTGGAATAATACCTAATTTGGTCAGATTTGTGGTCTCCTTACCACTCCAGTTACTGTTTGCATTAATACTGTAGCTATTTTTCTATTGGTAGAGAAATATAAGAAAAATGCCATGAAAGGACATTCCAGAATGGCAGAAGCCAACCTTTTGCTTTCTGCTTCCTCCTCTCCTTTTTAACACTGCCCTTCAAAACCTTTTGCTCAAGCATTCTCCTGGCGCCTAGAAAAGAAAAGAAGCCATCATTTTTATTCTTAAAAAAATATAAAAATAATAAATAATCACTTTCCCGCCAGCCGTGAGCCGTTGCAGGTGCCTCCATCGCCAAGCACTGCATGGGGTCCGTCATGCTGCCTGGGGCGGGCTGTCCCTGGGATGCCTCCTCTGCAGGGCCAGGGCTCCAACCCCGAGCAGAGTTACTACTTCTTAATGCAGGCTTTCAGCCTGGAGAATCAGTGAATCTCAAGGAATATATATCTTATCCTTCACCTTCTTCTCTTGAGCTTTAAAACATATGCTTTTATTTCTTTTGTGTTTCAGTCTCTTCAAATAGGCATTGTGGTTATGAAGCCCTCAGGGCATTAAAAATCGGTTTCATGGTAACAAGCAGATTTTTTTTTCTTGGGATTTCCGACTGAAATTCTGTACATCTCTGCCCACTCTTGACGTTTACCGTTCTTGCTTACTCTAATTATCCCCAAGGGTACAAATAGGCAGGTCCTCGGTTGCCACCAATGGACGCTTGGCTGCCACTGCTTTTTCTTGATTATGAAATTTAAAAACTCACATGGGAAAAAGTAGTCATACTTTCTTTATGAAGTGCTGACAGTTGGAGGTTTAGCAATTACAGCTACTTTGTAATGTAATTTAAGTCTACATTCTGTCATTTCAAATAATGGTCAAAACTCTGCTGTCAGGTATCTTTGGAGAAGATTTTACCAGGCTTAGGTCTCTTCACAAGAAGCTTTCCCCCCATGTTTTCTCGCGTAAGTCCCAGCTGGATAAAATCTGTATGGCTATTGAAGAAAGAGTATCAACAGAACTGATGGGAAATGGAAGCAGTATAAAATCCAAGAGAGGATGCTTGCACAGATCAGTCTCTGACTTTAGTATAATTTTATAACACAACACTGTAAACTGACTAGTGTTGCTTGAGGTACTCCCGAGTCACATCGTGAAACCTGAGGATTTCACCTGACCTCTGCAAGCAGAGGTCACCAGAATAGGAGAGAAATGGGAAGATAGTTTTTTTTGTGCTGGATCTAAGTTACAGTTACAGCTTCTCTTCATTTAGCTGCCAATAAGAATTTCAGAAAAGACAACAGACAAGAGATAAAAAGAATGAGAGGAAGCCTAATTTAGAACCAAAGGAGTTGCAAGAAAATTTGTCTGAGTAGTGCCTGGTGCTTTCACTGAGGGAATTGGGAGGACAGGACCTTCAGGAGTGATGACAGGTAACGATTTTATATGGATGTGGAGAGCACCTCCTTATCAAAATATGGGAGAAGGAAGACTCCTCAAAGTGAAAAGATTTTATTTGTGGAAGTAATGGAAGCAAGTGGAAGATACAAAGAGAGTAAAATGAGAATTCAGACAAGTATTTAATCTGAAAAAAATCCCTGGGATTAGACCAGGAGACAAAGGTTCTGGATACCTGAGGTCTCCTCCATACTTTCTGAAGCCAGGTAATCTGGGTATCAGGTCACTTTGGTCATGGGACTTCAGATCTCACATGTCACCTAGCCTGAGTTTTCCAGTGAACAAAATAAAATGCAAAGCCACAGAAAACTCAATGAAGGAACCAACCCAATACCCTCCCTGGCCAGTAATGTGCCACTTCTGCAGTGCTACAGGACAGACTGTACAGTCTTCCCTGTGGTTTGTTCATTGTGCAGTTACTGAGAGCTGGAGGTGATACTGCAAGGCAAGCAATAATAAAAATCCCCCTCATACCAAGGATAAAACCTTCAAGGGCAAGGGCTCCTCTAAGGAAGTGTCGCTGAAGCTTCATAAGCAGTTACTGCAGGTGAGCTTTTAATTAAAAGGAGAATTAAGAGAAATGGCAGAAGAAAGCTAATCAAAGGAGAAGGAAAAAGCAGAGAAGCCTGATTGAAATTTCTTTTGGTTGGCCGTTGGGTTGTTTGGGGTTTTTTTTCAATGCTGCTTTTTATTGTTTATGAAGCAAATGCTTAAACAAGCACTACTGGTGTTGCTGGTAATACTGTAACATTTGCCTTCAGTCCCTTTGTTGCTCAGGGAACACGTCAGATTTTCAGCACGTTTAGCCTTGCCATTTACTTCACAAATCACAGCTGCAGAATGGTACAACCAAGCCAATTTTACTAGAAATGAAATGCTGAGGAAATGAAATTTCTCCAGTGGTGTCTCCAGGTATGCTGAGTTTAGGGCAATCTTTTCGTTAATCTGGTACAGCAAAGAGATAAGCTATAAAAACACGGTATTCCTGTAAGATTAAATAATTAAGATCACCAGTGACAGTTAAAGAATACAACATTTGTACTTTTGTGGATCCTAGTGCAAGTCTGTACCAACAGAATATTTTTCAGAATATAAACACTGGGTATGAAAAAGGCAAGTAACAAGAGAGGGATGCGAGACAAAAACTCTGAAGCCCTCAATGTAAATGCACAAGCTGGTGTTTGAACTAAGATGAAATGCCCTCTTCTAAACAAAATACCTTTAGTCAAAGTACTTTTTGCTATAAATATTTTACCTTACATAATAACAATAAGCTTTATTTTTAAGGCATTTGCAGTGACCTTCAGGGCAGATAGTGGGAAGAAGTTGGTTGTGCTGAATGAAATGTTGCTGAATTCCAGACCTGGGGCACAGGTAGATCATGTAGCTGTTTCTGGTTAATCCAGCAGCTAGAAAGCAACGCTAGATCAATGTGCCTTTTTTTACCCAACAAGAATTTAATTCTGTGTTTCTTTTGCACAGGTTAAAGAGATCAAGGAGCAAAAAAATGAGAAAGGAAGCTTGTTTTCTTCCTTATGTGTGAGAACAGCAAGTAATTCTAATCAACTTTTGCTGAGGTCAGTCGCACGCTGCACAACAGAATAACAGCCATGGTCAAAAATATTCCGAAACCACAGTGGTACTGTAATAACACCAAGACACTCAGAAACAGTCACTTGACTTAACTCTTGTCTTACTGAAGCCAAGGTTTCCAAAGTTCCCTTTACGTTTTTCACTACTATTTAAAGTTTGATTTGGAAGGCACTGGGAGGCAAAGGTGGTGGGTAACAACATGAAGCCCCCAGGCGCCTGAACACACGCATACCAAAGAGAAAAGCAGAGTGGGGGTCCAGTGCATTTGAAAATCCACTTAAATGCTTTCAGTTTCTTCTGTGGAATCAGGATAATTCCTTCCCTCATGGTATGACATAGTGACTCGGTAGCAGAAAAATCAATGTTTATTTGTGAGAATGGTGTCATGAAAGCTTGCACAATGGTAGACACTTTTTTATTTTAAAATACTTGTGTTTTGAAATGAATTGCAGGAATAACTTGTCATAGTCTTTTCGGCTATAAAACACAAAGTTTGAATTCAGATAAATACAATAGAAGTTGGGTCAAACATAAATGCAACTAATTAAGCCAATTAAAGATTTTCTTCCTCATAACGGCTTTTATGTAATAGAGAAAGTGATATCAGAAATAAATTTTTCTGGAAATGCAGACATAATTGAACAGGTGTTTTGCTATCAATTTCAGCAAGATCCATTGTTTAGCTCTGCATTTTTGTGTCTCGTATTCCAGATTATTGCTCTGAACAGAGGACTGCTCAGAACACAGAGCCACATCTACATAACTGAGGAATCTTCCCCTTTAATGAAGCATTTTCTGGAGTGTTAAAATTCAAGTGTCCCAGGGTCAGGGGTTGCTGAGTACTTCAAAAACACTTCTTGGTCTGAGTTTAGTCTTTGTTCCTTTCGTGGTATGGCTGGATCTCTTCAGTGCCAGCTGCAGCTCTTTGCTCACTGATTCTGTAGCCACAGACAAAGGTGCCGTCTTGCGTGGTAGATGTCCTGTGCTTCCCATGAGTAATCTGTTCACAAAGTTGTTCTATTTGGAAGTGACACATCTGATTTGCTTGAAATTCCCTTTTGCAGCAGGGCAAAATTGTGGGGAACATTTGAGGCAGACCACTTGCTGACGACAGAGGCAATACGGAAAAAAAGGGCACCATGAGAAAACAGAAAGAGGTTTTAAAGCAACTCAACCCTGTTCTCAATTAGCAGCAACCTGTGGAGAAAAACCTTCCAAGTGGAAGAAGTGATGACACCTTCATAGGGTGAGTGTCTTAGGTGGAAACACTCCTTAATGTATAAATATGGTATCCAAAATTATTTCATTCCATTGAAAACATATTACAGAGGTTAAAAGAATGCTTTCCACCAAACAGAATATTCAAATAATGTAGGCTACAGTATTTCTTATTCAAGTTGTCAAATTGTGTACAGTTAATTAAACTATGTGATTGAGTGAGCATCCCAATGTGTTTAACATATGATCAAGAAGCCAGCAAAACTCAACATCAGACTTTGAGTGACTTTTGGAGTAAGTCAGTGGCAAAAACAGTAGACACTGCTACAAGACCATGTTGGGCAATGGAGTACTAGTAAGGCCATGAAGGCTCTGCACCGGCAGGTCCAGTCCATGACTCTGACAGCAGGAACAGCAACATGGAGAGTACAGGTAGCAAATACATCTGGAAATGCACTTATAAAGGCACTTTGAAAGTATGAGTAGTGCAACTGTGTGCAGTACTTCGTGCTTAAAAATGGAGATGCATAAAGTGCAGGACATCAGCAGAAGGCTAGCTCTAGAAACGCCTCGTTGAGTGTTTCACAATCTCCCTGCCACCAGGTGCCACCTTGCTGAACATGTGCTCTCTGCCTGCAGTTATGAAGTTTTCTCGTCCACATGCCCTGGATTCTCCTTGAGCCTTTGTTCTGCCCTTACTGGTACTCACCAAGGACTGTAACCTCTGTCTCACAAACACCTCATCCCCTACGAGCATCCCTCTGTTCCTTCTGATGTTGCTGAATATGCACCACATCTGAAGCTCTTGCTTGTGGGAATGAGGAAACTGAAGACGCTCTGCTGAGCGAGAGCTTGGCAGGTGTTCATGTATTGATGGGAAGGAAGCCTTGAGAACAGTAAAACAATGTCTTTCATGGAATCATGGAATTCTCAGAGTTGGAAGGGACCTCTAGAAGATCATCTAGTCCAATTCCTCTGCTAAAGCAGGAATGCCTAGAGCACATCACTCAGGGCTGCATCCAGGAGGGCCTTGAAGATCACCAGAGAAGGGGACTCCATGACCTCTCTTGGCAGCCTGTTCCAGTGCTTTATATGGTATTTGTGTGGTGGAAAACAGATAGTGTAATGAAGCAGATAGTAATGACTTTTTAGCCCAGGCGTGTAAACATTTAAATGTAGCCAATTGCATTGCTCACAACGGCATGTGGACTTTCACTCACAACCTGTGTAGGGAGCACAGCATGTGATCAAAAGATAGAAACTATATATGCTGAAAAAGTGAAACAATAAAGGTCTTCGCTTTACCCCCCCACAGAGCCCATGCCGTGTGTGGTCGCACTTGCTGACCCTCCTTTCTGGTGTGCTGTCCTCTCTTGTGTCTGTTCCTCCTCCATAGCACTACTTTAAGATTTCTTTTAGCTATCCCCCATTTTCCCTTCTGGAGAACAGTCCTTGGTTCTGGACTACTCTCACTTTATGACCTTTCTTTGGATAATGTCATCTGCCTAATATCCTTCAACTACTATATTTAATCTTAAACAATCCCACAATTCTTTAAACCTATTGTGCTACCCACAAATTAGACTCCTTTGATCAAATACAGTATTTCTTTCTTTTTGTCTTCATTTTTCTGATCACCAGCTTGAATTTTACTTGGCCCAAACTGAGGTCCTTTCAATCCTTTGCAAACTCCCATGGTTTTCTCAGTCATTGATCACACCGGTACTTTATTTTCTGGCACCCTGGAGTCTGACTGCAAATTTTAACAATTCTTTGTACCTTGCTCTATATATCTAGGTTTTGCCATATTTTTATTCCTAGTACTTTTAGGATTGCAGCCTTTCCTATCAGTTCTTCTTATTTAACAGTTCCAGCCAGATCATCACTTGCATGCAACTTTGATACAGTACCTTCCTCCTGGCCTTTCCCAAATTTACAGCATCATCCTTCAGCATTCAAAGAACAGATTAACTCATTTTCCTCACTTGCTGTGAATCTTTTCTTTACTCTCCTACTCACCATCACATGAAAGTTCTTGTTTTGCATCTCCCTTGTATTCATTCTATCAGTGATTATTGCTTTGAAAGTCCAATTTCCCACTGATTCACAAATACCTTTACTTCATTCCCCCCTACTGTTTCTTGCACTCAAATTGCTGCCTTAAATTAAAGAGGAAAGCATAGCAGATATACGGATCAAGATGTGGTTCAGTCACATAAAACAAAAACAAAAAACCCCAAGAAAACAACAAAGCCACCTGCAATGGCTGCGTGGGAAGCAGTAGGAGTGGGATATAAGGTTTATTTAATTAAGAGTTTTCAAATGATTCAGAATGATGAGGTTGCAGCCCAGGTTTTATTATTGTCCTTTTAATAGCTGTGCCTTCTCCCAGTGCCATGACTTGTCTAACTTCCAAAGATTTTGCAACACCCAGCTGCGTGACCAACTATTGATGAAGTTAACATTCTAAAAAGTGGGTCTTGATATTAAAAGTCAAAGAGGGTGGCCCTATTTGTGGCTGACCTTTAAAAATGTGCTAATAATCAAATGGTAGGGGATGAGGATAAGGTGTTACTGGGTCAGTTAACTTTTATCTTGCATCTTTCCTGTTCATGTACGGTCAAAAGTATGTCAAGGGCATTATAACTCAATGATCAGTATGTTCTGAGTAAGCACATGCAAATAAGTAAGCATTCTCACTTGCAAGTATTCAGTCTCTTCAAGTTTCGCATAGACTGAAGCAACACGCAGACATAAAAGGAAAGACAACCCCTTCTCCAAAGGGTTTATAACATTAACATAAGGCAAGATGCAGTAGCTGAAACAAACAAAAGGAGGCTCAGGAGGTAATGGGTAACCAGAGGTCCCCATCAGTCACACAGCCAGTTTTAGGAAGGCTGGTGATGTACAGCAAATATAGGGCTTTTATGATGTTGTTTTCAGAGAGAAAGGAACACAGGTATTTTAGTTTATCCCTGCCCAACTCAAGATTAAGCAGGCAGTGTTTAAAGGTCATCATGCTATGTGAATCACAGGGAAAGATTTCAAGAAAGAACACCTCCTGAATTTGGGTAAAATACTGCACTTTTTAGTGTTACTTCAGTCCCTTTCTCCTCTCTCACTTTTTCTGACACCCACTTAGACATCCTCCTTCCTCTGGGATGGTCATATTTAACAGTTCAAGGTAAGCAGAGGCTGTATCCATCTTTGTGGCTGCACAGTCCTTAACACAAGGGAGCCCTAACCAAGGTGCAGGTGATGGTTACTAGGAAAACTACCATCATGCCACTTCTGCACAACTGTGCCCTTTGCTTTGCTTTGCTTGCAAAGTTAAATGAGAAACAGAAAGACCAATATTCAGAGCACTGAGATCTGTAAACCCCTGCCCATATTTTCCTCCTGGACACTGAACAGGGCATAAGCTGATGGAAAGCTTATATCTGGGCATGCCATTTAAACTGATGATAACAATGGTCAACAATATCTAGCTCCTTAAATCACTTTAAGGGGTTTAATACTCGTATCTTGATCCTGCAGGTCATGCATCAAAATATTCATATGGCACTATTGCACCCATATCACATCACCCCAAGGGAGGAGGACGAGTTCTCCTCCCCGACACTGCAGGGCAGGGGGCAGGAAAGAGTAGGGACAGATGAAGAGTGCCCCACCAGCCCCACCTGCACGCTGGGAGTTCCCTCCACTGCCGGGAAAGGACACCGCACACTGCACACCATGTACCCTGCACCCTGCTCCACACACCCAGCACTGTGCACTGCACACCACGTGCTGCAACTCTGCACACTGCAGCACCGCACGCTGCTTCACCAGCCCCGCACGCACCACCCACTCTGGAGCCACACGCTGACCATCACCCCTCTCCATACGACCTACCTCAAAGGGTACAACTGCATGGCAACCTTAAGTCAGGCGTTTCACCACTTGACCTCACAAATCTAAATCATATTCACCTTATTTGTAATTTACTTTTTATTTAAGAGGCTGGAAAGAAATTCTGTGAAGTACACTAGGACCCCGGCCACTTTTCCTCAGTGTGGACTGAGCCACAAGCTTTCAGCAAAGAGCTGCTGGCACTCTATGAAAGTTCAAGAGCTCTTGAACTCTATAAAAACAAACCGATTTGCTGTTCCCAGCTGATGTCCATTACCTTACGGGAGTGGCTGGCTGCTGGGAACATGTGCTTGGACCAAGAAGTGGTCACAGTAGCACAGTCCCTGTTATGCCCTGCTGCTGTGTTTCTGCTCTAGTATCTTCTCAGCATGGTGTCAAAATTTTCCTGAATGAACTGAGCCAGAATAGAGGCATGGTGACTTCTGGCAGTGTGTATTTTAGCAAAATCTAGACAGACTTCCTGGAGTGAAGTAGATGGTCTCTGTAACCTGAGGGTTTTCTCACCACTCAACCATGTGATGCCTGCAATAGTGCTAGTGGCTCAGAAAAGAGAAGGCTGGAAACAAGACTAAATAAATGAATTAATTAATGGAATGTTATAGACAGGGAGCCTGAATATAGGAGTTAATATATGCAATCACAATAACATATCAAACAAGTCATAGTTTGGCTAATGAGTTCCTAGTCAAGAATGGAAAAAGGACCCTCAGTTTGCATGGTCACATCCAGAGGGTTGTGGACAACAGCTCAATGTTTGGTTGGAGATCAGTGACAACTGGTATCTCTCAGGAGTTTCTACTGGGACCAGGCTCTTTCATATCTATATCAGTGACATAGACAGTGGGATTGAGTGCACCCTCAGCAAGTTTGCAGATGACACAAAGTTGGTGTGGTGGACATGTCCGGAGGGACCTGGACAAGCTTGAGAAGTGGGTCCATGTGAACCTCAGGAAGTTTGCCAAGGCCAGGTGCAGGCTCCTGCAAATGGGTCAGGGCAACTTTCAGTATCAGTAAAGGCTGGGCAATGGTGGGAATGAGAGCATGGTGGATGAAAAGCTGGACATGAGCTGGCAACATGTGCTTGCAGTCCAGAAAGTCAATTGTACCCTGGGCTGCATCAAAAGCCGTGTGGTCAGCAGGTCAGGGAGGCAATTCTGCTCCTCTACTCTGCTGTTGTGAGACCCTACCTGGAGTACTGCATCCAGCTCTGGAGTCCTCATCACAGGAAAGAAAGACATGGACTTGTTGGAGTGTGTCCAGAGGAGGGCCACAAAATTGATCAGAGGGCTGGAACAGCTCTCCCATGATGAAAGGCTGAGAAAGCTGGGACAAGGCTCCAGGGAGACCTTATTGTTGCTTTTCAGTGCTTAAAAGGGGCTTATAGAAAAGATGGGAGCAGACATTTTAGGAGGACCTGCAGGGATAGGACAAAGGATAGTGGTTTTAAACTAAAAGAGGGTAGATTCAGACTACTTATAAGGAAGAAATGTTTTATAATGAAGGTGGTGAAACACTGGAACAAGTTGCTCAGAGAGGTGGTAGATGCCCCATCCCTGGAAATATTCAAGGTCAGGTTAGATGGGGCTCTGAGCAACCTGATCTAGTTGAAAATGTCCCTGCTCAATGCAGGGAGGGTTGTATAGATGATCTTGGAAGGTCTCTTCCAACCCAAACTATTTTACGATTCTATGATTCTATGTTGGGAAGTTAGCTCCCTTTCTTTATCAGTTCTTAGATGATGTGTTGGCACCATATTGAGGATGAAAAGCTGAACAGAGCAGAATCCTTCACTAGCTATTTGCAAGCTACTTAAGGGAAAGCAATGGATATATCTCTACCAGTATTTAACATGTACCACTTCACCAAGTCAATGTATTGCAGGTTAATACAGCTACATATCTCAGTAAATGATTTTTTTTGAAGACAGAAAATGTGAAGGATTTTAAATTTTAAGAAAATAATAATGTGGCTGGTCGTTACTATTACACAACTATTACACTGGTATGAAAGTGTTGCTTTCGTTTTACATTAGTAATATGGAGGAAAGAATATGTAGTCTGTAGAGAGGGAGAGTAGAATCTGTATTTCAGAGGGAAATTGATTCTGAGTGATTTGGGGGGCGGTAATCCAAATACAGACCTATGTTCTATAAATTAGTGCTGTCGTTAAGTACAGGGTTGCTAACTATACTCACAGTGAAGGTAAGCAATGAACACTGGGATGTAGATAAATCTTTAACACTTACCAGATGAACTGAGTTGCCAACTGAAGGGGGTTTCTGTCCCCCTTCAACAGCCCAACTGTTTTTGATTTTTCTTTTTATGTATTGTGCTGCTTTTTTGCTTATAGAAATGCACTCTTCCTTGTAGCTTGCCCTTATCAAACCAGCTTTTTTATGGAAGTCTGTTTAATGGCAGGCAGACATAATTTCAATCCTTTAAGGTCATGCTGCTCTCTTCAAGGGTTAGGACATATGCTAGAGTTAGGCTGGCTTTTTGAAGTCTTTCTTTTAAAGAAAGACTTGTAATGGGCAACATGTTCCTATGGGAATACCATGTATTATTTAAAAATCTTAGTTGTCAAGGAATTTAGTCCAATAGATAATGTATGAAATTATGAAACCTATCCCTATTTACTGGCAGTTAAAATAAAATTGTTCTTTCTTATATTTATAACAACTGGCATGTAGTGAACACATTAATACTAACCAGCCAGCAATTAACAGCTTCACAGAACACACCTGGCTTTCCTTAAATACACAAAAACATAAAATGGTGGGCAGCCTGAGATTAAAGCTCTCAGCAAGAATAAAACCAAACACAGAAATCTCTGAAGCAAAAATCTAAGTGTCTGGAGATGTCTGCCCCAGAGTGAGCAGTGCTGACACTTGTCACATCCTTGGGGAAATGGCTTCTTGAATCATGGTCTTTACCAATAATATGAAGTCTTAATGGTGTTTCCTATGTTTGCTTTTTTAAAAAAATAAAATTACAGCCCCCTCCCATTTTGGCTTATTCCTCTCTCTATAGCTCCTTACAATCACCTACAAGGCCCAGGCAAGAAATAGAAGTTCCAGGTCAAATATTAAGGGATTTGAGTAATTTCTAGTATTTCATAATGACTTTTGAAGACTTTTACATCCCATATGTGAGAAAGACTTAATGCAATCATAACTAGAATTGCTTGTAAGGGATCACAATCTGTCCTAATAGGTTAGAAAAGTGATCGTCCAGGTTTTCAAGGTTAATTGGTCTGGAATATTCAATGTAATCCCTATTACCAGTTCTAGAAAATGTGTAAACTAAAATGTACTGATAGAGAAGAAAAGATTTGCTTGGATTTAAGCTCTAAATCAGGCCAAAGGGGATTTCTCCATTTTGTTTTGGTTCATATTTCTAAGCAATATTCTCCTGGAGCCCAAAGACGAACACATTACATTCAACTAGACTGGAGGTCACAGATTTATAGATCTTTTCTAAGATGTTTGTCAGAAAGCAATCTATTCATTTAAGAACAGCTTTGAAAAACAGCAATTCTTCTCTTTAGGACATGGCAATTTCAGAAAGAACAAGAAGGGTGCTGAGGAAACAGTTTGGTATCTGGTGGGTCTTAGCTGACTCCCTCCAGTTCCAAAAAAGGCCATCTCTTATCTTTGAATCACAATTTGAAAGCTGCATGAGGGATACAAATGTTTCTTATTTAAACAACTTTGTGCAAAATTGTTTCATAAATGGCAAAATAATTCAATATTCCAGGAAGAATTTTCTCAAACTAGGCTCAACTTCCTGCATCATGGCTCACAAATCTTCTTTTACTCCAATCCAAGCTGATATGTTATTTGTTCTTCAAGAAAATTGAAACTGAATGTTGTAGACAACATTATAATCTATTTTTTTCTTCATTATCATTATTATTGCTATTATTATTGTTATTTTGATAATATTTGATTTTTTTTATTATCCTTTTTTAAATTCTCACAACCTGCTCAGTATTATAGAAGACGCAATAGACAGCACCTGCCCCCGAGTGCATATAATTTCAGCCTCTGATCTGGCAATTTAAAATGCGTGGCTGGAATCCACATTAAAGTTAATGGTGCTCTGCTTGAGCACAGCGGTCTGCCTGAACATTATAAATTGCAGGATCGGGGTCATAAGTATTTGCATGTGGGTATAAGATTCCCCTTAGTCTCTTAAAGTCAGAGCTTACGGCTAGAGCAGAGGGTGAGATTTCCATACCTTGGAAAGATACGAGAACTGCTCTGGAACCAGACCATGATGTACAGCTTTATGGATTTGTGGTGGGTGGCAACCTTTCTCTGACTCAGATTTTGTGTGAACCAGAGACTCCTTCAGCCCAGCAACCTGCCAGTGAAATGACTGCAGTGTTGGCTTTGCCAGGGACAGGGCTTCTGGAAAACACCCATGGGTCTGGGGAAGAGCTAGGAGGTGCTGCCAAGAGGAATCCGGCAGCTCTGTCATCCCTTGCTGGGGAGGGACAGGCCAGCAGTACTTGCTTCAGGGCTGGAAGGCTGGTTCCTGGACCAGCCCTGAACCTCACGGGGTTCACCTGCATCTCACGAAGACATCTGCACCACTCCAGGTCTCCTGACAGGAGCTGCTAGGAACACCAATTCTGGATCTGGGGTCACCAAAAGGGCCACCCCAAAATGTTTTGAAGAAAGCTATTTATGTTTAGTGAACTGGTGTTTCTGGAGGAAATTATGTTCATCAGAAAAAAATTCTCGGATCTTTAATTACTCATATCTGTCTGAGTCTTATTTACTTGTGTGCTTAAAATAGAAAAATGCATGAATAAAAAAGAAGAATATAGCCAGCAGAAATGAATTCCCTGTTGCACTTTTGTTTCACTAATTAAAGAATGAGATACTGATGCAGCTGAGGATGAGGAAGGCTGTGGAAGTGATTTTCAGGCCAGGCATTTGGGAAGGGCACTGTTGCTGTGCAGTGCTGTGAATCTGAACAGAGTGCGCAGCATCCACCACCAAGCCCGTGCTTCTATATTTAGAGGAGCACAGCAAAACCTACTGAGTATAGGATGTTCAACAGAAACAGCAATTTTCATCAGTGTATTATCTTCTCCCTCTTTACACTGATTCTTCAGGAGAAAACGCCAGCTAAACTCTAGCTGCCATTAGCAAAAATAGCAGCAACCCAAGTGGAAGTAATTTCACTGCAGACTGCATTGCAGTGTACACAACTGATTTTGTTCTAGATTTGGGGGAGAGCAAAAGTATCATGGCTGTGTTGTACTTGACCTTTGCCAGGTGCAGCTAATCACCTGGCCCAGTCATTGTGATGCAGGAATAATATTCCTCTCCTTGAAATGGCAAGAGGTTTTTGTTTTTTTTTTTTCCTTTCCTCCTTTCAGGTTACCTATGAATTTTCAGGCCAGCTCCAGAAGCTCAGTGGAACTGAGCTGCCTCTCGTTAACTAGGCTGTCAATGGCCCCATCTCTTTTAACGTCCAATGCGAGCCTGCCTTTCTGTCCCCTGACTGAGTTTCAATTTCCAATTTCCTTTTCTTGCGTGCTACCCTCTTGGACCAGAAAATATCCTCCAAAGTCATTGGGCCACTTCTGTTAGAATATAAGATCACAAAAGTTACAGCTGGAGAAGAGCACACTGCCCTCTTAAATGTGAGAAGGTGAGTGTAGCACTGGGTCAGGTGCTGCCCTC
Organism: Gallinago jamesoni; assembly: GCA_025769975.1. Taxonomy (NCBI): domain Eukaryota; kingdom Metazoa; phylum Chordata; class Aves; order Charadriiformes; family Scolopacidae; genus Gallinago; species Gallinago jamesoni. The sequence goes on along the minus strand of JAOQGH010000019.1, from coordinate 21,736,708 downwards.
AATTATGCCGGTACAGATCTGGGGGAATCTTGTTTTCTTCAGCAACATTAATCCTATTAACTGAAAGTCAAGAGCAGTGCATGCACATTTCCCTTTGTATCCTTTTCCCTTCTCCTCTTCAGTTTATAAATGATTCCTGTCATAAAGGATTTGGGGATATTCTGTACAGCAGAAGGTTTATAAATATTAATGCTATCATACCCTGGATGATGAGAGACACAAGACAGGTGGTCTGTTTAGAAAGAGATCATTTATCCTCTGTGGGCATTGCAAGCATGGCCAATCCAAGAGAGCTAGAATGTATGAGGTGCAGAGATTTCAGGGGAAGGGAGCACTATGTATGCACTTGTTCCTGCAAATCTAAAACTGTCCTGCTCCAACACAGGGTTTGATCTCCCAGGTTAGGCTCACACTCTCTGCAAGAAAATATCTTCTCCAGAATTTTTAAAAAGATGGAAGATGTGCCTTACCTCTCATGTCTCTTCCTCACCTTCCCTCTTTGGGTCTTCCCTGCTATTCTGTCTTTTCACCTTCTGGTCTTTGTTTCTCCTCCCTGTATCACCCCTCTCCCTGTTCTAATTTATCCAGGAGCTTTCTTCTCTTCACTCACTTTTGTTTTTCTGCTGGATGAAGAAGGCCCATTCTCTATATGTGTTTTCAGGTTGTGAAGAGGAGAAATTTAGCTCAGATGCTTGTGTGATTATTTCACCTTTTTAGGGAGCACAGATGGGAAAAATTGTTCTAATTTGTGTAGTTTTTCTGGAATCATGCTAGCACAAAATTTAAGTAATTGGAATATGCTTTTAAACTAAAAAGCTACCACACTGGATGCTTCTTTAACAATTTCTGTTTGTAGTTGGATAATTACCATTTTCTATATACTGTCCTCAGTTCTGCAGTGTTTTGTGAGTGAAATTTCTGTGGAAACTTTGTTTGAATGTCAAAGTTACCAAAGGGCTCTGACTGGATGCTCAATGCCTGCCTGGGACTGCCAGTGGGTTTCTCACAAGCTGAATTGCTTCCCCATGGGAGATGCCTCCCGTGTGGTCACAACCTGCAACAAAAACTCAGCTGTGTGCCAGGGCCGTTAAGAGTACTGAATGTGCATCTATAATTAATGCTGGTGTTATTCAACAGAGCTGGTCCTGAATGGACAGAGTGGGAAGTTACCACCTGTCCTGTATAAAACAGCCTCAAACACAAAGATGCTCAAACCTCGTCCCACAGCTTCAGTGGTGGACTGTGCCCCATAAGTGCACAACAATATAGACAGTTGTTTCCAAGGCCTTATTTTTTTTTCCCCTCAGAAGAAAAGCTCTTCCCTCAATCTATACATATTTTTTTCCATATTTTCTCTTTTCCCACATTATTATTAAACATAAGAAATTTCTGCTTGGGTAAATACCAAAACTCTCTGCATTGGAGATGAAGACAAAGCTTAACATTCCTCGGGGAGCCAGGGTCTCCCCCAACCCTGCTTCATATGAGTCACCTCACCACAGGCACCAAAGTATCCAGATGTAGAGCAGGGCTTCTCTGTCTCCAGATTTCATGCTGGTTCAGCTGTGTTTCCCCTGAAGTTAAAACTGACATGCTTTAGTATCTGTATTTATCTCCAGTTTTACACATCTAAGCCAGGTGGGCCTTAAGCATTCAGTTTGGGGCTAAAAGCTCTCCTGAAGCCATCTTAAACCTCCTTTTCACTTCCTGACTTGTGTTGGTGACGCTGAAGGGAAGCAGGGGTGTCTGTGCAGGGGAGTCCCACTGGAAGATCAGCAGGATGCTACTTGTTCCTCTGGCCTTTCTGAAACGGCTGAAGAAGACCCATGTCAGCATGGCTGGTGGTTATACGGGACATATGTTGGTTCACTAGGAGCTCTGTGGTATCTCTCAGCCAACAGGCACACACATACGCAGGTTCATTGCTACCTTATTAGTGCACCAGGAGCAGCAGCCATCCCTGCATAAAAGCCACAGTATTACACTCAGAAAAATGAACCACCCTAGAACTTAGGGAGCACTATAACATGTTTTACTCCAAATAATTAATACGTATTCAGGTAAGAGCTTTGCAGAAACAAATACACCTGCCAGTTGTGCGGTGTTTTCTGATGCATCAGGATTCCAAGCACAGCTGTGAGACTGACGGGACTCTTTACAGCGGCCAGGCAGCAGACACAGCAAAAATATGCACCACGTGTCAGGAAAGAAAATAAATTTGATTTAATATACTGTTGTTTTTAAAAAAGCAAATATACTCTGAAAGTATTTTAAAAATAGTATCTTAAATGTGTTAGAGTTCCCATTAAATTCTGTAAGAAAATTCAATAAAATGGTGGACACTAAATAAATTATACAGTATTTTAGTAATTAAAGAAAAAGTCTCTATCCATTTGAAAAGTACTCTGAAGATATTGAGAAATTTAGTACATCAGAACAACAGTTGTCTAATAACTTCCTTTATCTCTATTGTACAAAATGCAGCTGCTTTGTTGGCTCTGTACATATTTATGTATAACATTGCATTTTAAATATAAACTGATGTGATAGGACTTTTTTTTTTCTTGTTTGCTTTGAACTAACAGAACATATGCTGGCTTGTTATTAGAAGTCAGAGGGTCATTTAGAGAAAATTGTTCTGTGAATAAGCAAATTACTTTGAAATAACTGAGTAACAAAGCCATCTACAGCTTTGGTCTCATTCACACCATGGATTAACTGTTCAATAATTCTGTCATCATGGAATCCATTTGTGCATCGGTTTATTTTTCAGTTATTTATCTGATAGATAGGCATAAAAATAATTATTTACCAAACCAGTGCTTTGCGTTTCCCCCCAAGTTAAAAAATCATTTATCAATCCTGGCTTAAAAAAAAAAGAAAATGGTATCCTCATGCTCAGGCAATTACCACAGATATGCCACAAAATAATTCAGGTTTTAGACTTACCAGTATTGGGACAAATGCAAAGACAGCATTTAAGTAATGCAAATTTACTGTAATTCCCAACTGTTTTACATAAAAGAACAGAATGTTTTAAAGTAAACATTGCAAAATAGCTCCACTGATCTACTTCTGCTTAAAAACTAGTCAAAATCCAACAAACCACCAGAAGAAAGTCACTGCAAAGCAGTGGGGCGGTTTTCCTCTGTACACATCCAGAAAAGGGTGGTCTGGACAACGTAAGGTAAAAAAAAAGTGCACGCCAATTTAAAACTCAATAGTCTGGAAATTTACCAGGTGGGTTCTGCCTTGATATTTCTCAGAGGCTTTTGAATCCCTTCTCAAATATTTTTTGCTCCCATCATCTGAACTTTTTCATTATTCCTTTCCAAAAGCCACAGGATATGCAATTGCTGCCTCTGCAAATCCCTTGGAAGTATTTGGGAGAGTGTACGCAGGATTTGGCTTTCCAAGACTGCAGTTAAATCCCAAGGTTGCTTGTCAGATCAAGAATTGTGTCTGAGGAAACTTCAAGAGCTCAGCATCTTTGGACTGATTGTCAGTAGCGGGGCTAAAACCCCAGGGAAGATTTCAGATTTCTGTGGACAGCTGAGGTAGGTTATTCTCTGCAATAGTGATCAACATTAGCAGGACTCCACTTTTGGGAAGCCAGCGGTGACATTGCTTTTCATCACCACCAGCAGGCATACCACCCTTTATACCAGCTCAGGAGAGGTAAAAAGAAGAGAAAACTGGGTTGCAGGAGGAACCTCTGAAAGAGTGCGCAAAGGAGATACAATCTGCAGATGCTGGGAGGGAAGTGAGAGCCTCGGTACCACTCGCATGGGAAATCTGGAGGACTTCTTCCTAGGGCTTTAAAGGGATTTTGTTTTAGGAAAGGGCATTGCCACTTTCCCGACCTCCTGCTGCTGCTGCAGACTGGGAGGTCAGGAGAAGAAATGACGCCGGAATGACGCAGTGACACCAGCAGGAGTATTCAGAGGGGACCCAGCCTGAGCGGCAGGCAAGGTCAGGACCCTCCACGGTGCTTTGTAATGCACGGCCATGACTCTACAGTTGTCTTGACTCTGCATCTGCTACTCAAAACAAAGGCTCTGTAGCTGTTTCCATAGTGTATAAATATGGAGTAACTCTGTGGGTTTGAACGGTTTTATTCCCCACTTAACCTACTCCCATAGAAAACAGATTTTAACCCAGATAAACAGGTGAAAAAGTCACAGGCTTGGGGATGGATTGTAAAATTCCACCATTCCACATGGGATGTGACCTTCTTATTAATTACAAAATGCTCTGGCTGATTAGCTCTAATTTGATTCCATAGTTTAAATATCTTCTGTGTGAAACAGAATTTGGTTGGGAAAAAATGAGAGTAAAGAGGGAGATTTTGTTCTTTGCAGCAGTCCCATCTGTTCTGGATGTTCTGTGCTTCATTTCTAATTGCACAAGGACAAGCCCACCCGGGAAGTGACATTTGTAGAGTTAGCCCACCCCAGGATGTCAAATTTTTTAAACTGCAGAATAAAAAATATAAAACATTAACAAGGACAATGTAATGGACCCCAAAGAGATTTTTCTATTTTAATCTATGCAAAATAGTTCATCTTTTCCCTAGACAATCTACATTTTTTACCATTCTTAGACAAGCAAGGAATCATGTCTGTAGTATTGCCATCTTGTTATCAACAGGCTAAAATAATCTGCATGATCTTCAACAATATGCCAGGGAAAAAGTTATTATTCTCCCTTGCATCACAATGGTTTTATGCCAGGTAACTCTGCTGATGTCAATATTGAGACACATTGCTGTATGACTGACATAACTCAGACTTCGTATATTTATTACGAAAACAGCTTGATAAGTACCATATGGTCTAGGGTGGGGGAGCAAAGTGAACGTTTCAAGAGACAATGAAAACCGCATCTGAACACTGGTTCCTGGCTAGGAAGTAGGTACTGAGGAAATGCTGAAGTGGCCCAATCTGGCTCTGGATCTGAAGGAGCCCATTGCTATCACTAGCCCCAGAGCCTTGTTTTCCTTTCCCAGGGTCTATTCAGAGTCAACCAAATCCTTCAAGATAAGGGAGAGCACCCCAAGCTGTCCAAATCATGTGAAAACTCCTGCTGAATTTTCTCATGCATCCCCCTCCGCAACTGCAGTATCTTCCATCAGACTCTGTCCTTCCAGGCTACGGGTAGCAGGAATTAGAAACAAAACTGAGCCTTCTTGCTTGGGTCCTGTTTGCACGGATCCTTACACAAACACCCGTCCATCCCTGTGCACATGGATACCCTCAGTGGCATAAACGAGATGACACGTGTAAGGCCTGGGAGGTGTATGCATGTATAGGACTGCAGGAGGAGAGAGAGAAGTGTTTTCTTTCAGAAAAGAGTCTTCCAAAGTTAAAATCCCCCCCACACCTCAGCTCAATCCATTAGGAGCTGTCTGTGCATGTATATATTTGCAGACAGCTCACGTAATTACCGTAATTATGATATGGCCCTAAAAACCTGGTGCTAGCTGCATTGCTCTATGTTGTTAATTGCTAACTTCCTAACAGGCTTGTCCTTTCCATGCAAATTTTGAACTTCATGTCTACATTGCCTGCTATGGCAAGGTGCATTGGAAAATTAATGAAAAACCTTGAGCCATATTGTTAACTTAGTGTGTTAGCTCTTCTGCATACAGGCTGGTGAAGCAAAGCTCTGCATATCATCTTAGAAATGCCAAGAAAAGCTACAAAGACTGGCATTTGATATATAAAATGTATCATATTAACACTGATATATATATATATTAACACTGATGACACATAGACTTGCAAGTACTGGAAACTATTTGGGCCTTACATGGTCATGGCGTTGTAAATATATATAGTGAGTCTTCCTGGGAGATGGAGGGAGAAGCTCCATTTTAAGCTTATCTTAACCTGAAGCTTTCCTAGGGTCTTCCTAGCATCTTCAAGGAGAGTGCAACTCTCTTTTCAGCAAATAAATCTTCATTTTTGACATCTGTCATCCTCAGTATAAAAATATACACTATATTTAGGGCCTAGCTCTATTCTCATGCAGCAACATCAATCCAAAATAACCCAGCAGAGGGATGTAACTAATTGTCAAAGGCTGGCTTAGCCGGAGTTATTGCAGCTTGATTACTGGTAACAGAGAATGGAATTTGGTCCATGTATTATGTGTGTGCCTGTGTACCTGTGGGATCTGTGTGTCATGTTCCTAAGAGGAAGAGACACCTGGGATAACCTAACTAGACTAGAGTTATCCCACTGGATTTCTTGTACATGACTGGGCTTTGGCTGTGGTTCCATCACACTGGAAGCATCACTGTTCTGCACCTTCACCCATCACCATAAGTGCCCAGAGATCCTTTTGCTTCAGTAGCTGCAGGTTGAGTGGTGAGCACAAAAAGGGAAGGCAGCAGAAGACACTTTGGATGGATCCCTTTGGACAACAGAACATATTGAGACACATAACTGCATCTGCAAATGTAACCAGAGAAGTATTCTGCAAACAAAGGATGGATTATTTTCAGGACATTTCTCAAAAAGGATAAATTGCTGATTTGCTTGCTTAAGGCTCCTTTGGTAGCTAGGAAACAATTACTGCCTTATCAATATCGTGTTATATTATGCTTAGGAGAGGCTGTTCACTACTTGATGAATTGTTTAGTAATAACCTTACTCAAAGGTGCTTGGTCTGTGGTCAGAGCAACTGTTTGCACATGGCAATACTGAAGCGGCCATGAGCTCTGTGGGTCAGAGGTGAAAAGACCAACCTATCCCAGGGCACGCAAGGTTTGCACACTGTATATGAATGGAGAATGTGTGTGCAGACTTGTTAAGTGAAGCACCAGCCTCTTTCCTTTGTATTTATGGGGTAGCATGTCTAAGAAACCACTTGCACGCTGGCTTTCCTGTTCTCAGCCCTCGAGGGAAAACCTCCTTTTGTCACAGCCTGGAGAGAAGTCTATCGGCTGCTCGGCCGCTTGACCCTCTGCATGGTAATGAAGACCCACTTCATAGTTTCCACTCTTTGGCCTCCAGTGTTGTTTTTGAGCCAAGAGTAACCTTCTGAGCCAGGGTGTTGTTATGGGATGACTGGGCTGCCCACTGACTTACGCTGTGATCCACACTGGCAAGTTGCATGTCCTCCCCCTCTGTCTGCAGAGATGGCAGCTTTGTGCTAATTAAAGAGCCATAACAATTAGCTGCCTCTAGTCTGTGAGTCAGAGCAGCAGAGTCTGTTTTGTAGTCTAGCTCCAGCCTGGATCATTTACTGTCAGAAGTGACTTCCTTTTTGGGTCCTTCTATTTTCCATTGCCTCAAAAGCACAAGTCTTTCAGAGGAGTGCACAGGGAAGCAGCTCCTTTCTCCATTGCTACTGATTTTCACCTGGCTTCTTCAAGACTTTTGTGGTCCCTCCTACCCCAGGCAAGCGCTGAGCTCTCCAAGGCACACAATGTCAGTGAAAGGCAGACGACATTTGTTTATACTACTCCCTCAACCACGTCAAACAACTTGCTTCTCATTTAAATTGTGCAAAAGTCTGAACTATAAGCTCCATGAGTGGCAGAAGAACATGGCCCTTAGCATCTGTGAAAAGAAATTGGATTAAGGTTGTTTTATCGCTTGCAGGTGTTCAGCAATATTTTTGTCAGGTAGTAGCTAAAGTGAAAAGAAATATCTTTTGGGGAATGGGAAAATGAAATACTAATGTTGGCTAATGTCATCTCATCGGGTTAAGTCACTAGATGATACGCTGGGATGAAATGATACTAGTGGCACTGAGACTGCCTGCAATGGTAGATAAAGGGCATTCAGGTCTCTGCGGAGGGAGAGAATGGACACAGAAAGTAAAAAGTATATATGTGGACATAAGGATTACATTGTGAACTGATATGTTACCTGTTTATACAAATGTTTCAAACAAAGAAAAACCCACGCTTAGGATTCCTGATGTGTGATATAAAACTAGTTTAGACAAATCCTTGGGCATTCAAGCTTTTAGAGTCTGTGTGGAAGTGATGTGAGCATTGGGAGTTGTGGGGACTCCATTGCAGTAAGGATGTGTCAGAACAATTGGCTTTCCTAGAAAACCTAGCAGAGCTCCTTCTGTCTGAGCCAGTGGGGAAGTCTTGCAAGTCAGAGTTTAGAAACTTACTTAGAGGATGCAGCTGATACATTGGTCAAATGCCCTGTACCCACCATTATAAATATAGGCCTCTCTCCCAGAAATCTTGATATCCTCTTGAGCTTTTTTTCTGGCTGGGATTAGATCAAGCAGCCGAGACCACAGATGTCTTTCTCACTCTTCCTGCAAATTAGTTCAGCCAGTTTGCACTGGGCCTGGCCCCCACAAGGTGACCAGGTGGGGAGGGTTGCAGAAGGCCTTTGGTGAGCAAACCCTTTCAGATAGAGCTAAGGCACTGGCAGCCGATGGTCCTGCTGTGGCCTGTGATGGTTTAAACCACATACAAGGTGACTGAGCCCTGGCTCTTCAGCAGCACCCAAGGGGTGCGGGCAGCTGGGTGAGATGCATATGGCTGGGCATCAGCTTTGGGAGGAGGCACACAGGCGGGATGATGCTGAGGGTAGAAGGTGAAACTCTGGGAATCTCCGTCACAGTCCCAACTTTAGCGTGAGTGAAAGGCAGCAGACTGCCAACTGTGAAGGACAGTGGTCCTCTTCAGGTTTAACCATTCTGGAATACAGAACTTGCTATAACTGCAGCAAATTCCTTCCTCTGTTGTCAGTCAGTGGGGGTGAGTGTGACCTTTTCTCTCTAATAAGGACCTATGATCCCTCTCAAGATGATTGCAGTTCACTGAAGGTGGCATTTTAATCACCATAGAGGAGGGACAGCAGGTACGGCTCACAGTGGGCTATACCTGCAGAGAGAGGACATTTCATGGACTGACAGGCCCTTCAGAATTATTTAGGAACATCTGCGAATAGTTACCTAGATTTCATTTGCATTGCCGCATCATGGACCCAGTATTTATCTGACAGGCTAGCAGGGCGTGGAATAACGGAAAAGCTCTTTCTAGTCCCAGGATGGCTTCTGCAAGCTAAAGGACTGGCAGTGCAAAAAGGTTATTGCATCTGTAGCTGTTGCTGCTTCTCTCTGGGACAGGAGAGTCCCACTTCCAGTGCTGTCAGTCAAGAGCCTTTACATCTTCAAAGTGATGTTGGGGAAAAAAAAAATTAAGAAAATATAATCCCTCCCAAAACCAATTTCCCTGCTGTGACTTGAATCATTCTTTTTTTAATATACTAAGCCATTAAAAAATTAAGCTTCTTTCTTTAACACCAAAGAAAGGCAACTGCACTTTATTTGGAGAATGTGAATGCCTCAAGCTTCAGTTTCTCTTTCACCAGCTCTCAGCAAGTGGCCATTTAGTCTTAATTGCTCCTCACAGTGTAGTCCAATTAAGAATGGCATTAACAGGGCAAGAACTATTTGTTAATCTGTAAAAGGTATGAGAGACAGTTCTTGTTTTGCCTGAGGTTTCAATTCACATGTTTGGGTGAAAATCTAACCAGCTGGAACACTCTCCAAGAAATACACGAGTATTAGCTAGCTATCAGTTATAAGCAAGATAAATGCACATATGTAATTGAGTAGAGCAAAACTTTATAAAACATTTATTTACATTTGGAAAGAGACATGTTGCTGAACTGACAGAGCCAAGTTACAAAGTGACAATATTGACATCTGACTTGAGAGATATTTCTGAGCTTGCTTGGACTGGAGGTGATGAGGAGGGGGATGACAGTTTATGGTCTGGCCACCTTAAGGTGTTCGTGCAGACAAAATGCAGAGTCCCTTGCTACTGTAAGAACATTTTGCCCAAGACAGGAATATGAGGTAAATTGAGGGGTTCCTGTGATCCTTTCTTCTATGTTTGGAGTGAGCCATTCAGAAGTCACACCTATAAATCTGGCCATTTCCCATCATTACTGACAGTTGCAGTGTAGCTCCACTGATTCCTGTGCATTCCTGTAACATTTCTTCTAAACAAACCCTACACTCTGAATGGGTTAGTTCTCCTCAAAATTTTTTGTTTCAAATTAATAAATACATTGCTTATGTCCATTTACATAAGTGGGATACTTGGAGGGGATATTTTTTCTAAGAGCTGCCAAGTTCTTATGTGCCATCTGATCTAAGGTCACCATATTTTTATATAACAGAAAACAGGGACAGCAAAGTGGATGGATAGAAAAGGGTAAAGAGCTGGATGCAGTTTATTGCACGGTGTGGAGGAGTGTACGTGTGCCATGGAAGCCTGCAATTCTTTGGATGGACCTGGACAAGTATTAACTTTGACCTTTACCACAGAAAACTCAACCCACTCTCCCTCGACTGAAGGCAAATGATATGTGTGCAAAGGCTCAGCCAGGAGAGGTCCTGCCTACAAAGCAGAAATCTTTATATAGCGACCAAATTTAGGAAAACCCACTTGAACAAAATCAATGCAGAAGCGTCTCCCATTACTTGGTTGCAAGGCAACCTTACCCACTGAATTTTATGAAACTTGCCAGATTTCAGTCATTCTGAAACTCAGACTAAAGTCACATTTTCTTGTTACTTGGCTAATGAAGACAGACTTTTTATTTCTACAAAAAAACTAATTACATCGGCTCGTTATTCTTAAGACATGAGAATGAGATTGGGGTTTTTATCAGCAGTGTATACCCTCCCAACCAAGAGTTTTCCTTATGTTTCTCATGTGTGACATTTTTCTCCACCCTGCTTTCTTTCTATCTGAGAGCTTCTTTTGTAGAGAGGGCATGTGGGGATCCACAAGCTGCAGATGCTTGTGAGAGTTGATCTGATGGTTGGACTTCTCTCACCCCCTTCACGAGGTGAAGCTTATTTCTCAAAGAGCTTTTATTTACAGTCTAACACTTAGATGGATCTGAAATTCAGTGTTACAGGAGGAAATACACTGTATTCTTGTTCTGCACTGTCATTAGTGTACTTGCTTCTCTTAGGGAGGTCATTAAATGACAAACCACTTTCAGACAGGCTCTCAGTAGAGACCTTCACTCTTGTTGATCTACAGTGATCCAAGGGCCTTTCCACACCTGGAGACAGACTGACTTTTTTTGCTGCTGCCCTCTCCATAGCAGAGGGCTCTTTATTTTCTTTCTTTGCTCTTCTCCCTTTCTTTGTTTTCCAGGGTATTTCCAATCTATTGATGTGGAGGTCTGTAAAAAGTGAATAGGTATAGTATTAGTTGACAGCTTCATGAATCATGGTTATTAGGAGATTTCCAAAGCTGAAGTTAATGTAATATTCACAAGATAATCAACAATAGATTTGAAATGATGAAATACATATGAAATAATCCCACCACAATACTGCAGTCCCTTTGAGTAGCCTCTCTTTGTAATCTGCTTTGTGGTAGATTAATAAATGTACCAATCTAGAACCCTACTCTGGAGAGTCGTAAATCACTGGAAGCAGCAGGTGAAACAGTGGCACAAATGCACTTCACAGAGATTCCGGTATTGATTCCACCTTGGTCAGGACTTCATACCCAGTCTTAGGAGAAGCTATTTGCTGATTTACCTGAGGTGAGAAACTGGTGCTGAGCAAGCCATGGGATCCCCACCACCTGGTCTGCCTGCAGGTTTCCTCATCCTGGCTAGGGACAGCTGCCATTCTCCATTTCCAAACTGAAATGACAGCTTGTTGCCACATTGCTTTATCTATTCATGGACCCTTTGCTGGTTAGCTGACACTGCTGCAAGCATGCCAAATTGTCGAGGTAGGGCTACCTGCTCAGAATAAAGTGAGTCACTGGTTGTGGTGGTGAAGAGTCACTTTTATGCCTTTTATATTTGAAAAGTTTATTGTACTGGTTATAAAAATTAATGTCTAACAATTTTGAAGTGGAACACTTTTCAATTAAAATGCTTGCAACTTGATGGCATTAATTTTTACTTGAGCTATGGTCTCACTGTGCCTTTACTTGACTAAGTAACATGTTGCCATGCCCACAGGCATTTTCATCCAGGGGCTTTTTTCTTCATGAAGTTTCCACTTGAAAATCCCATTGCATTTGATTGCAAAGGCTCCAGAAGGACATGGTGTTCACCCTTCAGTTTAAAGGACACCAAATAAATCAACCAGTTATAGGGTTACCATGCAGAAAGCAGGATTTCTCTTAGTAGACTGTTGGCTTCCCTGATCCAGATGGAAAACACAGGTGTGGTTTCTCCCTTATTTTCATACCATTGCAAATGAGCTGCTGGGCATCCAGAACTATGCCTCTGGTGAATCACAGGTGTGCAGTGGCATTGACCTTGAAACCACTGGACTTGTTGTACATGCCTCATTGCAGTACCTTGTGTGTGAGTGTCTTTCCCGGTCTGTGCAATGTTTGCTACCTAATTTGCTTCCCTACCGTAAAACCCTTTGGCCAGCATCATATCCAGGGTCTCCAGAACCATTAAAATGTTTTTGGAAACTCTTCCAAACTTGAGTGTGGGTTTCAGACATGCACCTTCAAACGGGCTAATGGATTCAAATGTCAAGTCCAAAGAAATCCAAAATATTTAAGCACCTGGATAATAGGATCTTCTTTCCAGAATGTGCATATTATTTCCATCAAAAATAATGGAAATCCTGGCCTTTTGCCACTAGGTGGTACCCACATAAAACATTATGCTTTGCTCTTAATCGTTTAAGCTTTCTCTGCAGATAAGGTTTGGTCTGAAAACACTCCTCACGTGAATGCTGAAGTCTCGATGTTTTCCCTGATAAAGAATCTTAGTGTGTTTTTGATACTTAGTTATCAGATAATCACTCAAATGGATTAAACAAGTTAGTTTTCACTTGCTTGGTCTATGCTATGGTCATACGATTCTTTCCATTTGGTACATGTCTGTGTTGCTGCCAGAAGAGGTGGTACCACCTACCACCTCTGTCTCCACTCCTGGCAGCTTGTTTCTGTCAGCTGGCAGGCAATTGTGCTGGGAACTGGTCCAAAGTGGTAATGGTGGAGAGGTGCACTGCACAGCCTTGTGGTTGCAGACCCCAGCACCAGGGACATGGCGAAGACCAGCTGCTGCAAAAAGGGGAGGTGAGTTCTCCTTTGATGGCAACAAGGACTTCTGATGAATTCAAATCACTGTGCGATGAAGTGTGAGATTTGAAGATGTTCCAAATCACAGAGCATCACACCTTCATTAACAATGTTCATTAAGGCCTTGATTCATCAAGATACTGAAGAACATAACTCATTTTAAATATTGGAACTGTACCATTGACTTCAATCAAGCTACTAATGTGCTTAAAATGAGGTGAGCACTAAAGCAATTGATGGATGAAACCATACGGCCTGTTGCAGCTGCCGCAGAAACCAATTGCAAAATACTCGTTGATTTAACCAGGCAGAGCTGTGCTGTCAGGCTGCATGGAAACCATGGCATCTTGGAGTGTTTCTCAGGTCATGGCCCCCTGGTCGAGAGTGCATGTTGGGATCAGCCTGAGACCATGCACTGCTTTCCCTCCTCTGCATGGTGCTCGGGCAGTGATGCTGCAATGCAGTGTCCTGGGGGGCTTCCCCAGCTACCTCAAGGACCTAAGAGCAGAGGTGGAGCATGCTGGTCCTGGATTTAGGAGGTAGCTTCTGTGTCTGGTCCCAAATCCTTCATACTGGCAAAACCTTCTTTGAATTTATCATGAGTTTTTGCCCATATAAAACTTTTAGTGTCCAGCCCACAGCAGTGCCCAGGCGTTAGCACTTTTTACTTCCCAGCACTACTTCTAATGGAGACTGCCTATTTAATCTGTTCTCTGAGTAAGCATGAAATAGGATGAGTAACATGTCAAAAATAATTGTTAAAACAAAACAAAACAAATTTGGGTACACCCCAGCAGAACACAAACAGCTATCTGAAGACTGTAACAGTCCTAAATGTCTAGCAGGAGGGCTGTGTAGTGTGTTGTCTCATTAGGAGGTGTACTGTGAGATTAAATCAGCCACTTGCATGCACACTGGGTTCACTTCAGTGTATGAATTGTCATTGCAAGCATCAGAATGACAGTTGCTTCTCGAGTGGGAAGAGTTACTGAAAAATGTATTTTATACTAGGCTTTGATGATATCCTTATTGTTCGCTTAAATTGATTTGACACAGAGCAGAACTCAGGGGCATGGTTAAGGGATGGGAAAATTTGGGCCGATATTAAATATTGGAGATTGTCATATTCAGGTATCTTTTCAGGAGGTAAAATTGTTTGTATCCTGGAGTACAGAAGTTAGCCACTCAGTTCTCCTGCCTGGCCTGCTACCTGGTATGTACAAACTTCCTATCTCCTTGGAGCTCTCTGGGTACATGGGAAAGGACCTCAAGCAGCCAGGGGCTGCTCTCCTTGGGAAAATGATTAAAACAGGATGGGGCAGAGATTCGAGGTCATTGAATGCTCCAAGTTTGCGTCAATATTTTTTCACCTGATGGCCAAATATAACTGGTACCTTGTATTTTTTGGAAGTCTTTTGTTAATATTCTGCTCCTGCAGAACTTTATTCTCCTTGATTCAACTTTATCCACATTAGGCAATGTGCAAATGTTTGTGTTGGCTGGCAAGGCTACGTACATGGAGCTGGGGAGCTGTGCTTACCTTCGAGAGGACACTGTGATTAAAATACTGAGATTCCTACTTACAGCGGTCACCTAAGTATTGAGTGACCTTTATTAAGTTCTTTTCTCTGTGAGTTGGGCTTTCTCTCCTGCTCCTGAAAAAGATAAGTGACCAGCACACTGGGGAGGAGTCTGCAGCAAAGGAAAAGCTTTCCTCCTCACATGTCCTGCTGTAGCTGCTACAGTCTTCATGTTCTAAGTAAATATTTAATAGAAAAGAGAGAGATGACTCTAAAATGTAGCATTTAGCTCATGTGCCTGTGACAAGGGCAGGAGAGAAAACGTCACATGGGATGGATGTAGGAACTCAACTTTGCTTCTCTCCCCCATGGAGCATCCAGAGAAGAACTGGAAGACAGCATTCATGCCTCCCCTCCTTCTCTTCTTGCTTTCTGATAGGTAAAATGATTGTCAGTTCCTTGGACTTCAGAAGAAAGGGTTCAAGTGCTGTCTCCCAGGACCAGTTTAGGGCTGCAGATCCTGCATGGGAGGAATCACTCCATGCAAAGCAAAGAACATGACAGTCCCGGTGTGCAAGATGGTTCAACACCTGTCCCTATCTCCAGCATTTCCTTCTGACTGCCTACAGTGGAATTTGACCTACAAGAATCTCGTAATTTTGTCCTTTTTCGGTGGCGAGAGCGCAGGCACCACACCTGGGTTTTACAAACACTGGAAAGCAACAGGGCACCCAAGAGCGCAATAGTGGAGTTGCTGGTCCACGTGCATCTCACTGTAAGCTGCCATGCACTGGTCAAGGAAGTCTTGGGCTTTCAAATTCTTCAGATAATAGGTTGACTCCTTTCCTTCTGTAGCTGTAAAGAAGGTGTTGGGAGCAAGACTGCACTCTTACCTCTCACCTAACCAGATTTAGTGCTACCTGTTTGTGACAAGGGGAATGAATTAGAGAATCATGCTATCTATAAATCTTAAATCTTTTTTTGATCTAAAATGGGATGCTAATGAAATACAAAAGTGTGTTTTATCTGAGTGTAATATTAGAGCTATACATAATACATCTGCAAAATTCATTGATATTATATAATGGAATGTTCTGTATGATTTCCTCCATTGCCAATAGTTTCTTAAGTATTATAGTTAAAATTTGTCAGATGTGTGCTAAAGTATAATTTATATATAGAAATACAACATGACGCTGTTTAATTCAATGTCATTCAATAATATATTTCAAACCAAAGCATCACAATCTATTAAGCCAAAGGCATTTACTGGGAATTGACTTCAATCCTTAGGAGGCTGAAAGTAGCTTCAGTGGGATTAATGGCTTAAAGTTAATTGTTTTTGCTAATGTTTTATTTGAAATGTCCTGCTCAGCAAAGGTAATGTGACATCTTGCTCACTAGGGATGTCGAGCCAAATTCACTGCTGACATAGGCAGGTGTAACCCCATTGACTTAATTAGAGCTGCATCTACTTACGTCAGCAGTGAATCTGGTATCTTGCCCTTTTGAAAAGAGGGAAAAAATGTAAAGGTTGGTGCTTAGAAACCTGGAGGTGGAGCACAGAGGACAAAAGAAAGGAAATACCAGTATATGAAATGAGTTCGCCAGAGTTTCTCTAGAAAAGTAACTAGTAAAAGCAGTCGCTAGTAAAAGCAGTCGCTAGTAAAAACAGCCAAAGCTGACTTTACCCTCTCCGGGAAAGGCTGTGAGTTAAAACTTGCTAAATAAATCATGTGAAAATAATTGAGGTTTTAATCACCATTTAAAGGAAACAAACGTATAATTGTTTCTGGAACAAAGAATAATCATTGCCTTTTGTGAGGAGGGGACTTGCTCTTTAGAAAGAGAATAAGGATAGTGCAGAGATACTGACAGACCTGGAACAGGAGGGAGACATTTGCATTTAGAACTGCATATTAGTCCTGAAAGGATGAAAGAGATAATGGGAAAGTGGAAGACAAGTAAGGAGGTGCCTGGCCACTTGTCTTCTCTGAGACAAAGACAGTGACCCCGGGAGGTGCCAGGTGATGGCTTTCCAGCCCCTGCAGTGGGAGGCCCCACTGTCACCTTGTGCAGAATGGAGCTACATGCCTGACTGCCTCCAGCGGAAAATTTGATTGTATCGTGTCTGTGGGACTGGGATCTTTGTGGATGGACTTGATTTGTATTTTTTCATACTGCACTTTATTTCCTTCAGGGAGCTTTTTGGCCTTTTGTTACAATGTCATATCTTCATTCAGAACAGAAACTCTGAAGCATGGATCTATTGCCACTCTTGTTCTCTCTATATCTATAGAGAAAAAGAGAGATAATCCTTCAAAGAGAAACACTAAGATCACTTCAATTGCATTTGTAGTGGAGATCGCATCTTCCCAAGACAAAATCTGTAGACCTAATCAAGGATGTAGTCTTGAGTTTCTTAGGACATTTGATTTTGTACATCCAGGAGAGTGTCAGCAAGCTGCCTTGGTCTGCAGGGAGAAGACCGGGATGATCCCCCTCCCTATGATCTCCTCTCTGGCCCTGTGGGAAGAAAAGGAGAGGTACCATGCCATGGAGGAGGTGAGGCTTGCCCTGCCGTGTTCAGAGTGTGCTCCTGGATAATGCAATACCCCAAGCTTCTTATTCCATGTTTGGCTTCCTGCTACGTGTGGCACTGCACGTAATTCACGAATGAGATATTGACTTCAGTTCAGGAATGCTAATGCCAATGAAATTGGCTCTGAATGTAATTTCAAGACTCACTAACTGGCTTTGTTTTCAGTCCACAAGCATTTCGGCTGCTAATTAAGGGGCTGTGCTCAAAGGTTATATGTAAAACCATATTTTCTTGAAAAGATTAGGCAATTTATTAAGATAAAATCCATGTAAGCAGAGAATCCTCTTCCCGTATTTGATATAGCCTGGAGGAAGAGGAGAAGAGGCATATTATACAAAATAATTAGATTTTGAAGAATTTTCTGAGTGGAAAGTAATTTTTTTATGCAATAAGAAACAACGCTAATGGAGTATCTTGCCCTTTCGTCTCGGCCGAGCTGCCATTCATATATCATCAGGATAACCCTTTTTGCATAACGTGTAACCAAGAGCTACGTATTAGTTTAGAGTGCACGTATAATTTTTATGGTATGATGGCTGTGTTTACATTTTCAAAATGGTCTGAGCTTTGCTCCAACACAAATGCCCTTCAATCAAACAGGTAACACGATACGATATTTCTGTTTTCTCCAGTCAGAAGTGCAATTTTCTGCTTTAGGTAAAACATATATATTTTATAGATTGGCAGAGTAATGAAACTTTTATGAACCAAGGAAATCTGAAAATAAATTATTCTTCTGAACTGCCCAGGGAGGATATATTACTAGTCAGATTCTGATCTGAGATACAGTGCATGGGAAAAATTGAATATAGGTTTTAACTTCAGATGTCTACTAATATACTCAACACAGAGGAAACTCAATTTGAGCGTGGAAGCAACAAGTTACTTTAACTGAATGTTTGACCACTGGGCTCGAATTCTAGTGAATTCCAGCTATAGGGTGGAGGTGAAGAGGTCAGTATGCTATACACTGGTTTGTAATATGTATCAATATATTTTATTATATTTGTAGTCCAGGAAGAGATGACAAGAATTACCAGAAGAAAAGGCTGTTACAGTCACGTAACAATATACTGGTATAAAGCTGCCCAAGCTTCTTGGCTGTGCAAAAGGTTGATTGATGTTCTATCAACTTGCCTAAGAGCCCAATTGGGTTTGCTATTTGCTCAAGCAGTAGGGGTTTTCCATTATTTGTCATTTACTGGGGTTTCACCAAGGCTTCCAGATGTATTTTGGTGAAAGCAAAGGTTAAGTGCAACCATCCAAAAAATCAGTTTATAAACTCAAACAAGACATGTGTAGGACTGAAGATCAGAGATACAGGTGGAGATGGCAAGAGAGGAAGAGGCTATTTCTTGTGCAGCAGAAAACTCCTGTTGATTATCTTACAGTTACATCACAAAAATGTGTCTTTTTAAGAATACACTCTATGATTTTAAAGGCACACTTAAGTATCCTATGCCTCAAGGAAGACGTCAAGAAAGGTTTTAGTGTCTCTTCTATCACTTCTCATGGTTGCAAGTTTTGACAAGGGAAAGAGGAAAGAGATGAAAACTGTTGGAATTATTTATCATCCCAGACTAGTAATTTATGTAGAAAGCTCTTTCTACCTCTTTCATCCTAAACTATCATCTCCCCCTCCTATTTCTTTTTTACCTCATTCCAGCTTCTCTGTGGGTGTAAGTAGACACAACTGCATCTTTCACTGTCTGCACAGAGTGACTCTGAAGTTCCTAACACTGTTTTCACTCTGCCAAGACCCCATCAGGTCGGCTATGCAGCTCTCCTTCTCCTCAGCCACGGGACTTGGGTCAGTCAACCGCTCTCCATCGGCAGCCACAGACAGCCCAGAGCCTGTGGGACCCTGCCCTGGGGGGCACAGCGCTGCAAACGGTACACCCCTGTTTGCTCTTTCTGAATATAGCCTAAATACCTACAAAATCTGTATTTTCCAAGAGGGTCCTTTGGGAGTGCCGACTAAATGGAAGGTCTAATAACCACATCCATTGTGGCGTGGAGAGAAGCTGTCACAGTGATATTTATCTGTTATCTGTCATTTAAGAAGATAGAAGTGCTATCTTCTAAAATGGGATTTGCAGAAGTGCATTATTTATTAATTTATTTGCGATATGTTATTTATTGGAATTTTGCTCTGTCCCACTTCGCTCACGGTCTTTAATTTAGATTATGGGTCTTGGTTTATTTATTTCACAGCATCAGTAAAATTCTGAGTTTTTAAATTTGGAAATTACTGTGTTAGAAATTGTGACCCCTGTGTGGAGCAGAACCATGACCAGACCGCACTGGAGCCTGAAGCTGGAGCACACAGCCACGCTGCCCCCGATCAGAGAGAACAGAAACCTATAGAGTTCCATACTCAATTACAGAGGACAGGATCATGGTCAGTGAAGATAATAGATCAGATTCTAGAAACAGTACGGAGGCATCAATATACTAATTTACTAATTACCTCTCCCACGCGATTTTGATGGATTTTTGTTGCTTCTGGACCTAGCACAGATTTTGGTGACATAAGGCTTTCACCTGCGCTCCCCTGTGCTGGACAGGTCCTGTGCCCCTTGACAAGGCACAGCATGGCCTGAGGGCCTGGAGTGACAGTGAAAATCTTCTTTATACAATAATCAGACTTAATCAAATCACTGTATGTACACACACACATTGTACGCACACTGTATGTGTGCATATGTGCATGACAGAGCAAACATTTCTCCAGGCCCCCAGCACCTTGTCCTCTCAGGCCCAGAGGAATATTTGAAGGAAATTCATCTTCAAGGCTCCTTAAAAGAAAGCCAACACCGAACTATTTTGCTGAGGGCAAGATGGAGTTCTGCTTCTTGTGATCCAAGAGCTGCCTCTGCAAACCTCTGAGTGCAAAGTCCTTGTGGCTGTTAGTGTAGCTGTGATTCCAGCTGTCAGCCAACCTGTGAAGCCAGGGTCTACATCAAAATCCACCTTTGGTTGATGCTGTTTAGATTCAAGGCCATAGCAGGATGGAAAGTAAAGAAGGGTGAAACATTGGATTGAAATGCCCTCAAATGGGTTGTCTCTGTTGTTCCAGGTCATTGGTTTGTATCCAGATCCCTTTGCTGCAGCAACCCCATTTTTGGTGGTTCCTTGGCATTCCTGTAGGCTTCAAGTTATAGCATTCCAAAAAAAGACAAATGTCTGCTTCATTCTTATTAACAAGTTACCAGACACCTGTTGAAATGATTAATTCCCAAAGCATCGTAATTTACATGCATTTTAATTGTTTTGAGGCTTAAATGTAAATTGTTTCTAGATTTTTTTCAAAAAAAATTGAATTGGATATTTGAAATCCAAACAGTGGATGACAGTGGTTGTGGGGTTGTGGGAATATCAATCCTGTAAATACTGTTCATCAGTATATAAAAGCAATAAAATGCCTAAAACTGCATCTGCAGCAACCCTTGACATTTAAGTAGTAATATTTGTTGTTCTCTGGTGGTTAGCATCTATTTTTGTCCAAACCTGGATTGATCACCTGAATTATTTAACTTAGTATTCATGATAAATTATTTATTTTCTAGATATTTACTGGCATTCCATATGATTAAATTATTATTTTGGAGTGCAATCATAAAAAAAAAAAAAATCAGTAGATGGTTTAAAAAAAAAAATCCCAAACAAGCAATTTAATCTGAATTAGCTGCTGCTACTCGTAAAGTTCCCACACTGTTCTTGTGGGCTGTAACAACATGGAAACTGTTTGCTGGAAATGTATCCTGTAATTCAGCATGGAAAATCATGTTCTTCTATACTTAATGAGAGAAAATAGCAGGTACAGAAGGATGTATGAAGCCATAAAAAGCACTGAGGTGAAAGCTCTGCATGGTCTTCTTGCATTAATACATCAAAATGGGCCAGAGGGGTTAAGATTTTTATTTTTGTCACGGTTATTTGGATTTTGACTTAAGACATAGGCTGGAGTTTGTCAGGTGGTGTCACATGTGATGCTTAATTTTTAAGATTATTGGACAAAAGATCCTAGGTTTTCTTCTCATGCATGAGTAGGGAGAATCAGGTTAAAAGAGACTTTGGATTATGCAGACTAAAGATACGTATAGTGTTTTCTGATTTTGGATCATCTGTAACTGTGGAGACCTGACTTGCTTATAGTAGATAGATTTTCAGTTTTGTTTTGGTTTTTTTCTTGGAGATCAATAGAGGCTTAAGTGGGAAGTACATGGATTTGCAAAATAACATTTTCTTGGGGCATCAAACACCTCTCTGGGAAGCCCGTTCTAGGGTTTGACCCCTCTCTTGGTTAAGAAATGCTTCCTAATGCCCAGTTGAAACCTCCCTTGGTGCAGCTTTGAACGTGTCCTCTCACTGGATCCCAGGAAGAAAAGCTCAGCATTCCCCTTTCCACTTTGCCTCCTCAGGAAACTGGAGAGAGCAATGAGATCACTCCTCAGCCTCCTTTTCTCCAAAGTAGACAAGCCCAAAGTCCTTAGCTGCTCCTCATAGGACATGTCTTCCAGCCCTTTCACCAGCTTTGTTGCTCTCCTCTGGATGCGTTCATATCATGACAGCATCCCTGAGCTGCAAGCGAACTGAACACAGGGCCACAGACTGCAGTAGCATCAATTTAGTGCAAAGGAATGGAGGGAGGCAGGAGGAGGAACCTGCCTTGAAGGGGTCAGTCCCTCATTTTGGTCTCTTGGGGATGCAGACTGGTGAAGTGAGAAAGCGGTGCCCATGTAGACTCCCATCCCCTCACCGTGACACGGTTGAATTCTGCCAACAGCTGCCAGTGACGGTGTGCTTTGCCCTTTCCTTCCTCCTCTCATTTTCCCGTCGGGAGTGGAAAGAGCAGCTGCCACAGCAGGGGCTTAGTGTCTCTGAACACAAGGAAAGCCATGGAGATGATATGCAACTCAAACAGACGCTGATGGGCAGAAGTGGGTTTCAGTAACAGCCAGCAGCCGTGGGGGGCTGGAAGGAGCAAGGCATGCAGGGAGGAGGGAGACTGAGGGAAAACCAATTCTGTCACACGTCTTAGGAAATGCTGGGGTGATTTCTGGTGTGCCTCTGATGGGATACCTCTTCAGAGAGCCTGCCGGAGGCGGCTTACTCCTGCCTTTGCATCAGAGGATATTTTTCAAGTAATGAGGTATCTGTATAAAGGAAAACAAAATTATGGACTGCTGGCCCCAACCAGCAGTTACCCCAAACTCCATACTAAGAATCTAACTGAGACTGAGCCCTTTGGGTAGCATCAGTTTGCTCAACCTTTTATGCAAGACAACATTGCATACTTTTTGTGCTTCTTGCATGTACAAAGTCTGTAATTTGCCAGTGTGGCTCTGAGAAAGTACTTGTACTTAGAAAGGAAAGCACATGAGTTGGTACCTTGAGTTGCCCCACTCCAGCAATGACACACCGTGGGTGCAGGACCTGAAGACTCTTTTTGTTACCTTGCTCCTGTATCTCCAGAACTACTCCAGACGTCACTCTGATGTCCTCCACAGAGTGCTCCATTCCCTGCAGGGTACGGTGGCTTAAAGAAGGCCCTTTATATGACAAGGGATGCTGTTAGAAGAGGCAGTGAAGAGCCATCAGAGTATGAAACTCATGCTTTCAATCACTGCATGGAGCAGATACAGTCTGTCCGGCAGATTGCCAATATAACTCCAGGGCACTGATGGTTGTCCATGTATCAAAAGGACTGAAGCCACAGGGATACACAGGGGTGTTTCATTTGGGATATTCCCCATGTGGAATGAACATTGGGTACCAGTTCAAATGATCTATAGCCCAAGGTCTGTAATAGAGGGCAGCCAGTTTGTGTGGCAGCCCAGCAAATCCTAAGCTAGAAAGACTGCTCTCGAGTTTAACAGGAGGATGCTCTTGTGATGGGGAGCCAGAGCAGTAGGTCCTGCATCATGTCCCTGCACCATCTCCCTAGTGGTAAGAGATTTTTATACCCACCCCAGGCCAAGAAGAAAACACAGAAGAGCTGCCTGTGCAGGCTGATCTCAGCATCAGGCAGACATCTAAGTGACTTACATCCTAGACTGTCCTGTCTTGCCATATCTACTTATGACCGAGTGACACTGCCCTGTTTCCCTCACCCAGCCCAGCCCTTGTCTGTCACAACCCACCCCAGAGGCTCCTCAGCTCTCAGCAACCCTAAACGGATGCTGATGTCAGTTATCAGAGGTGTTGCCTGCTCAAGCCAGACATGGTGCCTGGAAGGAAACTGCACTTGAGGACAATTGAGTGGCTGGGAAAAAAAGGGATTGCAGCAGTAAGTGCCAAGCCTGAACAATGATTGCAAGATCAGCCCCTCAATTAGGGAAGTGAGGCCATGACTCATGACTGGAAAAAACAGGTATAGTGCAGTAATTATTATAGTTAATAATCAAACTTAGCTGCACAGGAACTACAATCATTAATTCCTCCTTTTGCTACAGAGGCTGTGCTTCTTCACTGGTGTGACCCTTGCTGTCAAGCCGCCAGAGAGATTTTGAGACCCATCTCTTTCCAGACTCCCCTCGGGAGACATCACTCTACAGGGGGCAGTGGAGGAAGCCATTTCTCATAGTCTCTTGACCTTGTCCACATCCCATTAAGCTCCCCCAGTTTGTTTTTTAAGACCTGCTGACATCACATTTTACCTGCTGTCAGCCAACAGCAGGGCTGTAGCTGCAAACTTGCCCTGCAAGGTCAGGAATCTGGTGCCCTTCCTTCCCTTCAGCAGAGGCAGCACGTGCTACGTGAAACTATTGTTTTAATTCTTATTCTTGCACTGAGGTGCCCTCCATATTTATATAATTTCCCTGCAGAGTAATGTGCTTGTTCTGCTCGCTCCTCTGAGCAAAGCTTTGCACACACAAGAAAGAAGAGTAGGAGCTCTGTTTAATGTGACTTCCATGGAGGTAGTCCTAATGAGAGCCCTTCGGCTGTGCAAGAGCAGGGAAGAGACAACTTATAGGAGAAACATCCCTCTTTAAAGATACAAACTCTTTGAAGAAGTCTTCTTTAATGGTTTAATTTTAATACCTGTGTTTACCAAATCTTGGTTCCAGTTAGGGAATCAAGGAGTATTTTCTGATGACTTCTCTAGCTTTAAAAAGAAAAGTTCAGGGATAGCTATGCAATTAACTGTGACTTACGCATGTCTGTATAGCAGCAGCAAACCTTCTGTGGAAGAAATTAAATTTCTCCCTGAAGGAGAGTGATTGCATAGATGACTTATTCAAATGTGTAGATAAATTGCTTTGACATGTTTTGCAGGAAGGAACAGAGGCACATCAGTATTGAAATAGCTCTGGGTACCACAAATCTATTCACAGGTAATTGGATTACCTCATGTGTCTGGTACTGAAAAAGGGGCTGGAAAAATGATCCCTGAATGATGGGACAGATTTACACTGAATTTGATCTCTCCACATTCAGTAGGACTGTATTGCACGGCAGAAACACCCAGCTCCTGCGGAGAGAGGAGTGAGAGCAATGGGCATCGGTGGGAGCTGCCTTTCCAGACAGGGCACAGCTTTCCTGCTCAGTCCTGGCCATCCCACTGCACAGGAGCAAAGAGGACCATTCCCATTCAGGCCAAATGGAGTGTAAATCTTCTAAAAACTGCCCTGCTTTGCAGCAAAACAACTCCAGTGTTTTGCACAGATGACAGCTTCCATCCACTGCACGGCAGCTGTGGGGACCTTCAGTGTATTGGAGGGGTTATTCCCCATGGTGCAGGCTTGTGGAGCACCTGATGGAGGTCCGGAAACCTTCAGCTGCATTCTCACTGTGGTCTGGCTATCATTTCTAGTTTCCAAGGTCTGTCCCCACCTTACTGCCCAAAGGCTGCCTTGATATTTTCATTAACTACCAATATACCTATCTCGCTGTCTAAAGGCTACTCTGATATTTTCATGCATGCTTTTCTATTTCATCTGCTCTTTTTCCAGAGACGTGGCAGATCTGGCATTGCCAGATGAGGATCTGTCATGTTCAATCAGACTCAAGGTCTATCTAAGCTCAGACTCCATCTTTAATTAGGGCTAATACCAGGTTTTCAGGGGACACAGTAGGAATCTTTTACCTATGGGATCTGTATGTAAGATGAAAGATCCTGCTCACTAGCAGTCAGTCTTGGAAAGCACGGCTTAGCACTCTCTAGAAACATGTTTGTCATTAGTGACTGTGGCCATCCTGGGTAGTGTAATATTCACACGCTATCAAATCACTCTTCAAACTGCATTTCCTGATTCTGGTTTTTATCTGTCACTGACACTGAAGTGTGCAAATATTTGCCTTACTGTTTTCCTCATGTGCACTTTCCAGGTGTGGTAGGAGCCAAAAATGTGACAGATGCTCCAGGACAGAGCCAGGGCCAGGGCCAGAGCCAGGGCCAGAACCAGAGCCAGCAAGCCAGTGTGTGTACAAAACATTCCACTCCAGTTTTTAAGAATAATAAATACCATGCACATCAGTGGGGACTACTGATGGCTCACTGCACTGCTGGGTGCAGAAGAAGTGGAAGAGCAGCCCTTGTTCTCTTCACCTGTAGGGAGCAGCCTGGTTAACTACTGGCACTGGCTCACAGGAGAGGCAAACTGCCGTGAACCCTCGCTAGAGGCGTGGAAAAACCCACCCACACACCTCGATCTTCGCGTTTATTTGTACACATGGAAGGAGGGCTTGTGCTCTCCGCCTTCCCAGCCTTGCTTCCCAGCTGGGAGGAGAGGGGGAAGAAGAGGACAAAGGTGGAGGGAGGAGGGAGCACAGGAAGCAATTACATGTGTTTGGTTGAAGCGTAACATTTACCCATCTTCTGCTTCGGTGCTGCGCTCCTGCTGTGCTGTTTCCTCCCCTTTTCCTTAATTGAGGGTTAAAGCCAGAACTATTCAAGCACCGTTCTTGTTCTTCCGGTGACAAAATCACCATCTTGCCTCACACATGACAAGTGCCTGTCTTTTATTGCTGCTCATTTTTCCCTGCCAGAGCTCTCTCTGCAGCAGATACCCTGGGGCACTGGGAGAGAGAGGGCCTCGCTGGTGCTGCACCTGCCCTACTGCTGCACCCATTAGTATTTAACAACTTGCAGTGGAAATTGGCACTTACCCTGCTGCAAGTGCATGGTATGCCACACAGAAAATCAAATTTCTGAATGGGTGCCTGCTGCAGGTGGCACTGCAAGCCTTCCCCGCTTAGGGACTCCCCTCAAGGGGAGAAAAATGGGAAGGAAAAGTGTTGTAATTTGCAGCTACAATTTGGGCCATGACCAGCCGTTCTGTCTTGGCCTGTGTGTCTCAAGACACTTAAAACAGGTTCTGTTTGCAAAGTGGATGAACTCAGTCCTGGCTGACCTCAGCAGAGGCGTGAATTCTGGTTAAACCCTCCCACCACAGGGTCCTTCCTGCTTCTGCTCCTGCCTTCTTGTACAAAGCCAAAACAGTTGCAACATTGCATGTTACAGCCAAGAAAAATAACTACAAACCTCATGTGATTCAGAGCTCCAGGTGACTGTTGTGCAAGCTCTCCCATGGCTTCACCTCCATCCCCACCGCTCCACTCTCAGCTGCCTCATGGCCCCATCCTGAAGGCAGGGTGGGCACACACGCTGTCATCACTTAGTCACAGGGTGCTTTTAGATCGCATGGCAAGTGTCGTAAGACTGGAAAGACGGAGTATTTTGGCACAGAGAGATAGAGTGGGAAGGAGAGGTGTTTTCACAGGCTGCCAAGGGCTGAATCATGGCTGTGGATGTGTCTGCTAAAGGCAACTGGAGACCACTTACAGCCTGTGAGTGCCCCCCCATACGCAGTCACACACACACCCTGACACACCTGGACACAGCCACCCCATGAGCCTTTCAGATCACCAACAGCAGAGCTGTTGAGAGCAAAAAGCCACAGATGGGGTGGCTGTGCCTTTATAGCAAAGTTCAGAGAGTGGGGGGTCTCTTTAAGAGCACCCCACAACATCATCTCCTGAAGCAAGTAAACACCATGTCACCCAGTGTGATAGTGTCTTTGGGAAGGTACCACTCTGCACTCTGTGATCTTCCCAATGCGCAGTCTAGATGGTTTTTTAGGGGAATTAGTTCCTGTGCCCTTGTCCAAATGTCATTCTCCCCTCCCGCCCCATCATGTAGCATTCAGTGCAGCTTCTGCCCCTCTTCAACCCCAAGGAGGTGGCATTTCAGCACTCTTTCACTGCCTTGCTTTGGCTTGGCAGGTGCCACAGAAAGGTAAGCTGCTATGATGATGGTAAAGAAAGTAGATGTTAGCTTTGCACAGCACGTATTTTAAAGACAGCCCCACTCTGAGGCAGTTAGCAACTCTCTGTTGGAAATGAAGACGTGAGAAGGCAACAGGCTGAGAAACTGCTAGGTGGCCAAGCAAGGTGCTGGTGGCATAAAGTCACAGAGACATTTCTCTCCCTGGTACAAGAGGAGAAAGCAAACAGGACAGGTGCTGGTCACCTTGCTTCATGTGTGACTAGAAGGTGCTCAGTGACTTTGCTGATGGCTGAGGCAGAAGAGCCTGAGTCCTGCTTGGTGAAGTCACAGGGCTGGATTAAACGGCTTCTTTTTTCTTTTCTTTTCTTTCTTTTTTTTTTTTTTATTAGGGACTTTACTGTATTTAAAATAATCAGCCCAGATAAGTGAAAAGTCGATAAGTGAGCTCAGGCTGCACTCTGCTTTGCAATAGCTGAGCTGTGGATAATTACAAGATTACCCGGGGGGGCTGCTCCTTTATTCAGATGGGTTTGAAAAGCCAAAGCTTCGTGACATGGTGCGATGGCTTTTTCAGACACAAGATTTGGATCAGCCCTGCCTTTCTATTACCCCTGCAGTCTGGTCATGTGAGTGCCTAAGTGTTAGTGGGAGGACAGCACGGGCACTGCCAAGTGTTACTGGCTGCAATGAGGCTTGGAGCTGTTATGTTTCTGCTAGTTTAGGTTCCAAAGTATTTATAAAGATGGCTATAAATAAAATAATAATTTATTCACACTGACAGAGCACACGGTAAGATAATTATAATCTCCAAAGAGAGAGCCTGAGATCATGATAAAAGAGGGGGGGAAAATCAGGAAAAATCCAAGAATGAGGTCTCAAACAGCAGATGAAAGAGAATTTCATCAGTCATCATCAGCTGTTATTAACAATAAAACACCTCCCCCTTCATCTGTCCTCCAGAAAGTTCATTCCACTCCCAGACACTTTCTGCTGAGAACGGGCAATTTTCTGGCCCTGGGATTTCATGTGTTCTCCTCCCGTGGTGGTGCCCTCTCCGAGCTGTGGCCGCGTCCAGCAGACACCGGCTCCCGCTCCGCTCATGATGCTCTGCTCTGGCTTCTCCCCGCCTGTCCCCTGGCCCTTGCCGCTGCGCAGGGCTGCTGGAAGGCAGAGCCCACCCACCCAGCAGCGTCCCACCGGCCTCCCCAGTGGCACCAGCGGTTTCTAAGGCCGGGGCATTTCTTTATCTGGAACCACAGGTGAAACCCGGGTGTTTTGGCCAGAGGTCCCAAAGCTTTTGCTGGTGCGGAAAGCAGCGGGAAGGGCTCACGGAGGGACCTCCCGGCTCCCCCCGGGCGGCAGCCCCGTCCCACGGAGCGAGCACCCGCGGTGGGCTCGGTGATACCGCGGATCCACGGGAGGGGGAGGGAGAGGGAGAGGAGGGTGGCGGCGTGGGGACCCGCCAGCCGCCCGGCTCCACGGGAGGGCACTCTCGTTCCACACAAATCGAGCACGGGGAGAATTTGTCTTTCTTTTAAAAAGGCAGTTGAGCTATGACAGGTAATTTGGCACATTTCTAGTTGAAATGTGCCAAATGATTTGGCAGATATTTCGCATGCATCTGAAAATAGGAGCACCTGCTGCTGGCCTACAGGGAGGCTGGGGATAGGGGGGATTTTATTAGTTTCTAATTACAGGCCCTGTAAAAAAAAAACAAAACCCTCTCACATTGGATGCAGCAGCCAGCCCCTGAGAGGGAAGGCCCATCTTCCCAAAGACGTGTGAAGCAGCCCACTTTAAACCGGATTTCTCCCAGGCGCCAGCATCTTTTCATCCATCTTGGGTGAATCCACCACCTTGTGATGATGAGAAGCGTGATTGATCCAGTTTGTCAATCACACCACATGACTGTGTTTGCACAACTGAACCTTGATGTATCTGATGCACTGGGGATAAAGTGGTGGGGTGAAAATCCCACATCATGCTCCAGGAGCATCTTTTTCCTTTTTATGGACTGCCAAAGTGTCTGCTAAGTTAAGGCTGAAGATAGAGAAGGATCTTGTCACTAACAAAAACTTCATTAAAATATGTGTAGAGAGAATATAAAGGAACTTATGAGAGGACTTAATTTTGAGTGTTCCAGGCTTCTGTAATTAAACCAATTGATTTCCCAGAATCCATTTTAGGCATGTTTTTCAGACTAGGAAGAGAACTGGAGAGGTTCTGGAGATGTTGAAATAAGCAACAGTAACATCTCAAATCCAAATTAAAATTTTGCATTGAAACCTTTTTTTCCATGCCTATTTTGCTGATCAGGTAATTTTTTCATTTCAAAAATCAATTAAAAGGAGGATCTAATGCAGACAACAGTCTAGTCTACATGTAATTAAGCACTTTGGCAACCGTAATCACATATATTGACAGAAAACAGTACCAATGTCAGACCAAGCCCTGTACAGAATATGAATATAACAACAGTAGGCAGAGCAAGGCACAGTTTGATCATTTCTTCCTCCCTAAAACTCTACAGGACAGACAGATGGCCAAAGCCATATTATGTTTTTAACCTAAGTAACTGAACTTTCACATTTCATGATTTGAGTCACAGCTTTAGCTCTGTATTAGGATCTTATCAGCTCCACAAGTGGTTTGGAGGTGCATTTGATTTTCTCATAGCTCCTATCAGTGCCATCTTCAAAAAAACCTAATGTCTATTCTTAATTGTAAATATTTATTTAAAACCAAATCAAAAACAAGAGTCAGCTGAGCAGGACACAGGGGAAAAGGCAAGAAGCAAGATGGAGCAGTGAGGATGTGACTGTTTGTGACAAACTCCCCGTGCTCACGGGGTCACAGGATGGAGAGAGTCCCTGGCTGCAGCAGCCTGTGCAGGGCCCAGACCCTGCCATACCAAGATTTATGTTATTTATGCTCAAAGATCAAACGGGATCACTTCCAATAGCATCCCTCGTATTCTCATGCCACATCTGTTCTTTAGAAATTATGTGTTGACCCAAAATGCCTTCTGTGAATGTCTACAGAAGAAACATAAGAAAAATTAATATTCCCATCAAAGTAAGCAACCATGCAAAATCAAATGGAGCATGTTTGCTCATTTAAAACATTTTCCCATCCATTGGCAATCATGAAGTCCTTTGGTGCACACTGAACTCTTGGCCTAGCACAGACATCACCTTAAATTCTGGGGTAAAAGGGCTGCACTGGACATCTCTGGTTGTTCTGGCTGTCTCTTAGGGTGCCAGAGCTGCCTTCAGGGGTGCGCTGGCAGCCCTGGTTAGCAGGCACCTCCTCGGGGATGGAGCTGGACCACGGATGGGACAGGCAGGTGGGACGGGAAGGGCTGGCAGTGCACTGCTTGTCTTGACAATGCCTGGTTATTTTCCTCTGGTTGTTTCCCCTCTCTGCTCTCCCTTTTATCCAGAGAGTATTGAAAATCTGGGCCTATAAATCTTTCAAATTGCGTTGTGGGAAACCAGGTGCAGTTTCAGGCTGTAACAATTTTAAATGGTAAATGCCACTCATTAAAAACCCTGTAACTCTTTTTAATAGTTTGAAAAGTTAAAAATAAAGTACTTGATGCTAACTGCATGAAAAGAGATGTTTCTTTCGCTATTTTTACAAGTGAATTTAGAGTTTGTGAAGCAGAAGGGCAGGCAAATGCCTTGAGCCAGCCACAGAGCAAATTTAGAGCAGCCCTGTCCACAGAAGATGCATTTCCAGGTTGTCCAAACAAAGGTCTCTCTCTTGGTGAAAAGGGGATGCTTGGAGGAGAACATGAAAAGAAGTTCATTTTTAGTTCAATAATAGTCTGTTAAGAAGATGTCAACCATGTATATCCAGTCAGAGTTAGGATCATAGGCTTATTTAATACAGGAGATAAAAAGAAGCAACCTGCAGGCATCAAAAAATTCCCCTTGCTCTTGAAGTCATCCATATCTGAGTTGGAGTTTTGAGGGGACAGAACTCATTTCCAAAGCTCAAAGCACCAAAACTTGGATTTCTTGTCCAGTTTTGCTTTAGGAGCAACCTGACAACTACTCCTCATGCTCTTCTTCACTCATAGCTAAGGTAGAAACTAACCTTCACTGGTAATAACACGTGGCAAGAAAAGACAGACATGCACTTTGGATAGCTAAGTGCTATCCCAATTTTAAAATGTCCCAATTTTAAAAAAGATTGAGAGTGGCATGTGAAGAATAGCTTCACAGACAGAGCAGAACCATTAGATACCCACCACCAACATAGCACTTCCTGATGTACAATATAATGTAGTTCATATTTCTCTGCTTATATTATCTTATGGGGGAGGAAATTACTGGTTTTACAGTTGTGGACTTGGAATAGCCATGAGCAGAATTATTGCTGATCTACTAAAAAAAGGAGTTTCAAGCCACATTTTACAGTATTTTCAGTCTCTTCACCTTATGTAATTTTTTATCTCACCTAGCATTGAGAAGCTGGTGTCACTGATTGCTCTACTGAGAAAGGAGAGGACAGCAAAGGTGCAACGTGTTTGGTCAGCTTTTTAATCACTATAACATGAGTTTTCTTGGAAGCCTCCCAACCCATCAGGGTATGCAGAGCCCCTGCTTCATTCATTAGGACGCCTTCAAACTCTGTTCTCCTGTTAAACTTCAGCCATACCAATATATCGATTCTAAAAAGATCAGATTTTCACCAGGACCTGAGGCAGTGCTACTCCATGAATATGAAAGAAAGCGGTCCTCAGGGAAGTGGAAGCTGTGATCAGTGCATGGCAGAGGTCCCTCATCTAGTGCAGGAAAATCCTCTGAGTTACTTGGCTTGGTTTGCACATGATGAGCATAGATTTGATTCAACACCCATAAAAATCTATAGGATTTTTATTCAATTTAATGGGAATATGATCAAACCCTAGGACAACTGCCCAGGGTTTGTCTTCCTGGTAGTTTATGGTAGAGTGTGTATATAACAGTTACTAGAATCTATTGCACTTTTAATGTAGTCTATCAATTTTGTTATATTTTTATTTCAGGTTTTCATAATGAACAGAAAACAAAAATTGTTCATGGGGAACGTGAATGGCAGAACTCTAAATATTCCTACTGATCATTTTTAAACAGTTGCTTTGACTCCACTTGGGAAGCAGTGAATTAATGAAAATTAGATCTTTATAACTATAGCATCTGTACAGGGCTTGAGACTATGACTTTGAGCCAGTTACAAGGACTGGGTCATCTGCACCATTTTGCTCATTCCCTCTGCATTCTTTCTCAAGCAGAATTATGTATTTCATTATTATTTTTCTTCTTGATAAAATCTCTAGACCGATAAGAAAATAGCTAGAGAATAGCGCCTGCTGGAGATTCACAACTATTTTAATTTTCCTTCTCAGGATAAAGAGTGAAAAGTGGCATTGAATTAATCCATTCTTGAGAACATCTTAAAATTACAAAAAGGACAAAGTGGTACAAAATGTATTCATTCTCACGACTTCTTCATGATTGTAACCAGAATAGCAAATGGCAAAATGTATTAATTCTTATAATAAAAATGTAATGAGGACAGAGGGTGGTGCAAGATGAACTAATTGTAGTAGCACACTTATGACTGAGAGGCATGGTCTTATTTGAATAACATACTGCCTTTCTGTAAAAAAACAAGTATGATACAAAAACTGCTGTAGAGGTACTGGAAAGATATTGATCTGGTCATGTTCTTTTAGTATAGAAGTTCCCTTTCTAGAGACAGATGCTAAAGAATTATGAATCTGGTTGAATGTTTAGTAGTTCTGGTACTTTACAATCTTGTTAAAGGTGAAACAAGAAAAAATCTGTCTGAAGGGGAAAGTCTGTAATGATGGGTGCCCGTAAAGAAAACACCAAACCTTGGGAAGAGCACCAAACCAAGGTCCAGGCTGACCTTGTGGGTACTGCTGGCACCAAGACCTACTCTAGCTTCAGGGAAAAAATTCATCGTGCCTTGTGGCAGACCGGACTAGGGTGCCATCACCTCCTTTTACCTGGGGTGGGTTTCCAGGGGGCCTTATACCCCACTGAAAGGTAGAATCGGCCCAGGGGAAATGTCCAGTTTGCCCGTACGTTCAGCAGTGATTTTCCTAGCTCTCCGGTGGAAGAAACGGTTGTGGTCACCAACACCTTCTTTCCACTCTCAAGGCATCCCCAGTCAGGGCAGCTTCAGGCAACAATCTTCAAGCTGTTTCCCAGCAAACAGCCATCTCTCCTTTAGCAGAGTGCGGCTGAAGGTGCTGCTCTGCCACTCAGTCAGACACACGGCTGTGTCTGACCAATGTGTCAGACACACACCTGTGAACTAAGGGCAGCATCACACAGGGATGCTGATGTTACTGCAGATCCTGGGAGCTAGCTGCCTGGCATGGCATAGCATGGGGCTGTACAGCCACTAATGAAACCTCTCTCTTACTCCCTAACCCATGATCCGTGTCACTCTGATATACGGTTTCCGACCCTTGAGCTCGCATGCAATGGTGATGACAATACCACTGTACGTGCTGAGGAACCCCTGACTGATTTCAGGCTGACCAGAACAACCTCACATGTGGACATACTCCCAGCCACGACACGGAAATGGTCACAGCTTCACAACCAACTTGCTGCAACAGCCCCCAGCTGGGATGGTAACACACAGCTTTTCTTTTCTGTTGTCAGATGTATTTTATCACTGGAGGAAGGGAAATACCACCACAGTGAGGAGAGGGCCAAGGTGGAGATAAAAGCAGCTGTTGTTTGCCTGCTCATGTTGGAGGGTCATCCTAGAGTAATAACAAGTACAGGGATGAATCAATCCCAAAAGGACCAGTTTCCATGACAATTTATGAATCCAGCACAGTCCCTCACTGGCTGTGCACAGCTATTATTCCATGAAGGAAAAGGAGTTAAAACTGTTCTCAGTGTCCCATTCTAAGAGTTTGGAGGACAAGAAACACTTCTTACCCTGAACAGGCCAAGTGGAGCTTGGAAGTGTGTGTGTCTATATCTATGCAGTTTATAACTGCAATCAGATGGTGATAACCATCTTATGGCAAAGGTAACAGCATTTGTATCATCACTAAGCGGAAGGCCGATCAGGCTAACTGTAAAATACAAATTATTTCTGCTTATAATGTGCTGTTTTGAGGAAAATCCTTAATGTTCAGCCACTTAAAATGAAGCTGATAACAGCTTTTAAAGAGGGTTTAATGTTAAAAGAGAGCTGGAAGCTGGCTTAGAGTTTCCCCTGCAGGGCTCCCACAGTGCCAGAGTCATAATGACCACTTTTCAGAGAGCTGGCCACCTCTAGCATTTGACTGTGCTGCAGGAATGCCAATCGACACATTAAAAATACTTTTCACAGCTTATTCGTGGTGGCAAGTACTTCCTGTTCTGCGAACCTTTGAAAATTAAGGCAGCTTTCCGTACAGATTTTTTTTTCCGAAAGTACTGGTTTCACCTTAATGAGTTAGAAGAATTTTGCAGAATTTTCTTCGGCTCTTTCCTATGCATTTCCACCAAAAAAGGGGGACCTCATTGTCCCAGTTCTGCAGCAGGAGATGCTGACTCACTCGGCAGCAGCCTGTTGACAGAGCCCGCTCCTGCTCTGAACTTAGCATCCGATTGTGCCACTTGGCCCACAAGAACAACTTTTCTTAATTGTTTGTCACCCTCATTATTGACAGGTAAAGTACATTTCTGTTGTGAAAAGGATGCTAAGTAAGGAAGGGCCAAATAGTGGGAATAAAACAGTAAAGTAATTGTAAAAAGGGAGGAAACTCACCCAGCCCAGGGTAGGCTGTGAATGAAGGGCTAATGTCCTTAGTGTGCAGTTAGTCAGCAGGAGCACAAGTGGCCATACCACCTGCTGCTCAGGAGTACGGTTGGCACACATGCAGTGAAGGAAAGCCTCAGTCTGCCTTCAGCCACAAAGGGGAGGCACATGTGGGTCCTGTGTAGCTGAGATCTGCAATGGGCTACATCAGATGGCTGTCAAGGTGCTCCCCAAGACATTGACCTGATCTGCCCTGCCAGGGCTGCACGGGTAGACCAACTGACCTTGCTGCTTCACATGGGGATTGATTTCATTACTCTCAAAACAACCTTGTAGGACAGTGCTTATTGTCTACCTCTGAAACACACTTTTTATGGCGGTGATAGGTAAATAGTTGGGAAATTGGCTTATCATTCCTGATAGACGTTTTGGACTCATGTCCTCCATTGTAGGACAAGACCATGACCATAAAAGCTGCTCTGTTTCTGCTCTGCTCTGCCTATATGAATTATAATTTTGGCCTCATTATCCCTTTATTCACCACCCTCTGGTAAATTTTCCCAGTCAATGAAGTTCTTTTGTTCTCTGCTCTGGGAGTTAATGAAATGGATCTGATGATGTGATTGTTTGTGATAGCATGAGGCTCTCTGTGATGGTTGGTACTGCCCTCTCCTGTCTAGTCTTCTGATCTTATGGAAAAAATTCAGCCTGGTCTATTATACCCCACTAAGAAATTTGATTTTGGAATCTCTCAGGGCAAAAATTATAATTTGGGGTGGTATTTTTGTTGTTTTGGTGGGGTTTTTTTAGGGTTTGGTTTTTTGTCTCAGAATTGACATAAAGGCTGTCAGGTGTGAACACGGGTCAAAACATCAGAAATGAGGTCTCATACCTGCTAACTTGAGGAGCCTCTCCTCACCATTGCCCCAGAACCAATAGGGAACATTAACTGGTGTCATGTACTATCACATTTTAGGAGGCTAACAGGAAGTCCCCAGTGCTGTATAAGGTGAATACTGATGCAAACTGCTCACACAGTGATTCTAGGATGCCCTGCCGATGCTCTCAGTGACTGCAAATTAAACTGTGAAGGAAGATCTCAGACCCTCCACACCTGGGGTGCAGATCTGTGCTTGTCAGCATGTTCACAAAGTTCTCATTTTTTTTCTGAGATAATTTGGCTCATCACAATTGGTTTTTAATCACCTGTGATAGTTCATTTACAGTACCAGTGTAGCTATGAGAGAATTAATTTTCTCTCCATGGTAGTTATTAGTGTAATTCATGCCTTGCTTTTAATTGCTGGATCAAATTACTTAGTGTATTATTTCATGCGTCATCACATGACAGAGAAGTCCAGAAAGGTACCTGTATGCCGAGCTTCTCTAAAAAAGAGTGACTCAAAGATAATTTATTAAATAAAATATTCTCCTGTCCTCAAAGTGTATTTTTAAAAGGGATAGGGCCAAAGGATTGTAGTGTATAACTGAATGCAAATCAGGCAAAACAGAAATGATTATACCTGTTTACTTCCAGAATGACTGGCCATCTTGGCTCAGATAAATTGAGTAGCACTGTCTTTCTTTAATTACCACTGGCATTAACATTAAACAGCAAAAGGCTGAAACGTAATTAAGAATTGGCATTTGGCCATCTTGCAGGACAGAGAACAAAGGACAGGATCCGTTGTATCCTCTTGCTGGTCTCCTCTTCATGCCAGTCCAGGCTCTCCCCCAGCACCAGCAGGACCTGGCAAATACAAAGGTGAGCTTCAAGCTTCCCCCAAGCAAAGATAAATCCCTCACATGTCCTTGCTGCTACTGCCATCTCCCATCCAGGCTGAAGAGATCCATCCTGTCACTTACACCTGAGTATCATCCAGCCTCACCACTGGCTTCAGAGCTGCCGTGGGAGAAGGAAGTCACAGGGTGAGACAAGGAAAGAAAAATATGGTGGAGGCAGAAAAGAGATGGACACTGATTTTGCCATGGGAAACTTACGTGTTGCACATACCCTGAGGCTAGAGGACAGGACTCCAGGGATTCACATGCAAGCAGAAGGTGAGAAACTGCCCTAGCATGTGGGTACAACAGAGAGAGTGAGCAGAAGTGGGAGGAAAGGGATGCATGAAGCCCAGGTCTGTTTTCAGGTGGTGAACTGGGATGCAGGACCCAAAACAGCAGAGAGGCCAGCAGCTGTAAGTGCACTTTTAGCTAGTCCAGCCATAAGTTTGAATTTGAGTGCTGCTTAAAATTTGCTGTTTGTCTACATAGGCTTTTTAAGCAGTAGCTGGTTACAGGAGGCAGTGCAAAAAGCAGGGTCCTGTCCTTGCTGTCAGACCCTGGCACCCCTGCCCCAGAGAGCTCCAGCTGCTGCAGCTGCATCAGTCCCTACTCCAGGCTCATCTCCTCCAGCCCTATACCCATGCATGGCCATGCCTGCGGTTCAGGAGTGAGGTTCACATGGCTGGTTAATCCAGGCAGCTCAGAGCACGCTGCCTCCAAGGCCCCGTGTGGCCAAAAGCAGGTGAGATAAAATGGCACAGCACTGCTCCCCCAAGGGCAACCACTGCCTTTGGCCCCTGAGGGCTGCAGGGTCCCACTGCATGGAGAATTGTCCTGACCCTGCCCCATGTAGTTGAGATGAAGAAGACACACTGCCCTAAGAGAGACTGGTCCTTTGTGACAGCCCCTTAGATGAATGCCTTATACCTAAGCAGTTAATTAATTTTAGAATAACCTATTAAAAGAGTATATAATGTATCCCCATCACAGCTAAATGTCATCTCCTGTAAAAACAAAGGTATTTCAGCAAATAAAACCCCTGTAAAAATAGCACTTGGGGAAGTATATTTTTAAACTTCCAGTGATGTTTATTTTTGAAGCCTTGAAATTTAATTCATGTGTTGAATAAATACCCTTCAGATATCTTATCTAGTTATTATTCACATCACAAAGTGTAATATGTTTTCTTCTGTTCTTTTGCAACATCAAAAATAACTATGGCCATCCCTTCAGATGCTGATGGCTGCACATTTCCCAGCAGGACATCGGGAGGATGAAAGAAGACGGGGGGGAGATGCACCTCACATCACAGCTCCCGAGAAGCATGTGTCACGCTGTCTGTTTCAGCATTTGGACACACCAAGTTCAAAGCAAAGTGGATTAATAACAAAGGGACATTTGTGATGAATTGTTGCCATAATGTGTTATCATAACGTTTGCTGGGATTGGCGTTCTGTCAGCAGCAGTCGTCTTATGAAATACACCCCAGCTCTAGCAAGTATAGGAACTGTCTGCCAGCAGTTAAAATGGTAGCTGTATGAATATATAAAGATGCTGTCGCTGATGTAGAGCATTTGGATAGCATTAAATAGAATGGGCCCTTTAATCCTTCCACTTCCTAGGCAAATAATGTGAAAACCCAGTACACATACGCTGTCTGTGGCACCAGGAAGAGATGTAGCTTCACCAGAGGGATGTTTGCAAGAAGGGATAAAAAAGGAACTGTGAAAAGGAAGGAATGAGAAGAAGCTGTGCAGACTGTCTGTCCACATCTCCAACGAGCCCAGTGAGGTCAATAGTGGTGGCTGTCCATAACCCACCCCAGACCAAGCTGCTGCCTCAAGGCCACCTCTACAGAGCACCCTCCTAGGCAAAAATGCAAGCTGAATTGCATTGTGGGGACATAGCTAAGCTTAGGAAGTGTGGGTTAGATGAACGGAAAGTGAAGTGAATTGAAAACTGGCGGAAAGTCAGAGCTCAGAGGGTCATGATTAGGAGCACAGAATCCAGCTGGAAGTCTGTAACAAGTGGTGTTCCCCAGGGGTCAATACTGGGTCC
This sequence comes from Gallinago jamesoni, assembly GCA_025769975.1. Classification (NCBI taxonomy): domain Eukaryota; kingdom Metazoa; phylum Chordata; class Aves; order Charadriiformes; family Scolopacidae; genus Gallinago; species Gallinago jamesoni. The sequence continues at coordinate 21,697,653 of JAOQGH010000019.1, read as the reverse complement.
AGTACTCTTCAATATATTCATCAATGACCTGGACGGTCATTGGGATGGCCCTCAGCACATTTGTTGATGACACAAAACTAGGAGGGGTGGCTGACACCCCAGAAGGCTGTGCCGCCATCCAGTGAGACCTGGACAGGCTTCAGAGTTGGGCAGAGACAAACCTAATGAAATTCAACAAGGGCAAGCGTAGGGTGCTGCACCTAGGGAGAAATAACCCTAAGGACCAGTACAGGTTGGGGGCTGACCTGCTGGAGAGCAGAGCAGCTCTGAGGAGAAAGACCTGGGAGTTCTTGTGGACAACATAATGAGCATGAGCCAGCAATGTGCCCTTGTGGCCAAGAAGGCCAATGGCATCCTGGGGTCCATCAAGAATAGCGTGGCCAGCAGGTCGAGGGAGGTCATCCTGCCCCTCTACTCTGCCCTGGCAAGACCCCATCTGGAGTACTGTGTCCAGTTCTGGGCCTCCCAGTTCAAGAATGACAGGGAACTGCTGGAGATGTTACAGCAAAGGGCCACAAAGATGATGAGGGGCCTGGAGCATCTCTCCTGTGAGGAAAGGCTGAGGGACTTGGGTCTTTTTAGTCTTGAGAAGAGAAGACTTAGGG
>JAOQGH010000019.1:21652312-21696948 GCA_025769975.1 Gallinago jamesoni | reverse complement strand
GGACTTGGGTCTTTTTAGTCTTGAGAAGAGAAGACTTAGGGGGGATCTAATCAATGCTTATAAATACTTAAAGGGAGGGTGTCAGGAGGATGGGGCTGGTCTTTTTTTCAGTTGTGCTTAACTGAGGAAATGGGCACAAACTTGAATACAAGAAGTTCCACCTAAATGTGAGGAAGAACTTCTTTACTGTGAGAGTGGTAGAGCACTGGAACAGTCTGCCCAGGGAGGTGGTGGAGTCTCCTTCTCTGGAGACATTCAAAACCCACCTGGACAATTTCCTGTGCAATCTGCTCTAGGTAGACCTGCTCTGGCAGGTGTGTTAGACTAGATGGTCTCCAGAGGTCCCTTCCAACCCCATATGATTCTATGATTCTATGACATTATATCCTTCCTCTTTATAAGGAGGAGGCACCTCCATGATGTGCAGCACAGAACCACCAGTCAGCTTGGCTCAAGGCACTGTCAGGCGTGTAGCTGGGGCAGTGGAGGAGTCAGTGCAGCTTGTGAGACCCATGCAGGAGATCAGGGAATATCTGTGGGACTAATCTGCGTCGGGCTGCATCTGCCCACAACTGCAATGATTGCAACAGCCAAGCAGGCTATTCTAAAGCTAGCTCAGGCCTGTCTGTATGAACTGCAGAACAGAAATAGCCTGCAGGCAGCTCTACTTCAACGTATTTTACTGTCAGTGTTTTCCAACTCATAGTCATACAGCAGACTGAATAGGAGGTCAGATGGGTTGACAAAACTGTCCTCCACATTGCTGCTCCCCATTTCAGTTATGCACATTACAACTTGGAACTACTTCATGATGTAAACTGAAAAGGCCAACGTTGACATGAAGACCAGAGGTACAAGCCAATAATAGTTTTATGTAAGAGAGATAATTTCTGTCTTTTGAGTGGACAGGACAAGCAGTTCACTAACCCTTACTGTCTAGGGGAAAATAGTGTCCACCTTTTTCTCGAGGCACCAGTCCTCTCACAGAAGACCACCTTCACCATCATGCAATGCTCTCTCCATGGCAGTCTCAGAAGAAAACTTGGTAAGACTGGACACAAAACCCAACCTTGACTCACAGTGAGAAAGACAGTGCAGAGGGTGAGAGCTGGGTAGAAGCAGAAGAGGAACAGGGAAATAAACAGCTGTGTTTGGTAAAACTCGGCACTGTGCTAACAGGGATGATGAGGTTGTGTTGCTGTTCTGCAGCTTCTGGTGCAGGTAACAGACTGAAATGTGGCCTCTTGAAGCCCAGGCGTGAGAAGGGTCTAGTTTCTGTGGTACTGGCCTGCAGTTTGTTCATCAGTGGCGTGGATGGTGACACAGAAAACCCTCTCCCCAGAAAAGTTTGCTATATGAGGTAGAATGGCCTATGCAGGGAATGGCAGCACTTCAGTCCAGAAGCACCTTGATGTTCAGACACCTGAGGGTGTCAGTACGGAAGACAACAGGGGTTCAAGCCACCGGTAGCTTTGTGAGGCTTAGCCTGGAGAAGCACAGGGTTTGGCCACTGGACAGGACAACTGGAAGCATGACATAGCTGGGAAAGGACCAGCTGAGTCACCACCCTGCTGAAAAGGATCCAGGGACTTCCAGTGGGCTACAGGCTGAGGCAAACAAGGACACTAGCTGTGAATGAGGCCAGATGCCCACTGAGCTACATTAGAAGGAGTGAGACTTTTGATCAAGGGACACTATTATTGCTCTCTACTCAGCACTGGTGAGGTCTCATCCAGGACAGAGCCCAGCTAAGGAGGGTTTTGGAAATGTGGTCCAGGAGAAGACTACAAGGATGGACTTGACCACCAAGGAGAGGCTTTAGAAAGCCAATGTTCAGTCACATAAAAAGGGGGAAAAAGGTCAATCAGCTACAACTACCCAAAGGGGACTTACAAAGATGAGAGAGACAAACTTTTCCTAGAGTGGAAGACAATACAGAAAGGGGCAACAGCTGCAAACTGCACCTTGGGAAAGTCAGAGGGGACATAAGGAAAATTTCTTTGCTAGGTGAAGAGTTCAACACAGGAGCAGGCTACACAGGGAGGCTGGAAATCCTCCTTGGAGGTTTTCAGAACTGGAAGGAGTCACAGATAACGGGTGAGTAAAATGCCATAAAAAGCAGGTTTACTGATAAAAAGGCATAAGAGTAAGGTATTAGCGTTACTTCTTAATATTCAGCTATGGAAAGCAGCTGTACTCAAAACGATTTTGCATGGCTCTGCAGGTGCATAGCAGGGATGCTGTACTCTAGGAAAAGCATGTGCATGGTGAGGAGTGCCATGTCGAGCAGGGCTGGGGCTTGCCACAGGCCCTTGCGCTGCACAGAAGTGAACTGCCAGCTCCCTGTGTGCCTATTCTCTTCTTCCCTCTGCAGAAGGGTTAAAAAAAAGGCAAAAAGGGGATCCTCAATGAGACTTGGCCTTGACTTGAGCTGCAAGCCTTTAAATGAGGCACGGAGCATTTGGTTCCCTCCTTCCATTCAGAAACAAGAAAGACTTGTGGACCATTCAGCAGTGCTCCACGTTCCCACAGCCTTGCTGCAATCTGGTCAGAGGTTTAATTGCTGCAGGGTGGAAGGAGGAGCAAGTGATCAAACCTCTGCCTCGGATGCAGCGAAGCAGGGGAGACAGGGAACCACACCAGATCCACAGAGCATCATGTCCCAGGCAGGTCAACATCCCGCTTGGGGACCTTCTCTCATAGTTTGAGGAACATTGCTGAGAGTTATCTCAGTGACTCAGGGAGGGCATCACCCACTCCTCATTTCCAAAACCTCTTCTTTCATACTGTCATGCAGTTTAAGAAATACAGAGTAAACTCTGCATGCCGACTCATGTCTTTTGGGGGTTTTTATCTGCACAGCACATCATCCTAATGAAGGAATGGATGGAATCAAGCACTGCATCTTACCTGGGCTGTGAACAAACAGCAGAGCTCAGTTTCAGTTTCCGTTTGACAAATATATCCATTCACTCGGGGTTTTTTATTTTTCTAATCGGGGGAGCAAATCGCCCATTACAGTGTATTCTCCATGTCCCCAGGCCCACATATATTTTCCAGCAGCTCTCCTCAGCACTCCGCATTATAAAATCAATCTCTATTTAAGTAAGAGGGGATATTTATTTCTTAATTTTTTAATAATGTATTTTGTGATTTGTTACAGCTCTCAGTGTTGTATCATTTATTTATTGTGCCTATAGGGTGCCCTGCCACATGGTAATAGAAGAGCTACAGGAACTAGAGACCTAAGCAAAACCAAGTTCAATAATTTTGCTACACTGTAGGACTTAGTCAAAAATTAACAAAGGAGCAAAACTGCAATGCAAGGACAATACCATAATGTTTTTGCTCCCAAGTCTTTACGAACCCTGTGGAAGTGAGCTAAAAACCACAGAAAGATCAAGCATCACTGAAAGCAAAAATTAGAACTGGATCTTAATATCCCATGGTGTTTCACAATTGAGTTATTTGCTATGGAGTTCTTAAAAGCTAATTACAAATTTGTAGATACCTGAATAAAACTAATATGAAAGTTTCCTTTTCCTTTCTTGCCTTCTCCATACAAAGACAATTACTTCAAAATACACTCAGAAGTCCTCAGCTCAGAAAAAAAGAGGACCAATTTAGCTCGCAAAACATGTGCGTTCATTTGGTAATGTCTGAGCTCAATTCATTCAGTGGCAAAGCTCTCACTGACTTCATTAGGGATACAGACTACCTTAAGCAGCTGACTTAATTTATCACTGAACTCTGAAAGCCTGAAAAGCAGGAGTCCCGGGCCTTGCCCTGTGTTGTGTTCTAGCCCTCGGAGAAGTCATGGTTATACCTGTCGAGGCATTATGGTTGCAGCATGCTTGCATCCTTGCTGTTCAGCTGTAGTAACACTACTGGCAGTCCAGGGCCACAGTCCCTGCTTTTCATGGGGATGGTGTTGGTGATCACATTCGTGGGTAGAAGTGAGTGAAAGAAAACCAGATGTAATAGTGATTTTTTACTCATGATGATCATACAAATCCCCATCTGACCTCCTTCATGGTGCTCAGGATCTGATAGAGAGGAGCAGGAGCTTCTGAGAATCAGCAGCTGGTTGACTATTTCCCTTGGGAAATATTTGCCTAAATTAGAAAAGCCAGTTCAGGTGCACCTGATTAAAATTCCTCAAGGTTTGAACGTGCTCTTACAAATTCTTCAATTCTTCTGGCATATGTCTCTCCTAAACTCCATGCCTCATTCCTTCCTCTCAAGATGACGTTGGGGAGATTTTTAACTGGAGTCTTCTTTCCTTGTTTCTACTTCTCCCAATCCATAAGCACTCCTGACCTCCAGAGGTATTCAGGGCTATTCGTCTGTTGCTGTGACTCTTGTCAGTGTCCCAGCTGCCAGGCCAGCCTTTGATGAGTGTTGTACCATGCCACTTAGTCCTTTGCCCCAACCCCAGGTTTCTGCCTGTTGAACTTTTCTAGAAGAATCTTCCTGGGAGACAATTTATCTCCTGACTATCAGGATATTTGGGACTGTGTTGAGAAGGCGGGTGCCTGCTGAGGCAGCTTCCAAGGTGCAACCATGAGCCATCACCTGCTTGCTGCAGCCTTTTAAGTTGCTGTGCTGCTTCAGACACTAGAGTGAGAAGAGGAAAAAATTATATGGTCTTGTTTCTGCTTTCTGGAGGTGGTGAAATGGTAAGTGACTAGGCAGGAATTACAAAATCCAGCAGTGAGGGAGTCAGAAATCCCAAATCCTACTTGGAATAGTTGCAGAGGGAAAAACACCGTTTCATTGCCCTGCAGGAATGGCTGCCTGAATCATACCTAAGAGGAGCTTCCAAGAAAGCAATCTGCAGATCACATGTTTCTTCAGATGGGATACCCTTGACACACTATATAATTGTCACTGAACCTTGGAATTAGGGGCCTGGTTTTGCCTTATATGGAATAAAAATTCACCAGTTTTAATGGAGTGTGGCCTATAGGCAAAGCAAAGAATTCTGAGTAATGCTCTTCATTTGGTAACTCACTGATTGACGTCAGGCAGACAAGACTGATTAAAGCCAACCACAGCTGACTCTGTTCTGTCCAACCAAAAGCTTTTCAGCTCATGAAAGTCAGAGCAGAGTCTTTGGTGGGGAGAGTTTGAGCCTGGCTCCCTTCAGAGAGAACCCTGACTGCACCTGAACTAGCCAGGCTCCTCATGAGTAAGGTGAAGTGCCTCCTCCACCAGGGCAGAGCAGCACTGCCCTTCCTGCCCAGATGCAGGAATTTGGGCTGGGAGGGAAGAGCCAGTCTCGTGGTGAGGGTTTCCTGGCAGACCTGTGGGGTGGTGAGCTGGTCCAGCAGCCAGCCTTGGCACAAAGACTTGTCCCGTCCCTGGCAGGGCTTGTGCTCCCTCCCCAGCCAGCAAGGCTTGCCTTCTGGTACTGCGGTCCTCTCCAGTGCCGCTACACTTCTGGGTTGGCATTCCTGGTTTCCATGGATTTTGGCATCAAATGCTGCCAGTCCAGCAGACTGAGGGGCTGTGTCGCCCATGCCCAGCCACAGCTGCCTCCCTCTTGCACCTGGGTATTCTGGTACTTCCTCACCTGGCCTCCCTTGCACCATGAGACAAGGATATAAGAAATGCCCTCCTGGGTCCAAGAGACAATTCATCCCTCCCCATATTCTGTCTTCTGTGGTCCAAACAGATGCTATGTTTGGAGAGCATGTGAGTCTGGCCATGACCTGCCTGGCTAACACTTGTATCTGCGTGCTTGTTTCCACACACTGCTGCAGCAGCCAGAGCAGTGGCAGTGGGGACACTGGAATGTAGCTCCCTACTCAGCAGTTCTTGCACCTCTGTAAAGATCTGTTACCCACTAATGTGCCCAAACCCACTTGGGGCTGGCCAGCACTGTCCGCCTCCGTTGCCTCCTGTACCAACAAATCCCACTGCCAACTGTGTAGAGAAATGTTTTCTTTCGTCTGCTTTAAACTGATCTCTGTTAGTGGCTCCCTAGTTCTAGTGTTATGGGATTCAGTGAATAACAGTTCTGAAGTCACCTTATTACCACCTGCACAATTTTGTAAAGGGCATTGTTTCTTTCCACGACTCCAAAGTAAACATCCCTAAGCAATATTAGAGATTTCCATTCCCTCTGTTGCTTAGGAGGGTTGGAAGTTGCAGATGCCACTGCTCTTTTAAGAGAGTAGCATGTATTTTAGACACAGCTTTTGATGGCAAGTGGTATTTTCAGAAGGTTAGCTGCTGAGCCTCTCACAGGTACTTTCCACAATTAATAGCTGTGCCTGAGGGATACGAATTAGCTACTTCCCTAGCTTACGTGCTCGTGAAAATACTGCCAGGGACACACCTGCAATTTTTAAAGCCCAAATGCCTTTGAAAAATCATAGGTCAGTTTTGAAAGCTGCCCATGGTTGCTTTAAGCTGTGTAAATAGTTTTCTTCTGGGAACCAATGTCTCACTGAGGTTTTGAGTGAATCATTGGGAGACTATTCTCATTAGCACTCCCCTGTCGTTTAGGCCTGAAATGTACAGCACAACTAGTAGAGAAATATGAAGTGTTTTGATGCCAATCTTCAGAAAATCTGTCCACAGATACAATGGCGTCACTAACTAATCTATACTACCACACTCCAAAGCAGAGTGGAAATCTTTAGCAATCTGCCCCAAAAATCTGCATACCGCTTTCTCCCCCTGGAAACCAGAGCAGACAAAGCAGGCTGACCCCAAAGGGACTGTATGCATATTAATTGGCCCAAGTTTGTTAGGTACTTGGAGATAAAAAGTGTTACGAGGACTCTGGGAACAGAGCCAAAACATGACTGCCTGCTGGAGCTCAGAGTATTTCTGTTGCTCTACCACAGGAATGATCTTTATATTCTCTTAAATCTGCTGGCTGCCTGTGTTGCTTTATTTCATCCTAGCTGTTGGAAAACAACTTGCTTGAGGCCTTGCGTCAGCAATAAATTAACTTTTTTAAACAAAAAAACATGTCACACCCAGTAGATCAACTGACCTTTAGCCCTGAACATAAAATTGAGAAGTGCATTACTATTTGCTTTGTGAGGCAACAGGCAGCTCTCTGCTTCTTTGCATCCTCATGTGGTGCTGCTGGTGTTACTCTCAGCTAAGCTATTATGGCGCTACAGTGATTCAGACTCTAAATAACTTGTAGGTCTCTTCTCCTGAAGCATGTTAATAGGTTAAGTTCACTTCACAATTGCTAATTTTATATTATTTCAAACGATGATTACATATCTATGTATTATTTATTACACAAATCTAGTGTGATACATTATTTACAGCAGTATTAACAGTATTTATTATTTATTATGGTGCTGTATTAATATATATTATTTCAAGCAAGACTTTTTGCTTGTGCTCTTTGTTGATTCCAGTTATTGGACTTAATATTCTGCAGAGCAGACAGTACTGTCCTGTGGGCTGAGGCTGCTGAAATCTAATTACATTGGTCAAGAAATGCCATTCCCTTTTGCCTTAGTAATATTTTATAACTTTGGGACAGATTATGGTTAGCTCTGCCTGGATAAAAACGAACAGAAAGAAGGATGTGAAATATCTGCTCTTCCCACCTATATGGTATACTCATGTGGGGTCCGACAGTCTCAACCTACTTATTCTGTTGCAAGCCTGGACAGACCCACAGACTGCCATGGATGCTACAGACATCCAGGGATATGTGGACACAGATGTCCCCTTCGTGTTGCCCCCCCCGAGGGAAGACAGGATCACGGTAAATGTTTTGCACAAACCCCACTTGTTCATAGGCACTGCCTGGTATCACCGGGTGAGTTAGGGAGATGGTTTGTTGAAACGACACTGCTGTGGCAACAAAAGCTCTTTTACATGTAGGTAGGATTATTCAAGAAGTATCTGACCTGATGTATCAAAGCGTGGTAGGGTTTGGAAGGGACCTCTGGAGATCAACTAGTCCACTCCTCCTGCTCAAGCCGGTTCACTTAGAGCAGATTGCACAGGATCTCACTAGCAGGTTTTGAATATCTCCAGAGAAGACTCCACAACCCCTCTGGGTAGCCTGTTCCAGTGGTCTGTCACCCTCAAAGTAAAGAAGCTTTTCCTCATGTTCAGATGGAACTGTGTTGCAGTTTGTGCCTGTTGCCCTTTGTCCAGGCACCACTGAAAAGAATCTGGCTCCATCCTCTTAACAACCACCCTTTGGATATTTTTAAGCATTGATGATATCCCCTCTCAGTCTTGCTTTCTCCAGGCTAAACAGATCAAGGTCTCTCAATCTTTCCTCATAAGAGCAGTGTTCTTCATCATCTTCATAGCCCTCTGCTGGACTCTCTCCAGTACTTCCCTGTCCTTCTTCAGGTTCTCTGTCTTACCTCCAGGGTGTGGGATTCCTGAGGGCTGGCATTAACAGTAAAGACTGAAGCCAAGAAGGCATTCAGTAACTCTGTTGCCTTTGCATCCTTTGTCACCGGGCCTCACTCACCCACCTCACTCAGCAGTGGGCTCACATTTTCCCTAGTCTTCCTTTTGCTACTGATGTACTTGAAGAAGCCTTTCTTGTTGTCCTTGATATCCCGTGCCAGATTTAATTCCAAGTGGGCATTAGGCTTCCTCATTGCACTCCTGCATACTCTGAAGATGTTCCTATATTCGTCCTAAGTGGCCAGTCCCTTTTTCTGTGCTCTGTAAACTTCCTTCTTCCTTATTCCATTTGAGTTTTCTCAGAAGCAACTTGTTCATTCATGCAGGTCTCCTGCTTTCTTTGCTTGATTTCTTACTTATAGGCATGTACTAATCTTGAGCTTGGAAGAAGTAGTGCCTGAATATTAAACAACTCTCTTGGATCTACCCTACCTTCTAGAGCTCTAATACTTGAGATTCCCTCAACTGAGACTTTGAAGAGGCAAAAGTTAACTCTCCTGAAGTCCAGGGTTGTAGTCCTGCTTATTTCCCAGCTTCTTCCATGCAGAATCCTGAACTCCACCATCTGCAGCCAAGGCTGCCCCCAATCTTCACATCCCTACCCAGTTCTTCTTTGTTGGCACAAAGTTCAGAAGTACATCTCTTCCTGTTGGCTCTTCCACCTGTGTCAAAAATTTATCATCAATGCTCTGCAGAAATCTCTAGGATTGTGAATGCCTGGCTGTGTTGCCTTTCCAGTGAATATCAAGGCAGTTGAAGCCCCCATGAGAACCAGGCTTGTGATCATGAGGCTACTTTCAACTGCCTGTAGAAGGCCTCAATGACTTCCCCATCCTGATCCAGTGTTCTGTAGTAAACACCCACAACAGTGTCACCCATATTAGTCTGCCCCTTAACTCTTACCCATAAACTCTCAACTTGTTCTTCATCCACCCCTACACAAAGCTCGACACATTCCAGTTGCTCTCACATAAACAGCCACTCTACCACATTGCCCTACTGGTCTGTCTTTCCTAAAAGTAGTCATCCATGGCAGCCTTCCACTCATGCAAGCTATTCCACCATGTCTCTGTAATTGCAATGATATCATGTCCCTACGACCACACACAGTTGTCTAGTTCTTGTTTATTCCCCATACTGTGTACATTTGTGTGCAGGCATTTCAGAGAGGTAATTGAGCATAAGGTTTCTCTGAAGGGGTGCAAAAGCCGTAGCCATACACACCCTTGCAGTTGCTGGTTTTCTAGTTCTTTTCTTGGAAGGCAGCTAAGGAATATCTATCACTGCTCTGGCTTGCCTGGCCTGTTCCCCAGTTGGGTAAGAGGGCATGAACATTGCCATTCTGGACTCCATTCCCTGAGTCCTTCAGTTTTAAGCCCACCTTACAACCTCACCAAGTTGGGCAGCCTGATGCCAAAGATTCCCTTCCCTCTTCCAGACAGGCAGATCCCATCCTTCCCTAGCAGGTTATAGTCATCAAAGAATGTCCTGATATCATAAAAGCCAAACTCCTGGGGATGGCACTAGCCACAAAGCCAGAAGTTGCTACGCATTATACTTCTGTTTCTGGCTGCCACCTTTCCTCTAACTCATAAAATGGAGTTCACTCTGAGACCTTCTTCACTCAGTGTTTGCTATCTCACTACTGCTAAGTGCTGAGGGCATGTGAATCTTAAAAGGAATAAAATAGGGGCTCCTTACCCTAAACCATCTTTGATGCAAGCACTGTCCCAGGCAGGTTTCTGATATCAACTGATGCTCCAAATACTTTAGTGGCCTCAGCTGGTTTGCTTATCACTGCATCAAACTTTTCTGCACTGCGCAGCTCTCTTTATGTCTGTGGGGTGTATTATTTGTGTCTCTCCAGCTACTCTGTCTTTTTGGTTTTGGTCCCCCATATTATCCACAGTTGACTCTCTGCACCCACCCCTCTTCTGGTCTTCTCAGCTTGCCTAACTGTTCACTCTCTTTTGGTTTTGCTCTCTGCACCTGGTACACTCACACTGTCTCACTTTGCCTCTGTCGGAAAAGCTGTTGTGCATCCTGGTTGATCTTCATACTTTTCCTGGATCATTCCTAGTGACTGTGGTGGAAAAACAGCTGTTTATCTCAATTAAATTTTGATTGGTAATTAGCATCTACCTGTCACTATTATTCAGTTTCCTCCGGTGTCCCCTTCAGCTATTTTCCATGCTATTTTTTCACCTGGTTTCCATGAGAACCATATCACTGTATCTCTATCCTGCCAGCCATGTTCCTGTCAGGAAAGAGCAAATAGAGAGCTGTTTACTCTCAGGTAACATTTGAATTTGGGGCTTCATGGTGAGAGGCAGGTCTTCAAAATATATGTGGGACTCTCCATATATCCATGTCCTTCTAGGCCATAATAAATGGAAGTCTATCCCATAGCACACTGTGAGTCTACACCCACCCTCTCCAACTGAAAAAAAGCTTTACAGACATATCTCAAATCTTCAACTATAGCAGGGACCAAGGGCAAAGAGGATGTTCTGGTATCCTTTTCCTTGGGACAACAGCTAACTTCCTTGTAAATCCTACCAACCAGTCTGCGTAGTGAGTAGCTAGAGTTCAAACACAACTTGTTCCTTCTGGTTTGTGGACTGAGCTTGTAAGAGGTTTTTCTGGAGGTTCACTGAGCCATTCACTTGCAATTACCCTGTGACAATGAGATGGGAGAGAAGAGGCTGCCCTTCTCCCACAGGGTATGTTGCTCCATGACATAGAGAAGCAATGGGCCAGGCTTCGCAGAGATCCCAGATCATGCAGCCACATGACTGGTAGCCCCTTAGTAGGCAAGGCAAGACATGACTCCTCAAGCTCTTGAGTGGCAATAAAGCACAACAAGGGGATCTCCCAATAGTCTCAGGTCAAAGAAATTGCAACAAACTAAAGACAACATAGTTGGTGCAAAAGACATGACAGAATAATGCCATGCTGCATACAGACTCTGAGAAAAACAATACTGAAGAACTGTTGAATTCACAAAGCCGTCCCTCACCACCCAGCAAGGATACATTTAAATACCATTAGCTGGGCTTGGCATATGTGGACAGTTTGTAAACTTTAATAGTTCAGATTTTGCCAGTGCATTCATCAAGTCTTGTCCATCTACAACCTTGTAGCAACAGCAGTATAAAACATGGTGGTTCAGCTGGTGGATTATCATAGAATCCAAGAATGATTAGAGCTGGAGGACACCTTAAAGATCATTGAGTTCCAACCCCCCTGCCATGGGCAGGGACACCACCAAGTAGACTAGGTTGCTCAAAGTCCTGGTCCTTATCCTTCTGTATGGAAGTGCTTGTTTCAGTTCAGCACTACTTCAGCTTAGGGATGTAGTCCTTACACTGCAGGGGAATAACAGTTGGAGGGCAGTACTTAAAACTGCTCCATGCAGGATGTGCAATTATATCATATTTTCATCTTGTATCTAGCCTAAATGGGAGCATTCTGTGTGATAGAAGGTGCAGTTCCTGTGGGAATGTTTGCACCGGTTAAGTCAGTTGAATGTAACCTTGGCAATGTCATTTAAGAAAAGTCCAAACCACAGCCATAAAGTCTGTGAAATGTCTTGTTAGGGGCTCATGTAGTGCTGCTTGTTATGAGTTGTTGCATATATGAGAGCACTGTAAAGAAGAGAGAGGCAAACTCCAGTTCTTCAGGCAAATATGGATGCAGCAGCTTCAGCTGTGCTACAATAATTGCCATGAATCCTAGACAAGTGATTTATAAAGTACTTGATGAGAAAAAACCTCATGCACTGCATATTTTATTTTTTTTTTGCAAGGTTTCCTAAGAACTGTCTTGTATGTTCTTGGGGCCTGCTCTGGTTGTGTCTGTCTGCCCCCTCTTTCTCAGTAACTTCCCAAGTCATTGACCATTTTCCACCCCACTTACCTGGAGGGAAAAGGCCTCAGAGATGAAATCTCTAGAGCCTTTGTGAAAAAAAGGCAACAGGTTGGTCAGTGCTGTCTTCTCCCACCCTTTTTTCACCCAGGAGACACTTCTATGTAAGTCTGATGGACAAGAGAGGAAGTGAAGGAATGGAAAAAATGGAAGAAGGTGCTGAGAGGAGAAGCTAGCTGTTAGCCAGGGCAGAAAGGCATGGCAGTTCCCAAAAGCAAAGAGTAAAATAGATTTTTTGCATCTGTAGAGCAGAGGAGGTTTAGGAGAGGATAGGAAATTAGGATGTTTTAATGAACCTTAGACCAGGGTCTCTTTCAGACTGAGTCGCTGCCTCTTTGCTTCTGACCAGTTTGGACCTGGAGTTTCGTTAATGCTTGGTTAAACCAAGTGAAGGAATGGTAAACCATAAAATTTACCCATTTTATCCAAATCCATCAGCTTGCCTAAGAATAGATACTATTTGTGCCTTCAAAAGTGTTCGTATTCCCTCTTTAGACTGACTGCACCACTGCTGTTAAATTGTTGTCATCTTCCGTTTCATATGCTATACGCTACTTTACGCTCTCAGCTTATTTACAAATCCTGTCACCTAGTTGACCTGGATTGAATTCGGTCTGTAATCTGGAGATAGGATTTGTCTCCCATACATAGCCCATTAAGGTATCTAGAAAATGTTCAGATATACAAGAATTTGGTGGAGCAGGCTTTTTAAATAACTTGGCGCCGTGGACGAGGAACCATGACTCATAACTCAAACAGAGGGTATGACGCTTGTGCAGACTTTGGGGGTTTTATTTCCAGATTGTTACATTGCTGGATTTTCTTTAAAACTCAGTCTCTTTTCCGCTTGGTAACTTGCTGTCTTCCTTCATGAGACACATTTGTCCGAGATGTTCCTGAGAGATGCAAATGCCTATGCAGAGATGGGCCAGTTCCGAGAGGGACAAATGGGCTGTGGAGAAGGCACTGCCACCCTAGGGAGCTCGTGTCTGACTTGAAGTAGATTTTATCAAATATATTCTGATCCCAGACAAAGTCTGTTGAGATTTATGCTTGCTATTTTTTTATTATGTCTTTGACTCTGGAGCTAACTTATGCTTATACACTGACATCCACCCCTAATTTTATTGGTAGTTACATTTGGTCCAAATTGTTTGCAGATTAGGACCAAACTCCTGCCCTGGAAAGACTTTGCTGTCACCTTCAGTGAAACCTCACCACAGATAAGTAACCATCAAAAATACATTGAAAGCCCTGAGAACCTTGTTCAAAATCCTAAAATGCCATTATGTTTGTCAAGTACAGTCAGGGCTGGTTAATCACACCTTGTTTGCAAACATCCAATTTTATCAGTTTAAAAAAAATAAATGTCAAATCTTGTTCACATGTCCTATTAAACTAGTTTCTGCTTTAATGTGTGGGATGCTGAGACAATGCCAATAAACCAAGCATGATTTAATCAGCTCTGACTGTTCTGATCTGACAATCACCTTCATTTGGAGGCTGATTACTTGACTATCCATAGAATACTCATGAATCCTACAAGATATTCACTTCTCCCTCTATACTTGCCACAGATTTCTGCTGGAAGTATAGGACTTGTCTAACATGTATAGAAGAATAATATTAGCCTTTCCAAATGCTTTTAGGAGTAACAAAGCAGAGTCAAATTATGATCTACATTCAAGAAAGCTCTTCAAAACTTATGCAAACTTATGTTTGTTGTTTCCTCAAGGGCGGGGGAGATTCCCTGTCTCTGAGGGATGGCTGTAAGGAGCCGTATGTGGGACACAGCTCTAAATATTCCTCTTGTGTAGGACGCTCATTCGATGATCAAAGGCATTTGTGGTTAACAAATTTAAATTTTGTACCTCTCTCTAATTTAAAACCAAAGAGCCACTTCCGCGCCAGTAGCGCCGATCAGTATTTTTCTGCTGTCGCTGTTGCTTGCACATGTATTTCATGACTTTACTTACCTCAGGTTTACCTGGCTTGTGGACATTATTCAAATATCCTTTGAGTTGCTTATGTAATAAATGCTAATTGAGGAGTAAAAATAGTCATCCCTGTTTACAGAAGGGTTTGTAAATGTGGGTCACCACTTTTGCCTGGATTTTTGCAAGAGACTTGCAAAATTTGACTGTTTCATATTTGGTTGATATTGTGTAATTATAACCTTATTTATTTTGACTTTTCCTGATGCTTTCTAATCATTGAGAGTTTCACTACCAGCTGCTACAATGTCTGCTGTAGCATTTATGGTTTTTAAACCTAGCTGGGTTGACTTCTTCTGTTGGCAGGTTTTAACTATAGCATCACAGCTGATTGATGCAGTAGCCCCTCTCTAACTTGCTTGGACTAAAACCCCGGCATGAGATGTGTGTGGGTGGTGCTTTTGCAGAGGACTGGGAATAGAGGGGGCTGTACAGCTCCAGCCCAGGAGAAGCCAAAACATGGTCACATACAGCTGAGCTTCAGGTGTGAGAGTGAGCCCATCTAAGCCACTGGGGTGACCCATACAATCAAAGACACATGTGGCAGACGAGTTTTCTGGGGGTTGGGAGTTCATAGTTTTAGTCTGATACTTGCCAGAAAGGCCACCAAAATAAATTAAAAGATCCCTGCTGTCTCCCACTTTGAAAATATGTTCAAATGTGTGCTTTTCAACCATTAGCATTTTTGATAGAAAATGGAAAAGTAATTTTTTTTTTTTATCAAGAACTAAAGGTTTAACATTAGCAGATTAAGCTATTTCAGTGCAAATACAGAACATATTTATTTACAGAGTCTTTCTCATTGGTAAAACAGACTTTTTTGTGACTCATATCACTCCAGAGAATTTGAATTCAGGAAATTTAGGCTTTGCCCAGCACATGATATGTCAATTCTCTTTTGACCAGGCTGTACCATTACAGACAGAAGGAGAAAGGATCAGAGGATTACTACCTACTGTTTTGAAATACTCATTTGAAATGGGAAAAAAAATATTACACGAATATTGACATATAAGCAAGCAGCCTCCCATGCCCAAACCATGTGTTGTGCTTGATTTTCTCAAAATTTATAGAATGTAAAATTATAGGGTTTTGTTTTTCAATGTTTTTCTTCTGTTGAAGACAATGGAACAGACTTCCATTAATTTTGTGGGAGCATGATTTGGCCCCTACTGACTTTATTTCTCACCTTTTTCTTTTGCACAGCGGGCAACATTACAGATTCCATACAAAGGATACTGACTGAAAAATAGCACCTTGACTAAGGAAGGAGAATGATTTAAAAATTAATAGAACTATTACTTTTCTGTACATACTGTACAGTACACAGCTCTGAAAATTATAGCTCCTATTATTTTAATACACCAAAGCCTTTTTTTTTTAAAGGTGCTACTTTCCAATTTCTGTTCTTGTTAATAATTTAACAGTTTAAGAAGATGCTGTAAAAGTCTTCATTGTGTCTGTTTCTCCATAGAGAAATAGTTTCCAAGTTTATTTGTTTGTTTTTCTAACTTTGAAGAGTGGAAAAGAGAATGTGTCCTCTGATTATTCAGGTTTCCCATAGAATCTGTCTTGAGAATTTAAAGTTGAAAATACCGAAAAACATCACTTAGGGATTATACAACAGAGGAGGAGGAAGGGTCAGAAAACATTCCCCAGAAACCCACTCCTTGAATTTCATTCCTGTTCCTGTACGTTAAACTTGGAGAGGCTGTAAAATGAGTGAAAGATGTCCTGATTAGTCAATACCATGTCAAACTGCCTCTGCATATGCTGTTAAAGGTCATTTCAAATGAGGTTATTTGACCTGAAGAGGAAACCTATGGTAAAAGGCCTTTTTTTCCATAGCGTGGACATATGTCCAAGCAGCTAACTGTGGTTGATACTGCACCCTCCCTTGGGGCTTACTCTGACAAGATACAGCACTCACCAGATCCTTGCTTGGTCCCCATAGGGTTTTACGTAGCAGTTTCTGTGTAAAATTATATGGTTTCTGGGAAAATGACACAATCTATGTCTCTTCCAGCCACCACCCCATGTTTTTAAGGTCCATTTTCCTGCTGCTGGAGCTCTCTTTTGCTGTATTCTCTCTAGTATCTCTCTTTTTTTATTCCTAACTTTCTTCTCCCCGCATCCTGCACCTGATAACTTTCTGTCTGATCCAAAAGGTGCTGCCCACCTTTTTAATTCAGAAGTTAATAGCTTTGCAGCTGCCTGCAGGGTGGGAGCCTAACTCTGCTTCAGGTCCTCCCAGAAAGCTGACCATGGGGTGCTGGAGTGTTACTTCCCTCTGTGCCACCAGTCCCCCCCAAAAAAACTCAGGAATTAGGCTCTCGTTGCCACTGAACTCACTGCTGCTTTCACTGCATCACTCAGCGTGAGGCTGCAAGCTTGCCTGTGTTATGCCACTACCGTTAATGCATCAGATGAAAATGTGAAAATCACTGTGTTCAGCCTCGACAGCCTGATTCTGTATTGCACTGGCTCAGGAAAAGCCTCCTTCCAACAGACTGGCCAGCCGAGGCTGCAACTGAAGTCAGGCCTCTTTTCTCTGCTCATTTTCTTTGCGTCTTAGAATCATAGAATCATCTAGGTCGGAATGGACCTTCAAGATCATCTAGTCCATCCATCAACCTAACTCTGACAAGAAAAATAAGAAAAAACCTACTAAACCATGCCCCCCAGCACCATGTCAACCCATCTTTTGAACACCTCCAGGGATGGTGCCCAAACCACCTTCCTGGGCAGCCCACTCCAATGCTTGATAACCCTTTCAGTCTAAAAATTTTTCCTAATATCCAGTCTTAACCTCCCTTGGTGCAACTTGGGACCATTTCCTCTTCCTGTCACCTGTGACTTGGGAGAAGAGACTGACACCCACCCTTTTGCGCCCTCCTTTCAGGGAGCTGTAGGGAGTGGTAAGGTCTCCCCTCAGCCTCCTTTTCTGCAGGCTGAACAACCCCAGCTCCCTCAGCCTCTCCTCATAAGACTTACTCTACAGACCCCTCACCAGCTTCGCTGCCGTTCTCTGGACCTGCTCCAGCACCTCAATGTCTTTCTTGTGGTAAGGGGCCCAAAACTGGCCCCTCACTCCAGGTGGGGCCTCACCAGTGCTGAGTACAGGGGGACGAACACCTCTCGGGTCCTACTCACCACACTGTTCCTGATACATGCCAGGATGCTGTTGGCCTTCTTGGCCACCTGGGCACACTGCTGGCTCATGTTCAGCTGACAGTTGACCATCACCCCCAGGTCCTTTTCTGCCAGGCAGCTCTCCAGCCACTCTGCCCCAAGCCTGTAGCACTGCTTGGGGTTACTGTGAGCCAACTGTAGGACCTGGCACTTGGCCTTGTTGAACCTCATCCTGTTGGTCTCAGCCCTTTCTTTCACTGTTCAGCCCGAAAATACCTCCCTCCCTGTCCTTATATTTCTAACTTTCCTCTCTCCACATGTCTTGACTGCTGACTCGTCTGAGAATCATCCATCCACAGCAGGCTACCCAGTGAGGGTGCAGCCTCCTCCAGCAGCACCACTGCTGAGCAACCCACCCTGTGCGGTTTTGGCAGAGCAACTCCACCTTGAGGACCTTCAGTAGAGGGTTTGTGGCTCTGCTGTGATTGCAGTCATGCCCATAGAATCTAGGCCATAGAATCAGAGAATCAGAGAACGGTTTAGGTTGGGAGGGACCTTAACAATCATCGAGTTCCAAGCCCCCTGCCATGGGCAGGGACACCTCCCACTAGACCAGGTTGCTCAAAGCCCCATCCATCCTGGCTTTGGAAAGCACGTGCTTGCATGACAATGCTGACTTTTGGATTCACGAGTGACACCACCCCACCTCTGCAGCCCCATGACATGTAACAGCTGTCCCTCATCCCAGCCATGCAGTCCCCTCCTGAGGAGCACTCTCAGTGAGGGGCCAAGCCACAGCGCAGCGGCAATGAGCTATAGGCACAGCATTGCCCACCCAGCGGTCAGCCCTGCGCCTGGCAAAGTCAGCAGGAAAACTACTGGCAACTGGGAAAGGTTGTCAGTGGATGGTAAGAGATAGAAAGTGCATGACTCCCATGCTACATTTAGGAAAGCAAAATAAGAACGCTTTCTGACAACAAGTTATTTTATGCCTTCATTGGTGAAAGTTACTGTATTAAAGATCAACAGAAAGAAATGAGGATAGTGCACCAAAAGTTTGACTTTCATACAGGAAATGTGTATTAAGACTAATATCTATTAGGTAGAACATTTTTTATGACTTACCAGATAGATAGAAAACTTTATTTTGAAAGGTTGAATCAAAACAATTATTATTAAAGGCCATTTTAGTATGCACTGTGCTTCAGCAGATGGACCACATAAAAACTTCCTGAATAAGTACAGCAAAAGCTTCAAAATGCCTAATAAAGTTTTGAAAATCATTTAAATATTAAGTGAATGGGTGCCGTTTTCCTTTCAGCAGTGAAGGTTTGCATGAATGGCATTGCACTGCAGCAGAAGAGAAATAATTTGAGTCATTTTTTTTAATTAGCTTACAATGGAATAGAAGCAGAATTAGTTAAACCACAGGATCATAGAAAAAGAAAATATATTTTTAAGTCAGTTGGGTCAGTGCCAAATTAAAGTTAATGGGAATTTTTTGATCTACCCAAGAAGTGTGTCATCTATATGATTGCTGTCCTTCTCCACATCAGAAGAGCTTGTGACTCATATTCATTTCCATTCTTAATCTCATACATATGCTTTAATCATTAGCTTTATAGTTCATAAATAGTTGCTAATATGAACCTATTTCATAAAACGTTTTAAAGATGTTTCAACTTGTACAAACTTTATACAAATCCCTTCACATGCTGCACAGAATAAATAGAAGCTCAATGACTATAATACCTAAGGAAATCTGTGACTATAAAAAGTTCCTAAATTTCTTCTTGGATGGGATACTCCAAAACATTTAAGTTGTCAGGGAACACATATTCCATCGACTCTGAAATAACAAATATGCATTAGAAAATTCCATTTCTTGCCAAGAAAACCTTGAAATGGCTGTCTAAAAGCTATTTACATGCCCCAAGAAATACAACTCAAAATTTTTCAGTTCTAGTATCTGTAATTTAATAGTTGAAATTACAGAAATTTCATTCTTGCAACAATGCATGTAAATATAGAAAATAAGCATATTTGTCACAGAGTGAATCCAGTAATTTGAAAAGTAATAGTAAATTACATTGGATACAGGAAAGAATGTCCAGTGGTAGGTTTACCTTGGCTGAATGCTTGGTGGCCACTAAAGATGCTCTATCACTCCCCTCCTCAGCTGGATGAGGGAGAGAAAATAAAATGAAAAGCTCATAGTTAGAGATAAGGAAAGGGAGATCACTCACCAATTACTGTCACAGGCAAAATAGACTCAATCTGGGAAAAATTAATTTAATGTATTATCAATCAAATCAGAGTAAGGTAATGAGAAATAAAAACTAAATCTTAAACCACATTCTCCCCACCCATCCCTTCTTCCCAGGCTCGTCTTCAGTCCCAATTTTTTCTGCCTCTTCCCCTCAAGTGGCGCAGGGGGATGGGGAGTGGGTGTTGTGTTAGTTCATCACATGTAGTTTCTGCTGCTCCTTCCTCCTCAGCGAGGGAATTCCTCACACTCTTCCCTTGCTCCAGCATGGGGTCCCTCCCAGGGGGTGCAGTCCTTCAGGAACAGACTGCTCCAGCCTAGTTCCCCCATGGGGTCATAAATCCTGCCAGCAAACCTGCTCCAGCATGAGCTCCTCTCTCTGTAGGGTCAGAGCCTCCTTTGGGGCATCCACCTGCTCTGGTGTGGGGTCCTCCACAGGCTGCAGGTGGTTATTGGCTTTGCTGTAAACCTCTGTGGGCTGCAGGGGCACAGTCTGTCTCATCATGGTCTTCACCAGATAATCTCTGCTCCAGCGGCTGGAGCGCCTCCTCCCCCTCCTTCTTCACTGATCTTGGTGTCTGAAGAGTTGTTGCTCTCACATATTCTCACTTCTCTCCCTAGTGGTAGTTGTGCAGGGATTTTTTTCCCTTCTTAAATATGTTAGCCACCATTGCTGATGAGCTCAGCCTTGGCCAGCAGCAGGTCCATCTTGGAGCAGGCTGGTGTTGTCTCTGTCAGACATAGGGGAAACTTCTGTCAGCTTCTCATTGAAGCTACTCCTGTAGCCTCTCCAGCTATCAAAATCTTATCATGTAGCCCCGATACATTTATTAGCAAATATTTTAGTTCTGAAAAAAATGCTGATTTTTAATTTGTTTTAAATAATATTTTTTCCTCTCTGTTTAAAATATTTGGAGGTTGTTGGGGTATTTTTGTGCTTTGACTTGGAGAATATACCTAGTAAAAAATCAATCCCTGAAAATTCAAATAAATATATCTTAAATATTTCTGCTTAGAAATAAATCTAAGATAAAAATTATTAGTATGCATATGCACATATACTACATATACAAACACAGATATAAATATAAATACAAACTGGATGACCCCAGGTGTGCCAGGGTCAGACATTAACATCACAGCGTTGGAGAAGAACAACAATGAGGTGGTTACAAGAAATATGGAAGAAATGAGGTAAAGTCACCTTGTTGCCTGCTGTGATTTCTGTCGTGGCTGGGAAGTCATAAGAGCCTACAGGCACCATTGTAGGGACCATTACAGGTCCCCAGGCAGTATCTGCAATAGCACAGTTGACAAAGAGACATGTTTTGTTTAACATCTATTGCCAATTTGTGTGCCAGACACTGAATGCTATCAATAAGCAAAGAATAGGCTTGAGGTTTCATTGTCTTTCCACTCTTTCCCACGGTAAGAGGCTGTTAGCAATAGGCAAACACTAGCCACTACATCAAAATGACGTCCATCCAAAGGGTGCTGGTTGTAGTAATGCTTGCAGGGTCACGCCAGAACAAGCAAATGCTGGAGAGCTACATGGAGCACACAGGACTGTCTAGGATCTACAGGAAAGTGGGCCAGGACTCTCTTTCTTCTCTTCCTTCAAATCTGCATGTCTGTCATATAGGACTTTGCTTCAGTATTTCTGCATCTTGTCCCAGCAATGACCAGGAAAGACTGAAGGAGGATTCCACAGAACTTCTAAATCATATTGACTTTGATGAGAGTCAAGTTGGACCTAAATGTGAAGAGACAGAAAAGCACACAGCAGTGATTTTTCCTATTTCTATAAAGTGTTGGACACAAAGCTTGGGGATCTCAGTACTTTGGGCTGAGCTGAGCACATCCAATTCCCACTCCCAGTTTGGAGCTGGGAGGGGTGTCTCTGGAGCAGGTCCTCTTGCTGGACAGTTACAGCCTGATCAAAACTTCAGTGTCGAGCCTGAAAAAAGAAGATGTTCAGGGTCTGTTACAGCAACCAACATGTATAGAAGTGTGAAACGGAAATGAGATTAGTTTGGGTGGTGGCAGCCATTGATGGACTACAATGAAAATGTGTTGCTGGTTCCTATGAATGGAACTAAAGCAAATGG
Organism: Gallinago jamesoni; assembly: GCA_025769975.1. Taxonomy (NCBI): domain Eukaryota; kingdom Metazoa; phylum Chordata; class Aves; order Charadriiformes; family Scolopacidae; genus Gallinago; species Gallinago jamesoni. Next base: position 21,675,109 of record JAOQGH010000019.1, on the reverse strand, counting down.
AGAAAGCCCATCTTTGTAGTGGAGATGGCCCTTTCCACATGGGCCTTGTACCCCTGTTACAGAAGAGGTGCTGGTTCATTTCTAGGACTTTCTTCTTTCATTTGTGGAACTGCTTCCTAACATCTTTTATATTCATACAAAGAACATTGGTAAAAAAGCAACATTGCTGTCTGTTGAGTGTATTGTATGAGTTTTATGAATTATCTACTGTATTTACACAGTTGACCTGTGTGAATATAAAAGCATGGCTCTTGCTATGGTCTAATGGATAAATAAATGTCAATGTTTGCATGTTTTTGAAAGAGATTTATTCTGGTCTTCTGGTAAATTTTAAGGTAGTTAAAAGGAATACTATACCACAAGAAAAATCTTCAATATCTTTAAAGTATGAGCATAGATAATCTTTAAAAAACTGTTCCTGCCATTAAACAAGGAAACTTAAAAATCATGTTGTAGATTGGTGGTCTGAGCAGAGTTCTGGGAGTTGGGCAGCTCTGCAGCTTCTGGTCTTGGACATGGCCAGGACGCTTTCACGCTCCTTGGTTTTACCTTAGGCCCTTATTGCAACGGTGCTGCACCTGTGTAAGATTGATCACTTTTTACTCAGGATAGCACATTTAGAGGAAAACACATGCATTTTTATTTTGGTAACTGGCTCTCCACTCAGTCAGCAGGCTGGTCTGACACACTTCTCAGTGATTTGATGCAAGTGGGAGCACGCCACAGGCAGGGAAGGCAAGAGGGATTAGCTCCTTCACTTGCTAGGTGCATTCATGATGCATTCAGAACACCAGAGCACTTTTAAGCTGTCATGATGTCCTGCTTTTAGATTTGCTACATTTGTTAGCAAAAGGGATATCTTGTTTTTTTACTAGCCATGTAAAAGTCATACTAACTCAATTCAAATTGCATTTCATTTCCAAAACAGTCAGCATGAGTTTAAAAAAGATGTTGTTGGGAGAAAAGAAATAAAAGTACCCCTAGTTTGGATTCCCTCAGAATCAAAGCTGAGAGGTCTCCCTTAATCTAACTGTTTGGGAGACAATTGATGCTCCTCCTTAGAGCACCTTAGAACATGGAGCAAATATCCCCTCAACACTGGTGATTCAATATCTGCATTTCACTGTCAACCAGCTTTATTTATTGAAACTTCAATTCAGTATCAGTTTGTACATTAGCAGCCTGACACAAACAGCTGGATAGAGTGTGTTCATTCCACTCATTACTGGCTTTTGATTGAAGCCAGACATGATGATGGTCCAGAGTTCTGTGCAATAGTAAGTTTTGGGGCAACTGAGATACAGCAGAAGCGAAACGGCAGATCTGGGGCTTGGAGAGAAACAGCCTGGGGTCAGGCAGACTGTGACGGCTAACACAATGGCTCAGGCAAACCTGCTTTATTGAGTCAGACTTGGTCTCTCCAGCTCACACTGCGCACTGACACTGGTGCAATGATGAAGCTGAGAGGTGGTGTGGAGCAAGAAGTTGGCTCATGGTCCCTGCACTGCCTGGGCACAGATTGTGCCGATCTATCCACCTAGGTTCTGTCAGTTAAGTAGTGCTGCTGCCAAAGGTCTCTGTGTGAGGTCTACAAGAGCCCTTTCCCCGGCATCACTTCCTACTGGCATTCCCATTGGGATTACGCCTGTTTCCAGCAGCTCTCACTTCACCTCTGTGCATGGAAGTAAGAGCTGATGTTCAGTGCCAAGCATCTGACCAGAAATATGGGACCTCACAGCAAATATTCCTGGCCCTGTTTTGTAGAAACCAGTGAGGCAGGCAAACAGTCAGCACCTCTAAAACCTCCTCGTGGGCCTAAACATGGGCTTTGCTCCTTCACCCCAGGCTCTGCACCATGCAAAATGTTGGCCTGGGTGATGTGAATGTTGTAAGGGAATGTTGTAAATTCCATAAAATTACAATCCCACCTCACAACAGTGGATACATTTTGCACTTTATCTCCTACAGTGAGAGATCTTAACTTCATGGGTAGCCAAATGTCACACCTCCTCTTGTGTCTGTTGCAGATAAGGCAAAACATGAAAGGAAAACTTCCCAGTTTAAGACACCTTGTAACCAAAGGGAAGTTGTATTGGGCTGAAAGCATGAATTTCAAAGAGTATCTCTTCCAAAGACTGTTGTCAATATTTCCACAATGCACTGCTGTTGTTAGGGAGCTAGGCTTTATGTTCGTTTGCCAGCAAAGAGAACCTGGGTCTTTAAAGACACATATCTAGTTCAATTCCCTCTCCATGCCAAATTGAATTCCCCAATTACACAGTCTGCAACCCCAACTTGCAATCCCTAGACTGAGAATATAACCAAGGTATTCCAACACCCAACATTACACACAGCTTCCCTATTGCTGATTTACCCCTAGGATGCAGCATGTGTTCTGTGAGTCTCCAAGGGCTCCTCTGCACACTGCATAACCACCTACGTGCTCCTCTGTGTGGCATCTACAGTGTTTCTGAAGGCTCCAAGTCCGTTATTCCCACAGGATGGAGCAGAAGTGCATGGGTCTTGGAAATTTAGCTGTTGCTTTTTTTCCCCAGAGGGATACTCCCTAACTTGGTGTAAAAGCTCTTCATCTCTGTATTTAGACTGAGAACTTCATTCAGCAGGGCTGTTATACCAACATCTTTCACTCAAATCTCCTGGTCCTGGCACAGCTACAAGGCCAGTCTGTATTCACTGGATGTTCACCAATTTCCTCTGCAGGCTCTCAGGATGGGGGGTGCTAAGAAGGGCACTCTGCCGAGCACCCCTGCTGGCACTGGGGACACAGAAGGTTCATGTTTTTCACTGTTCTTCAGCTGGCACCTACCGTTTCTTGAAGGTAAGGGAAAAAAAAGTAGAGTAGATGTAATGGTAGTGGAAATTTTCTGCAAATACACCAGTTAGCTGCTTGAGTCACTTGCATCAGACACCACACATGAAGGCGTGGGAAGCTTGGCAGAGCTCTCTTCAGACCCATGAAGACAGCAGGCAGCTGCTTGTTTGGGCCTGAGCACCGTAAGGCACTGAGGGAAGGGACAGAAGTTGTGTATCCCCAAATCCTCAGTGGCAGAGCAGTCCAGTGTGAGTTAGGTAGAGAGTGTCATCTGAGAGACTCAGCTTTGGAAACAAATCTCCTTGCTTTCATTGATCTAAAATAAATCAGACTTTACAATGTACCCCTTAATGTAGCTTTAATGCAGTTTTTGTGCATTAATTCCCTTCAGGTCCATTCCTTGTCATTAATATCATCTATTGGCAAACATAGAAGGATTTCTTAGAAGAGAACCTTGCCAGCTGTGGAAAATGTTTGACTTGCCTTGGTGTTGCCTGGCAGTTTTGCTTGCATTTTTCAAGGACATTTGAACAAACAAAAGTATGTCTCTGCACATTTAATTTTATAGCCAATGTGCCTACTTGCAGTCTCCCTGTACCCATTAGATTCAACATCTGAAAGTAAAAAAATGTAGGGAACATGTGCAGGATTAATAGCTCCTAATTTTCATTGATGAGTTCTGAATGCTGATCAGTAAAGGGTTCACAGACCTGGCTTTCCCTGTGCTTTGTTTTGCCAAGTGCCAAATTTTGTCTGAGAGCCTTGTTCATCTTATCAAACACACTGGTGTTTAAACCAGGTACACTGGCACAGACAAGATACAGGCAGCATTTCAGAGTCCTGTGTCTGCACTAGTTCAGTGTACAATACTTGTACCTCTCACAAATTCAGAGTCTGGGCTCCTGGGAGCTGATTACTGGAAAAGATTAAAAAGGCTGTCTTCCACACGTGTTCAGAAGCAATGGATGGCATCTGCAAGACTGAACCAGCACACATCTGCTCAGAAAGGAGAAAAATATCCCCTAATTAGAAGGGTACCATCATTGGTTACAAGGGAGAAACTTTGGATATGCTACATACGGCTGCATCCACATAGACAAATGTATACACATATACACACACATGTGCTTATATGTGTGTATGTATGTGTGTTTATATATTTAAATATATGAAGTTGTATGTTTAAGAAAGACTTTGTTGACACAGAAATGTGTGTCACCTTCTTCTTTTCAGGCATCCAGCTGCTGGAATAGGCACCCAGCCTGTCTGCGTCAGGTATAGGGAGAAGCTGGCAGCCCTGGTGAGGATCAGCACTTCCAGCAGGATAAGGGGAGCACACAGTCATGAAGGTCTACAGGCAGAATGGGTGACACAGGCAGGAGTTGGGGAGGGAGGGGGAAGGCTGGTGCCTAAGCCTCCTCTAGAGGTTGTATATGTATTTTATGCACTGGCTAGGTAAAGTAAGTAAATAGTGGTAGAAGAGGAATAAGAGTGCAAGGTGTTCTTATTACAGACCATGCCCTTCCTGTAAGTGTTCATTATGGTAACACCCTCTCCTTCATCTTTAGCCAAAAAGAACCTAGGCTGGGGTACGTAAGGCTCGCTTCTGAAAAGAAAATGAATCTAAGGCAGAAGTGGAAATTATAACTGGGTCTTGGGAAAAGAACCAATAACTGTGCTAGGACAGAGAAGATGAAAGAATAACTCTTTCCCCCAGCTGTTTTATGAAGTAGAATCTGTCTTTATGTGTACGTAGAAGCCATCTCTATAGCTTTGGGTCAGAAGTTTGGAGAAAATCTACTGGATATTTTTGCTGGAGGTCACAGGGGCTACACAATTGTGAGGATCTTCTGGAAACCACCACGGCCTTCCCTTAGAGCAGGGTCAGCTTCAAAGTTAGATAGATCCAACTAACTAAACCCTGCCACAGTAGAGATGGTTTTCTGCAGGTGCCTAAAAAGTGAAAACACAGGTTGGGACAGCAGTCACTCAGGTGAATCTGAAATTATCTCCTGTTACCAGGAGAAAAGAAAATTTCTTTGTATTATAAATGCATTATTATCATTCTACATTCAATCCACCTCAGAAACACTGGTTCAAATGCTGCTGCTTATATTGCTCAGGCACATGAACTCCTCTCACAAGCACATTAGGCTCTTAATGAGTTAAATGAGAATATAGCCAATGAAGTAGTCCCCACAGCGTTGCCTCTCTCTACCTGAGGATTTGATGGGGTTTTTTGGGTTAACTTTGTTCTGTCCAGCAAGGACAGGGTGGTGAGCAGAGGTCCAAATGGACACTTGTGAAAGAGACAGAGCTGAGTACCCAGAGCTGGGGACATGGAAGCTGAAGGTGAGTGCTGGTGGAGGCAGACAAGGCAGTGAGGCAAGTGTCGCCAGTCTCCTCAGAGTACGTTGGCCAATTACTAGTTAACAGATGCATACTGGGGTATGACACTTTTGTCTCTTGGTTCAAAAAACTTCTGTTACTCACTGACAAACAACTTCTGTAAGTTGTCTCTCCTGGTAGTGAGATGTCCCAGGTGGATGGGATGACAAATGTGGGTGTGATGGAGGTTCTGCTGCAATGGACAGCCATTAACTGGCCCTGGCACAAAGTGCAGGAGTTGGTGCATGAGACCACATATAGTTCTCCTCTCCTTGGATAACGCAACAGCCATGCTCCTGGGAAAGGGTCATAGAATCATAGAATGTTTAAAGTTGGAAGGGACCTTAAAGATCATCAAGTTCCAAGCCCCTTGCCATGGGCAGGAACATCTCCCACTAGATCAGGTTGCCCAAAGCCCCATGTCACATCTGGGACACCTATGTTCTCAGGTGTAACCAGGTGACTGGAGGAGTGGTGAAAGGAGCCACTAAGTGTCTGATGTTTGAAGAACTGCACATGGTGCCCTGGTGATGAACAGGCTGGGCACCTCTGATGAACAGCAAACAAAGAAACTGAAGGATACAGGACCCTGGTCTGGGAAAAAGGGAACTTGGTTTGCATGTTTAATCAATTATTATCCTATATCACTTCTCTGGTAGCAAAATGGGCAAGAGGAAGCCTCTCAGGGTCAGCAGATTGGCTGCTGAGGCAAAGAGCTCACGCGTTAAGAGCTTCAGCAGCCGAAACAGATGTTAGCTTGCATTATCGACGTACATGCAGGCAAGCTGCACAGTGAGCAGGAAGGTTGGCTGGTCCCAGCACGAAGCACACACTGCCTCGTTGGGGGTTCTGTGTGTGGCTGCAGATCCAGCACACACAGACACCTACATACATGTGCACATCAAACACAGTTAATGGTAGATAATAGCAAAATTTAATGAGCTTTTCACCTTTTCTTTTGAAAGCATTTGCATTTTTTAAGTCAACTTCCCATTTCTATATGAAAAATTTTCAAAAGTGGCATGCTTGTGTCAAGTTCTAGGTTTCTGTGTAAGTTCAAGGTAATGATTAAACTTGGTATGTTTGCCAGCTGTGTTGTTGCAGTATCTACAAAGGAATATCATAGGTCTGTGTTAGTTTGGGACTACAAAAAGTAATTCATTATGCATAATGGTGATGTTGGCAGTGCATGCCAAATGGTTAAATCTAATGTAGCATACAGTTTCATTAAGGCACAACAAAATTAATCTATCCCTTCCCACCAGGAGGTTTAAACAAAAGCAATGGGGAAGGAGATGCATGTAAAAAGCAGCAATTCATTAATGAAATGAAGTCATGTAAAATAATTAGGCTTATAGCAATACATTAGAGGACCAAATTAACCCTTCTATTTTCAGTGCAATATGCAAAAATCAGAACCCTAGCATTCGGTGTTATTATGTAGATGCAATCTTGATTTTCTTCTGATTTCCTTTCAGGGAAGAGATGCACAAGCAGATCAAAATGAAGCCACTAGTTACTTTTAATAACTTTACCTTGGTTTGCAGAAACCGCCCATGGTGACTATTTGCATTCAAAGTCAGTGACTTGACTTTGGATCTCCAGTGGGAAATTGCAAATCAAAGAGTTAAATCAAAGACTCGAGGAGAAAGAACTAAACTGGTGTACAGTAACTCAGGTAATTAATAATACTGAAACTAAGGGACCAATCTAAATCAATGGAAGAATGGAGCTTAGTAATTAGTAGTGATAGTTAAAAGGGACAATTGTCTTTCCTTAATAACTCCTGTGTCGCCAGCAACACAGGAGAATTTTTTAAACAAGTGTGTCTAAACAGTGTAGATGCTATTTGCTTAAAGGTGCAAAGGAAAGAGAAATATTTTAAAATAGGCTATATTATTCAAGATAAGAAAATCCCCAAATGTGCAGACCTTTGAATTAACCAAGTAATCAAGAAATTCCTTAGCCTTCTGTACTTTAATTTTCTAATTTAGCTGAACACAGTGGGAGCTTTTCCCTGTACTTTCTGTTTATGGCTCTCAGCTCTGTCCCAGAGGGAAGAAATCCTCCTAAGCACCCAGCAGTGATTAAGGGACGAGGTGAATTCAGGGCACAGGGAAGCCTTGGGGAGATGTCTGCAATATCTTCAGTCCCAGGGAGCACGGGACTCCCACCCTCAGGGCACTATGATGGACCACACCAGGCTGTGGAGCTTGAGTCTAGGCTGCATGTAGCATTGCCTGGATGTGAGTAATGAAGTGTGGATGTCACATGCTAACATTTTGTCCCACTGAGTACCCAAAGCTGGAGTGTCAGCATGCTTTGAAACTCAAGTGAGGCTCCTTGGAAACTAGCAAGTATATAAGGCGACATTAAAAAGCTCAACATAGAAGCTGAGAACCCAATATTTCTCTCCGTTTTTCAGAATGACTCTGCCAGCTTCTAGAACAGGAAACAAGGCTAGAAGACAGCAATAGTATCACAAGAGGTATCCTTGTAGCGACATGGATTTATCACCCCAAGGGAAATATATCACAACAAACCTAACAGCAAGTCCATACTGCAGAAAGAGATGGAGGATTGAGAAGCCCTCGGGCAAGCAGCCACAGTGGCAGAGCAGGTGGCTGCACCCAGCACTCCACCATTGAAGACTAATGAAACAGTCCAGGGCACACCACAAATCATGTGGACATGGCTGAGAAGTAACTGAGGCACTGCCAGCAAGGTTTTCTATTAATTATTACTATTAGTTGTGTCTGAAGAAGGAAGATGTGAGGAGCTATATACTTAAAAAGTTTTGGTCTGAGCCAGCTGGAATTAATTACCTTGTTCAGGAGCCCCTCATCCTCTGTGCTGATCACTTCTAACTCCGATGATAGCCATTGGTGCCAAGGGATTCCTGGGCAGGGGAATGGCACGAAGATGGGGAAAAGTGATGGACTCAGTTCAGACTGAGGTAAGCTGAAATCTTCTCAAATTGTTCTCTCCACGCCAGGATTTCCTTTATGTTTCTACAACCACAATCATTTTAGGTGGCTGATTGTCCTCAATCCAGTGTCATTGTACCTTCATTGGTTTTAAGGGAGACATATTAATGAAAGTACTTAGATACTGATGCCTGATGTAGGAGACAAGGACATACTGATTTTATTGAGACAGTGTTCCACTGGAAGGTAGTAATATTCCTCCTCTGAAGTCTCCAGGAGGAGAAGGGCAGTAAGGCAGGTATCTTCATTGTTTAATGGGTCTTACTTAATGAAATTAGTGCAACTCTTTCTGTCCTGGCCATTCTCTTATCAAGATGACTGAGTGAGGTATACCCATATACTTGATGAATTGGCTTTGGTGATATTGTTTCACAGTTAGTTGACAAGTGTTAAAATGAATGGACTCCAATGTAATTCCTTCAGTAGTCACTATGTTCATTGTTATTGATTAAGCATGTATTTTAAAGATAAATGTCAAGAAAATATTTTTCTTTAATTTTATTTTATTTATTGAGTGGTGGTGGCATGTCACTACACTGGCTCTGTGCCCTCTATATAATTCATTAAACTAAGTGGGCACTCCATAGCTGGTGACTTGAAAACTCCTGAACCTAGAGGGAAAAGTTGCTGGTTCATGGCTGGCAGCCAGAAGTCCTCTTTGTCTGGAAAGCCAATGTAAAAGCCAAAAAATTATCTAAGCCATTCCTAATTTTTTAGAGTACAACTCATCTTAACCTCTTAATTGCAAAGAGTTGCCGAGATGTATCTGATATGTCTCAGATAATGGTGACAGTTGGGTAAAGATGCCCTATTTTAGAATAAAACAGTCTTACAAAGGTGAGCCTGAGGTAACAGGACCAAACAGGGGAACACCAGTGAAATGTCTTAAATCAATTAAAGGGTGTTCCTCTAAAAAGCTGACACAGCTGACAGCCCAGCTGAAATGCTTCTACACCAATGCACATAGCATGGGAAACAAACAGGAGGCATTTGAAGCCATCATGCGGCTAGGACGCTACAATCCAGTTGCCATTACTGAAATTTGCTGGGACCAATTCCATGACTGGAGTGTGGCTATCGATACAGGCTGTTTGGAAAGGACAAGTGAGGATGGAGCGGTGGTGGTATTAGCCTCTACATCAAGAAATGGATGGAGTTTGAAGAGCTGTCTCTGAAGAAAGCCATCAGCAGGTTGAAAGCTCATGGGTAGTAATTAGAGGCTGAGGCAACAAAGGGAACCTTGTGGTGTTTACTACAGGCTGCCTGATCAAGGGGAACCTATTGACAAAGCCTTCTTACTCCAGCTAAAGGAGGCATTGTGCTCACAGGCTGTCATGCTGTTGTGGAACTTCAACCAACCTTGTTGGTTTCCTCCATACAATGGAAAAGTAACATAGTGAGCTGTGGACAATCCAGGAGACTCCTGGAATGCATTGAGGATAGCTTCTTAAGTCAGGTAATAGACAGTCCTGCCATAGCGGATGCAACATTGGACCTAGTGTTCACCAACACAAGTGAGCTAATCAGTGACCTTAAGTTTGGAGGCAGCCTGGGCTGCAGTGATCATACACTGTTGTTCATAGTCCTGAGGGATATGGGTCAAGTAAAGAGTAAATTCTGGACCCTGAATTTTAGGAAAGAATAATCCCAGCTCTTCAAGCAGTTAGTCAATAGGACCCCTTGGGAAGTTTTCCTGAGGGACAGAGAAAGAGGCCTTTAAAGGTAATCTAGTCCAACCCCCTCTGTGCAATAAGCAGAGACATCTTCAACTAGATCAGGTTGCTCACAGCCCTATCCTTGAATAAGTTCTTGAGTGTTTCCAGGGATGGGGCATCTACCATCTCCCTGGGAAACCTGTTCTAGTATTTTACCAACCTGAAAGATTTCTTCCTGTTGTGTAGTCTGAATCTACTTTCTTTTAGTTTAAAACTATTACCTTTTTACATTCTTCCAAACCAAAATTTTCTAAGATTGTATGATTCTGTGATTCTAAGGTCACACACAGCTGCAGGAGTTCCCTTCCTCCTGTACAGCCATGAGCAGACCCTGTCCTTTTCTGCTACTACCCTTTGCTGCTTCATGTCTCATACCCTACCACCAGTGTTAGTTCATCTTAGTCCCACTCTCCTCCCAATGCAGTTCCTGTCATGACCATGGTTTGGCTATTGGTTTCAGCAGGAGTAGGACCGGGAACAGCACTGACCATGGCTCCGTCCTCCCATGCATCTACAAAGTTCTGGTCCCTGGTGCTGGTGATTCACAGTGTACAGTCAGCTTCTCAATAAACTCCCATGTTTGGCTATATGTCTAAATAAAGGAGAAAAATGATATATGTAATCCAGCATTTCTGTGGAAACTTCTGAATTTCCACTTTCACATGTCATTACCAGGGCACACAAAAAGAGCCCAGACTGGCTGTCAAATTCATTTAAGTCTTCAAGACCAGGACTGAGGGAAGACAGGGTTTTATTTGTACACGAGCAAATCGCATCTGGGAGCCAGTGGGACGTGACAAACCTGGCAGCCAGTGATGCTATTCTCAGGGTGCCACTGGAAGAAATCCTTGCAGGATCGGCTCCCCAGCCAACTGAATGTGGTACTCTAGGCAGCTGAGCAGACACAGAAGAGCTCGTTGTCCCCTTTCCCCATGATTGACCTTTTCTGAGGCCAAAGCAGCATTACACAGTTTACAGCAGACTATGGGCTTTCATAAAAGATGTGTTTTGCCATGCTTTTGGGTGTTGGAGTACCCACCAACAGGGGACTCTTCACAGGGAGATCTGCTGTGCCCTTGTTGTTGAAAGGTGAGGACAGGACTGGGAAACTGGTGGAGACTATCCAAGCCAATATGTGTGAGAGTCTTTGGAGGACACTTTAGATTTTCTGGTTGTTCAGTAAAGCTACAGAGCCAAAGGCTGAGACTGTGACCCCACATCTATTTCAAAATCACAAGTTACCAGCTGGCAGATGATTATAGTGTACAGCCATTAGTCCATCAAACTAATAGAACTGTTGAAATTAATTAATAGGATCCTGAAAAATTCCCCAAACCTAGTTTTATTTTTAAATTAACACATTTTTCACTGAGATTGGACATACAGGCCTAAATACTGCCCTCAGTTATACCCACATATCCTCACTGAAGACAGCTGATTTCCCTACTGATGGCAGAATATGACATGCAAGGATCTGCATGTTCCCTCTCCATAAGATGGAAGAAGTCTGCAAAAAATTGACATTTTTTTATCTCTTCATATAAAAGATAAGTGTGACTCATTCGATTCCTCTTTAAACTACTTTATATTTACTGTTTTATATAGTTATTCTGGGCATCAGTGTCCTCAAGAGTTACTTAAAAGCTGCACTTGCCAAAACCTGTCAATTATTGCTTCAGTCACAACTTGCACAGTCACTGACATAGCAGCAGAGAAATAAGAAGTTTTAAACTCATTTGGATGTCAGAATTTTAGAGTGGAAAACTATCTCTGGTTATATCAGTGTCAGCTTTTTAAACAATACTGTGTAAGATGGTTTGAAAGAAATCCTGGGTCAGTAGCTCATTGGGGAGGGAAGGGTAGTGGCAGGTGTCATCGGGGGAGTCTGGCTGATGGTGGGAAAAGGACATTGCAGAAAAGTAGGGTTGACACTGGGGAGAAAGAGGTAGAAAAGCGCATCACAAATGGGTTTATTAGCATGTGGGTGGTTAGATAGTTCAACTCAAAAAAAAAAGAGCCACATGTTGCTTAACTTGCAGCCCCTGGTGTAAAGATATGTAGGTTGTCGACCTACACCCAGAACCAACCCCACAAGAAGTGGAGCACCTGTCTCCAAGCACTTTGAGAAGTGATAGATCTGTCCAGACAGCAATAAGTAGCCAGCACTGAAGGGGGAAGGTTGATATACGCATAGAGGGTGCAGATCCCTGTGTGCTCCAAGAGTGAACCCCAGGGCCAGAAGCAGACCACTGTGACCATTGAGGGACTTCACAACCAGCTGCTCAGCACACCTGCAGAAGAGTGTGCTTTCCTGGAAATGGCACGAATCCCAGAAAGCTGACACCAGTGTTGGGGTGCTCATGGTGTAAATGAGGTCAAAAACTGATCTTAAGCTGATGCCTTTATTCTACATAAATAGTATTAACTTGCACAGTTAACTTTTTATCCTGAAGTTTCAGGAAAGTGCTTTTATGACATTTTGATTAGTTTATCTCTGCATTCCTGTGTCATTTCAACCAGATCCACTTTTTGCACTGCAGTACTTGCAGCAGGTAAGTTACAGAACAACTCAGAGAGTAAACACTACAAGGCAAAAAAGAGAGTCTGGTTTTACTCATGTTGCTTAAAATTAGCGTTTCTCAAAGGTAAACCACAGGGACAATCAGTCTCAGTTTAGATCTAGAGATGGTGGGAGGTGTGGAAGTTGAGCAGGCATGGTAAGGAAGTCCCATGCCCACTATGCTTCTCCTGCAGGATGCCAATCCCACAGCGAGCACAAGTCCTACTTGGGTTGCCTGCTGGACATGCTTACCCTCTTTTCTCCTCTCCTGAAAACCCTACACAGACAAAAATCCCTCTTTATGTTGCTTTGTTTTATATCTAGGGACTTACATCAAAAGCTATCACTAACAGTCTTTCTCCTGGAATAGGTAAGGAACTGTAGGACGAGAAGAACAGTCCTACAAAGAAAAATGAAGGTATGCAGAGCCTTAGGTAGGAGATCACATTACATAGATATATACCTCTCTGCTTGCTCAGATGCTTGCACATTTAAAAGTGCAAACAATAACAAAACTTTTAAAGCAACTATTTAAGGGGGGAAAAAGCCTTTCTAGAAACACCCCCAACTAGTAACCAGGCCCAAAACAACATAAATGAAGGAACTGGCAGCCGTCCACTATTTGAGTAGCAGCATGAATAAAACTCAACCCAGCAAAATAATCTGTAATTCTTTATCCTCAAAGAAACAGTGCTATGGATGTGGGCCAGGGAAATACTATAACATTTACCACTATGAATAAATGAAATTCACAAATCAAACACTTGTAAGACTCTTTACTTTCTTTTTCTTTACATTGTAAAACATCTTCTTTTATCACCTTCCTGGTTTTTTTGGCTGAAATGTTTCCGTAGAGAGGAGATAAATGTTGATCAGAACAAGACGGGTAGTGTTAAATTTTTTTCCAGTGTAATATAAAGAATATGACAGTCTCTTCAGCACATGATTTTTCTTAAATGGCCAACATACGGTAACTTTTTTTCAAGTCAGAAGAGAAACGAAAGTTTTTCACTTTTCAAGGTCTATTTTTTGGTTGTGAGTTCAAGTAAACAGTTTTGGTAAACCCAAACTTTATTTTAAGGAATAATGGTCTATCTGCAAAATAAAATGTCTTTCTGGAAACATTTAGTTACGCAATGTATCAGGACATGCCTGAACAATTCAGTGATTCTGCTAAATATTTTTCTGGATCTGGTCAGATATTTCAGTAACATTAAGGATCACATCTGATGAGCTCTGAGCCAGTATAGATGTTCAAGTAGATGTGAAGCATCTGGGAACTGAGGTTAGCACTGCAGCTTTTTCAGAAAAAGAGAACCTGCATTATAAGGGATAATGTTGACAAAAATTTTTCTTTCCAATTACTTTTGATAGACTGGCAAGCAGAAAGTAATAAATGAGCAGTAGGTATGTCTCACCCCCTGCAAGGAATTTATGACCACCAAAATTATACTGGAGATACTTTAATTTTACAAATAAGGCACTTCAAAACTTAGCTCCATTTGAACTCCCTATTTGGAGTTTGGTTACTGTATAATTGTAGAATGAGAAAATGATCAGGGGGCCGGACCACCTCTCCTATGAGGACAGGCTGAGGGAGTTGGGGTTGTTCAGCCTGAAGAAGAGAAGACTCCGGGGAGACCTTATAATGGTCTTCCAACACCTGAAGGGAGCCTACAGGAGAGATAGGCAAGGACTGTTTATCAGGGAATGGGGCAATAGGACAAGGGGTAATGGTTTTAAATTGGAAGAGGGGATATTTAGATTAGATACTAGAAAGAAATTCTTTACTGTGAGGGTGATGAGACACTGGAACAGAGAAGCTATGGATGCCCCATCCCTGGAGGTGTTCAAGGCCAGGCTGGATGGGGCATTGAGCAACATGATCGGTCTAGTGGGAGGTGTCCCTGCTCATGGCAGGGGAGTTGGAACTAGATGATCTTTAAGGTCCCTTCCAACTCTAATCATTCTATGATTCTATGAGATGGCTACTGCTGCTGGAAGATAAGTAAATGAATGCAGATTTGCTCAAAACCTTTCATGCTAGCAAAGATGGACAAGTTTGTTCAGAAGAGACTTCCTGCTCCTACCTTACCATCTGCATTTCTGTGCAGGGTCCTTGCAAGAGATACCACCCTGGGTCAGACAGGTCCCTTGACACCACTGATATGTCCAACATGCAGCAAGAGGAGATGGACTGACAGAGACATCTCCTCATTAAACCAGGTGTCCTTTGGTTTAGTGGCAGGTTATTCCCCCTGTTTTCAGTAGAAAATGGTCTTTGCTAGAAATGAGTCTTCCCGGAGAGAAGAACGATTTTTCAAATGGTTTCAAAGACTCCCATTTTATTTATTCTTAGCTAGCCCATCTCAATAGCTCTATAAACTGTTTTTAAAATCACCGCAATTTTCCTATAAGTTCAGTAAGAACCTCCGGGAGGGATGGCTTCAGACAGTAAGGGGATGCTCCCAGGGGTCACATCAACATGGAGCCAAACACTGGGCTTCACTTATGAACCTGTGTAAGGTTGCTGGTGCATCACCCAACAGGGCTCTGCTGCCCCACTTTTCCTACTGGAGCTTGCTGACTGTGCATGGTGGGAGCCCTTTGGAACACCAAATATGTGGGTTGGTAGGCAGAGGAGTTTTTTTGTTTTATTACAGATTCCAAAATGTTGATCCTCAAAGTGCAGGATAAGCAAAAGCAGCTACAGAAAGTAACCTCAACCATAGCCCATTTGCTTTAGCCAAATCCTCAACAAAAGTGTCAAGGAGGAGAAGGAAGATGTAAGCCCATCGCTACCCTCACTAGAGGCTCATCCTGTGGTACTGTGACTCTCCCAGGCTTCACTACAGCTGACCAGAGAGCAGCACCATGGTGCAGAGCAGGGATGGATTTGTTCTCACAAGTCTGTATAAGGACGCGCTTCACAGACTGAAGTTCCTTCCCTCACAGCTTCCTCTGGAATTAATAGGGAACAAGGTAAAAGAGAATAATCTGTGTCCTGTCAAATAATTGACCGTGTTGTTGGATGGATGCAATTCCAAAAGCAGCAACTGCCAGCAATAACAAAAAATGACATTGCCATCCCATATTCTGGGCTACCTTTCCTCATCCAAAGCGTGTGATGTGCGATTTACTCAGGGTAGCACCTTACTGCTGTTACTGCCAAAACATTTCCAAGCCCATGGGAATACCTGTTTGTCTCTAGTAGAATGTGGCAACAATCAAGCAGTAGACAGGCTGCAAGATGACTGAGACAGTCTATATAACCATCAGCATAGTCAAATAAGAATAGAAATAAGAATAGTACCATCTGGGACTTGAATCTTAGCAATTTACTAGAGACAGTTCTGGGGGGACCTCGAAGGACAAAGACATCAGAGAGATGGGTTTACCTAATGTTAATACAAAACAACAGCTCCTAGTTCATTTTTAAATTAAACTGGAAAGGATTCATTGGTTTGTTCCCTTGTTGTCTCACTGCCACCTTTTTTTCTCCCTTTCTTTTTATTTTATTTTTATTTTATTTTATCCTTCCTCTGGTTCAAGGTTCTCCAGAAGTGATCCCCACTGCTTTCCTTAAGGTGCATCCTAAGAGATCCATGACTCTGAGCTTTAGACCTGCAGCCATCCTGCACAGGTTGTTAACATCATTCTCAGGATCACCTGTTTTGTAAGATCTCCTTTTCAATTAAGATAAGCGCCTTGCTATAGCACCTGCTCCATTTCCCTAAGTCCTGTCAACCAGAAAGATGGTGGATGTACAGCAGCATTTCCACCTCCATTTTCTTCGTCTCCTGAACTCAAGTTTTGGTACACACAGTTAGCCTCCCATCCACTGATGGTCTGCAGCCTTTCCAAGTGAGCACAGTCAGTTCTGCGATTCCCTGCAAAAAGCAAAAAATTCTCAGCTTCATATGGTATATACAAAATCAGCTGGCCTTGATAGCTTTGGTTCAGCTTTTAGCTTTTCCACTTTTTTAAAACTGCAAGTTTAAAGTGAAGCTCAGCCCTCCGAGTACACACCACACAGACTGAAAACACAGAGGTAGTTAGTACAAACCATGAGTATCATAGAAAAATGCATACTCCTTGCCAATGGTGTGGCATTGTGGAGCACTTTACAGAGGACAGATCTGGATCTTTTCTGCCCAAAAGTACAGATGTGCTGATATTCAAAGGCTTGTTTCTTTATACTAATTAAAACCACATGGAAAGAGGGTATCTAGCCTTGGATCGCCTCTCAGCTGTGATGGACTTTTCTGATTTAGCAGACTTTTTTACTCTAAACATAAATCATTGAGAACTGACTTCTGTTTCTACCCAAGAATATACTGTATTAAATTTCTGCTCTAGGATCATCATAATTACTAGCAGGATTGTCATATATATGTACATGTATATATGTATTTCAAAACACATCTATGAAGCAGAAAGGAAAAGGCAAGGGAAGAATTGTGTCATTTATCTGAACCAGAGCTAGTTAGAATGACCTAACTCAATTTCTAGAAGTCTGAATGAGAGACTGCAATGTTCCTGAGAGAATTGAGAAAGCAGGTAAAGGATTTGCGGCAAAGATGACTTTGAGCCAGGAATACAAAAACCAATGTTGATGCTTGACAATGTAACTTTAATTTTGTCAAAAATGCAATTGAAAACTAGCCAAGGAACGTGGTGCAGAGATGTAAAGCACCTCCTGTTGCCTACTGCTTGTGGAGCTGCAAGATGAGTGACTCTATGACTTTAAGTTTTGAATGGTTGAAGAAAGGGTCATAAGTGAAGGCAGCTCAGCAGCCATTCAAACAATTGGGAAAAGTCATCAGCTACTGCAGATGTTCTTTAACTAACCAAATGTTACTGGGGATGAGACACAAATACGGGGCAATATTTAAGACTGAACTTGACCTATTAGGAACAGGACTGCAGTCTGTTCACACAGGAACCCAAAATTGCAACTGCCCGAGGGACTAAGTCTTGGACCTCAAGTCCAGCTTTCTGTGGAACACAGACTGAGCAGCAACACCTATTTTGAAGTGGCAGAAATATTCCCTGCACATTCATCAGAAATCTCAGATATGGGCACTGCGGCAGTGTCTTAAAATGACTGGGTGCAACTGGAAGTTGTAGCTTCTTTTCCTGAAGATAAGGAAAAAGACAAAATTAATTTGGTTGCCTGTGGACCATGCCACAGAGATAGCATGGAGGGCTGAGATTTAAAATCTCCTCATGGAGGATATCCTCTGTACTCAGGGATGTGCTGCTGCCTGGCACTTCCAGCCAGATGTCTATGCTCCACAGGAAGTATATCTGTCTATGGAGCCATGATGGGAGCTTTTCCTCAGGATTTTCAGTGGTTCAGGTGTGTGGACAGTCACCAGTGCCTGGCTCAAACCTGCTCCTGACAGTAACAGGACACTTCAAGTATGCTAGGGAGTAAGCACAAAACTCCAACTCCCCTTGCATAGTTCTTCAGACACAAACCATTGCTCCATCACCAGCAAATGGGCATCCCCATTTCCCAAACCATTTGATAAAGAAGCAAAAAATTGTTGGGTGATACCTACACAGCACAATTTAGAAGTATTGTTATTTCTCTAATTTAATTATGTTTTAAATAGGTGCTCTCAAGTTCCCCTGTATTGACTGAATAAGGAAAGAATAAGCTTTGTGATTGCCATTGCTCATACAAAACACTTGTTTGTGAGAACTTGCTGTGCTTGGGTTTCTCTGATTTCCACTCAGACTCCTCCACTGAGTATAACCAAAAACTTTTTTTTTTCACTCCTCAATAGAAAGGTACGGTGACTGTCTGAGGATGGCAGCTAAATATAAACCTTGCTAGTGCAACTGGCACAGGTTGATCAAACATTGCTTTGCAGCCATGGTTTGCCTCACTGTACTTTTGATTCAATGAAAACGCTCCTGACAGTGTCTATTAAATCTATTAGCCACAGCATGGCAGAAAGTTTGATACACTTCCCCAGGATATTTTGCTGACATTTTCATACTCCTATTGAGATGGTCAGGAGTTGCTTCATAAAATCTCAGTAAAAGGCTAACATAGGTTTTATTTCTGTTCCAGAGAGCCAAAGATAGCGCCCAAGTTCTCCTTGGCCAGCCAAATGATCCTACTATCCCAGCCTCTGCCCTGAGACCAGGTCCTCTCCTGCTGAGCTGAAACTCGTGCTCTTGGCTGTACCTGGGCACAGTTCCAGACTGTGGGACAAGCTCCTCCTTGCTTGCATGCCACCTTTCCCAGGTTATCATATCTGTTGTCTAGTAAAAGCTCCGTGATAGAACAATGAGCAAGAAAACAACAAAATATTTTTTTAAGATTAAAATGTGTCCTTTTTATTATTTTATTTCTATTTTTCTTCATTTCGGGTCCCCCTGGGTCCCTCTGGAGCAACACCTCTTCCGTGAATGTCCCTTCTAACTAAAGGAGGTGGATAGTTACCCTGAGTTCACTCCTACAGAGGATACATCTTAAAATCATTCAATCACACATTATTTTTTATGACTGCAGCATTTGTCTGCCATGTTTGCAAGCAAAAGATCTGACAGCTAGAAGCACATGTTAAAAATTATGTCTGGTTTTCACTATTGAATGGTAGATGTCTGTTCTGTCACCCTTATGCACAAACAGTTGATTGACAACCAAAATGGAGGAAAATGAATATATGCTGTGAGCATGCACATCTGTGTGCTTTGAGCTTATTTGAGCTTAAATGTCTAACTTTTTGAAAATTATGTGATGCCTGTCTAGTTTTTGAGAAATTCTCTCTTAGGCAAATACAGAATACTGGCTTAGAAAAAAAAAAAAAGACTGCTACAGGCTTTATCTAGCACCCATTAAAATTATTCAAGCCATTCACTTCACTTGGAGCTGGATGGAAATATTTTCAAACTGCATGGCATTTTCCTTCCAAAGTAGCTATATCCCTCTTTTCTTGCAAGTGTTTGTTGTAATATCTTGTTAATCTCACATGAAGATACTGGAGATTTATGAGTTGCCATTGTTGCTTTGTCTGTGCTCTCCAAAGGCCACAGTTTCTAGGCCTTGCTTCTCTAAAATTTTTGCAATGTCTATTTCTGAAATCATGTTTATTAAGAATACTACATCACAAAAGCTTTGAAATCATAGCAGGAGACATTGCTCTTGACTACCCTCATAGAATTACATGCTGTAATTCTGCTTAAGGAAAACTAATCGTATTCAGCATATGGGAGAAAGAGCTGTATGCAGTTGGAGATGACATGAGCATTTGCACTGGAGGTAAAAATGAAGGGCCATTAATTTTATACTATTAAATGAAGAGAAGTGTTAGAGCTCTATAATTAGCTTCAATAAATACATTTCAAAGACATGTTCACAACTGAATGTAGGAAGTGAGTATCTATATATACTGCTGAGAGAAAATTATTATATTCTATCCAAACTCATATACCGTATCTGCAAATGTAAATATATACACCTTGACAGACTTCTCATTTTTTAAAATTGGTTTAATTGCTCTTGCCTACTAGTGGACATAATTCTAGAATAGCAATCTAAAGATTTCATTGCAATTGTTGATCTCCTGTCATCTGCGGTCCCCTGAACATAAGTTGTGATTAAAAACCCAAGTGAATTCTTCAGTGCTGGTCATATAGTCCAGCTCTACAACCACTTATCAGCCACCTTAAATGTACTTAAACCATTTTGTGTTAAAATTAAGTGTTTTTTTTTACTTTCAGACTTTGGTTTGCAGTTGTGGTTGTTGTTGTTATTATTATAATTATATTTTTTTTCAAGTTTCTTTTATACTGGGAAAAATTTACTGCAATTGGGATCAGTCACACTGCAGTGACTAGTTTAGTGGAGGGGTGTTCCATAAGAACCAAGAGAGGTAATCAAAAGAAACATGAAAGTGTCTCCATGTTAAAACTAATTAAAGAATGTGACACTTTACCAGCTCTAATACTAGTAAGGGACGACAAAAATTCTCCATTGAGGGTACCAGTGGACTATGGGAAGTCAATGAAATATGGAAACCAATAAGGCCAAGAACTCAAAACAAAATCAAGAAAGCCCTGTCACCCTAGGAACCTGGGGCTGCCATGCGGAGTTGAGCAGAAGTTCATTTCACCTACTGCTCTTCCTCCCGTGTGATGATGTCAGTAAAGTGTCATTACAAGCACATTTCTATTGGATTAAGTGTCCCTTCCAAGGTATTTGCTGCTATTAATTTAGATAACTCTATTATCCAAGGAAATTCTTTATATCCACAGAAATATTGTTCCTTCTAAAAGTACTGTCCTCAGAGGTTTCCTTAGTCCCCTTTCCACCTTTACAGTAGATGAATGTCTCTTTATTTCTCCCTGGAGGCTGCAGAGAGCACAGGTGCTCTTATCT
This sequence comes from Gallinago jamesoni, assembly GCA_025769975.1. Classification (NCBI taxonomy): domain Eukaryota; kingdom Metazoa; phylum Chordata; class Aves; order Charadriiformes; family Scolopacidae; genus Gallinago; species Gallinago jamesoni. The sequence continues at coordinate 21,654,228 of JAOQGH010000019.1, read as the reverse complement.
CCCTTCAGCAAACCAGTCACTCATTCCTATACTGTTATCTTGCCCCTTGTTAGTCCCCTCTCTCAGGTAAGAAAACCCAGGCCTTTTGAGCAACCCCACCATCAGAGATTTTCAGTGGTCTTGAATGCAGACTACTAAAGCTGGCTGTTCTTTTCCAGTCAACGCCCCTCAAAAATCTGGTTTCTTTAGATCCCACTGAAATCCGGGCCTCAGTGTGGACAGTGGAGATGCCACTGGGTTTCTTCTGGCATGTATCATACAGTCAAGGTAATACCTTGCAGGAACACTTTGTGTGCATCTACTGCCTGACCTCTCTCCATTGTATCAGACCTTCCTCTCTTCCCCTGTCTCCTCTACAAAAGCCGTGGTGTTGACCTTGTCTCTGCCAGACCTGCCTGCTGCAATCATCTCTCTTTTTACTTTAGAGCAAACAGACAGGTATCTCCTGTCATTCTGCCCCCGATGCTGCTGAGAAGAAACTCACATTAAATATCCATTTTTCTCCTTGGAGTCTTATCTCCCTCCCCTCTTTTTCCATGCCTTGTGCTTGCTGAAGGTTACACTGTGAATGTCTGTAAAAGGCCATGCCAGCTGGCCAGGTGTAAAGGTATGAGTGAGACCCCGGAGCTGAAACCTTCCTGCTGATGCTGTCCTTGGGTCTGTGCATGCCCATCTCCTGTGAGGCAGCTGGGGCCACGATGCTCCATAGTCCTCTGGTCTCTCCAATCCAAATCAGGGCTTGGTCTGCCCTCAGTAGTGGTTCCATCATATTTCCTTTCCTGCCTGTCCTCATCCACCACATCTACCTGGCTTTGAAGGCTATGAGGAGTGTCTTTTCACGCTGTGCTTGTGCAGAGCCAAAAACGAGTGGGCTCAGCATTTGAGGCAGGCTCTAAGTGTGGGTGGGCTAATACTGCCATGCCCAGAAACAACAAAAAGGCATGATCCAAAGAAAACCTTATGGCAAATAAAACACCACCCATGAAACAACCAGACAAGTTCCTAGCTGCTCTGTTGTATTTGAGGTTTCATTGAGAGCAGTGCAATCACAGCAGGGACAAACTGGCAGAGTGTAACTGGCATGTCTCCTCAGTAGCTCCCTGGGTCTGACTCAAGCGGTGCTCTACGAGAACTAAAGGCAAACGTCTGAGTGGCAATATGGAGACTGAGCAGCAGGAAATCTGGGCTCTTATCTTAGGTCAGTCACTAACAAATTATGTCACTTTGGTCAACGCCTCCCATCTCAGTTTCCCCTTACACCATGTAAACTCCTCCAGGCAAAAATTTGTTCTTACAACTGCACAGCAGTACATACCGCAGGTGACAGCTGCACAAATTAACAAAGAATATCCAAAGCAGTAGATCTCCCAGTCCTGTGTTATCTGATGGCCTTTTTGATAAATCTTTTCATGATTCTCTTGATTTGTGATTTGAAAAGCTAGTATGACATGAGAAAATAAGAGACAGCCATATCTACAAAGGAGTTAAACAGGGCCCAAGTGAGTTTATGATCCAGGGCAGCTGGGCAGAGTCACCAGTAGGCTGAGGTGCCTACCAGCAGGACACGACATCCGAGATGTCCCTGCTGGCATACACCACCACCCTGGTGGAAACAGGACCTGCTGCTGGACCCATAAATGCTCTTGAGTGCACTGGCAAAGGATAGCCTTAAGTGAGGGAAAGGACGGTCCTGTCAACTTTTTTATTCTTTTATTTTACGTGAAACAAAATCCAGGAAGGTCTCAATTTGCAACTAAAGGACCAAAACCATTAAACAGAAATAACACAGATCAAATACATACTGACCTACCAGTCCCATTATGAAAAGCAAATAGTACAGGACTAGAAACGTGTGACATTGCAGCATTTTTATACAAACTGTATATATGCCAGAAGTATATTTAAAAAAAAAAAGG
>JAOQGH010000019.1:21599797-21648557 GCA_025769975.1 Gallinago jamesoni | reverse complement strand
CTCCTCTCCTCTCCTCTCCTCTCCTCTCCTCTCCTCTCCTCTCCTCTCCTCTCCTCTCCTCTCCTCTTCTCTCCTCCCCTCTCATTTTTGCCCACCTGCAAATCACCAGTGAAGGTAAGATTACTTCCTGGCAGCACAAGCATTCTTTTTTTTTCAGGTTTTTGTTGACTAGAATGGTGGTGCGGGAAAAAACATACTTCCTGAACAATGTTCTATTAAAGCAGCAGTAGATAATAATGACAAACAAATACAAGTTTAATATTTTGGTACAGTTTTCCACCAAACTAAATGAAAGATGACAGGGACTAGTGATTATCTTGTCTAAACAAGGCTTCCTTGCTTGAAAGTCCTGCTCTACAAATGTAAGCTGCCTTTGTCAGACATTACAATGTCAAGGTGTCTGGAAATAATAGCTGTGATATGCAGGATCACATCCTTATTTTTATTGCCTTTTATGGTGGAAACAATCATTGTGGCATGCTTATGTTATTTAGCTTTTTCCAAGAGGCATTAACACGTCTATAGTGACTCCACTTTTCATATCCCACCATCAGGCAATCAGAATCCATATTTCATTTAAGATATTTTTTAAGCTTATTAATACATATATGAAATCTTTTCCTGGATTTTGTTCTACTGCTATTGTCAAATGCTCTACCAAAAGCTTTTGCAATAGCCTGATCTCTCCCAGTATTCCATTTAAACTGCAAATCATAAATCTTCAGAGGAAATAAAATCTCTTTAGTCTTGGATAATATTTTGGAAGCTCATTTCTGGTCGTCATGATGAATGTTATATGATCATTCTCCACTGACATTGCTCTCTCAGAAATGTAGTTCTGAAACCTTTTACAAGTGTAAACTAAGCATGTGAGCATATGTGAGCATACTGACTTCCAGTTTTCACTGATACCTATAGCATATACATTAAAACTCTCAAGATACGACCTTACAGAGGCATGAGCACAGCACCAGCATGGTCTTTGGAAGTACTTGTGAGTAAGACAGGCTTTAGCTTAGAGTGAGACCTCGCTAATTATCTCAGTCTTGCAAAACACTTCTTAAGGTTTGCCTTCACATTTCTCTGATATCCTTGATCAAAAAATCCTTGTTCAGAAACAAAGATTATCTGTAAGTTTTCAGTTGTGTTAGTCACCTTTGCTGCCTGTGCTTTCCTTGCCATGCTCACGTCACAGTTTCTATCACTGAGGGTACATCCTGTCACATTACTGAGTGATCCATCTGAGATCAGCTTGACCATGTGGGCAGTACAGCACTGGGGCAGGCTGCTAAAAGACACTGGTGAATTTCCATCACTGCAGGTTTTCAAGATGAGTAGACAAAGCCGTGGCAGACCTGATCTGGTGCTGATAAAAGTTCTGCTTTGAGGACTAGATGTCTCCTCTTAGCCATCATTTCTGTATGTCTATTATAAGTTAACGGTCCATTCACCCTGAGTCACAATACTGGAGAGCAGCTTTGCAGAGGATTTTCTGTGAGGTAATGGTGCTGTTGTCATCTACTCTAAGTCAAGGACTATGCAAATCCTTGGAAATGTTTTGAAGCTGTGTAATCCATTGTAATGCGTACTTTTTAAAATGCCAGGCACTGTCTTGACTTGCGTACTTTGCTGCAGTTTATTCAGCTCAGTGCTAGTTTTTATCGATTCCAGCTTTGATCCTGTGACTCTTTGTGGCATATGAAGAAGTCACAGACTGGTAGGTCATGCGGTAAGCGCATCCAAAAATCCCCCTTTATTGCTCCACAGAGAAACTTATACACACTAAGACACAAAACCACTCCCCTCGTAATGCCCAGTCATGGACTTACAAAAGTATTTTTTACCTTCTACTGAGCTTATCACAGTAATAGGTACTCTGCTATCAAGACAAGTTTCGGTTCCCAGACTGTGTTCTGTTTTTTGTCTGGATGTGCTTCAGGATGTGCAACTTGTGTTTCTTATTCCTCCCCTGCTCTCAAGATCGTTACTGGCACACACTGTTGCTCCAGATGCACGTAAATCTTAACTGTGTGAGTGAACTTTAACTGAACCCACAACTTCTTCTGCCACTTGTCTATTTTTATGCCAGTTTGGATCCCCCAGCACCCACTCTTTACAGCGCTCTCTACTCTCCCTCAACTTCAGGTGGAAGCAGCTGACTGCATTTGCCTGGCAAATTCTGACTGAATTGTCAAAAGTTGTTTCTAGGTCCTCTGGTTGTTCCCCAGTGCCTGGCACAAGGACCTCATCCCTAATCGAGGGCACGGTTAACCCTTCCAGCGCAGCAGCAAGTTTGTGCCCTCAGGGCTTGGTCATGCAGAATACTTCTGTTTACTCCCATTTTTCCTCTTTTCTCTATTTAAAAGCATATAAACTGTATGTTAAAGACCCTTACGAAAGCAAATGCATTTATACAGTGTGCAGGGCTCCTCAAATTTATGTCTGACAGTTTCATAGTTAGTCCTCTCAGTGTGAGTTAACTGAAAACTATTAAGAACATCAGGAGTCTGAGAACCACTGATTGCCAGAGCTAAAGCTGTTGATGATGTGTCTTCCTGTTGGGGGTTACAGCTTGAGGAGACAAGGGAAAGTCCTGCTTAAACTATCTCCACTGGTCCTTGCCACATCCAGCAATTTCATGATGCTGCATTTAACTGCTCCCTTCTGACTCTAGGGTACTTTACCAAGGTTCATTTTATAGGTAGTGGCAGGTATTGTTCAGTAACCGGCCAGAATCAAGGCATCTACAGACTTCTTCTTCATTTGGCTCAGTGCATAATGCAGGAGGTGGTCCCACTGGTACATTTCAGAGCCCCTTGCATCCCATGGGGAAATACCCCAGCCAGTCAGATGGTAGCTGAGCTTGCCCTTTCGCCAACTCCACAATGTCTTTTCTCAAGTAAAGGAGGTTAGGAACAAGCTGACAACGGGCAAGGTCTCCTGACAGCCACGCTCCTGAGGCTTGACGGAAAACTCCAGGGACAAGACTTGTGCATCCTTTGTGCTTCAGAAGGTCCCCTTATGAAACTGACTTCAACTACCTCTGCCTGCCCTTACACTTAGTTACTCATCCAAGTATCTCCCTTATTACAGCTGCATAAACACTGTGTAAAGTCAAGTTTTCTGTTTGAGGCAATTTAAACTTTTTATTGTTGTTGTTGCAGGGTTTAAGTTGGTTTTTTGTTGGATTATGTTGTCAAATGAGGTCTGAAAATAGTCTTGTTACCCTGTTTGACCTTTCTGGTAGAAACATCTCTTCGTAAAGAAGTTTTAATTGCTTTATGCTATCCTTAGTTGAATCAAGTATTTTTAAATTCCTTTTGGCCCTGGAATTTACTCTACAGGTCTGATCAGTTCGTAGGATTTTTCTTATTCTAATTGCCGTCTTTGCTTTTTGCTGGCAAAATACCTGCAAGATATTTCTTCTAATTCATTACCCATCTGAATGCCAGGGGTCTTCCTATACCTGGCTTATAGTGCATGTTAATAAGACAGTGTACACTAATGGCAGCATTGATGTACACTGTCCTGCAGCCTCTGATGACATCCAGACTTTATAAAAACTGCATTATCACTTCGTGAAATGTGTCACCAAGAAAATGAAACAGGCCCACAAGCAGTGAGACTGCAAAGTCCATTGTTCCTCTCCCCTTTTTGTTTACAAAAGACAAGAATTAATTTTGGCTAATGGTATACTTAGATCCAGATCAATCTGGTAGTGTTGAGCAAGCACTTTCATTACTCCATGACTGAATTTACTTCTAAAGATATTTTTTAAAGCTTTGAAAGCCCGAAGTATCAAACAGTTGAGATTCTATCAAATGATAAAACACATGGGCCTGATTCATTGCTGGTGTCACATAAATGATCTATGGAATTACATCAGAGATCATCTTGGGTCCTTATGTCATTATAGTGATTACATACAAGCTTCACCAGAACTAAAATAAAATTGGAAGCCTAAACTATATTTTTATAACACATAACTACTTTACCCATTTTTATTAGATGTGTCCTCTAGCTTGCAGTATACTATAGAGAAGTCATTTTATAGATAAGCAAGATGTTCTTCTGCCTACACTTGGGTATATGTTACATTATCATTTTTTTTCTTAATATTTGCTGACATATTTGCAGCTGTACCTAAGGTTCTTCATTAGGAAAGAAAAACATCCTATATAATTCAATGAGCAAAATAATTACTTCAGAGTTTATTTTATTTTGTAAGGGATACTTTAACTAGAAATGTGATAACAAACACATATGCGAAAGCATATTGAAACAGTACTGTACCACAAGTATTTTAAGGACTGCAAGGACTATTGGAATCGCCAACATGGCATATAAGCATATTATGCATACATCATAGTGTCTATATATGTATATATGACTCAAATTAATCATTTAAATAAACTAGGGGAATCATCTCATTTTATGATAACATTGATTGGTTATTTTATTTGATGGTGGTTTAAAACTGAATAATGCCCCAAAATAATTCAGTTTCAGAATAACACATCTAATTGTGGTAGAAGTATTCCAAAACCATTTTCTTTTTCAGTTGGTAAGGATTAAATAACAAAGTCTGTATTCTTTATTGCTGATTTCTACTATTAAACCAACTACATATAAGCAGCGCTGATTGCAATATAAAGAATTATTCTCATGGGTCCTACTTGTTTTCATTCTCATTCTACACTTTAAAAACCCATTCATCAATTACTCTGCAGTGGCACCAGAGCTTAGCATGTGCATATTATCTTTCATATACCAGTGCAGTCTGCTGGGGAGGAAGAGAGAGACTGCAAGTGTGCATAGCGTGTGTGGCTCCCTTGCCGTACACACACACCGGCTTGGATCTGTGTATACATTCATACCACATTGCACATAATTGCCAAGAAGCCCTTCACTGAGGGTGAATATAATTGTCTTCAGTCCCCACTAACCAGAATCTCTTGTCAAGTGCGGAGTCTCAAACCAAACTGCTCTTGTAAACAGCTAGGTGAGCATCAGCACCAGGAGTTTTTTGATATGCAGCGTAAGTGAAACGCTGCATAATATAAAATGATGGCACTATTAATCCTATAGCACTGGTGATTCCCAGCCCCCTCTGCTATTGATACCAACACCATTGTCTCTGGCTTTAAACTTCATCAGTATGCAAACAGAGTGTCACTATGATGGGTGGTAACTTGGTTGGATGCACTTTCTACATTTCTGGCAAATGAGTATAATTATTTTCAGAGCTGCGGGCAACTCATGCATGTTTTATCCTCCATCTGGACCTGCATGGTACACAATAGTGATAAAAGATGATTTCCCCCCTTGGATGTTCATAGGCCATCATCGACACCGTCCTGATGAAATGGTCATGTATCCCCTAGCACTTCTATATCTGCCACAGCTTGACAACAAAATTATTTCCCTATAGTACTGAAACACTTCAAATATTCAAGCCCTCTGTGCATATATTTGTGTTTTGAAGCATTCAGTGTTAACGTAATGTGGTAATTTATAAACTGACAAATTAACTATGCAGAAATCCGAGCAGGGCCTTATGAGGTCTGCAAAGCAGTAGAAAAGAAAGCAAAAGCTTTCTGCACTCTATAATAATAATCTTATCAAGTGTTGGAGGCAGGTTTTAGTCTCCCATTATTAGTGCTTTTCAATCCTGGGCTTAGTTACTGTGTGCTGAAGCTGAGACGCTTTGAATCAAACTATTGTCATGATTGAAGCTCATGACAAACTGTCCCGTCATTGCTTGAGTGAAGAGGAAAAATATGAACTTCCGTCGCTGACCATTCAAAAGCAAAAACGACGAAGGCAAAAAGGCCAAAATAGAATTTACCAAAACTAAACAATCATGTCCACAATAGAAAATAAAGTCCATCTGAGCAAGAAGAATCGATATCTGCAAAGCTGAGTTTGCCCATGAGAAGAAGGAGAAGAAAGGAAAGATCAGCTTCCTTTGTTTCTTTGTTATAAAATCATTTTCATTATTAAAATCCGTCACTGCAATCGTCTTCCTTAGTACGTGCAGGCTCTCCTTACAGGCTCACCACTAATCCCTAGATCACCAGACACCAGGATTCACACCACTGGTACCAACCGAGGCAAAGGATACCCTTCTCACTTTTACTGCAGCAGCCTGATTGCCCCCAGAATAAATTAAGGATTAATTTTGCCAGACCTCAGGAGAGGACTCGGTATCTTCTGTTGCCCCTTCTACCAGGCATGACCAGGTCTGAAGGGTGTCCTGGCCGGGCAGGGGCAAGGTGGGGTGCACAGGTGCTGCTCCCCTCGGGGTGTCCCTGCGTCTGGCCACGCTGCTGGTGCCACTGCCTTGTGCGGGGCTGCCAGCATCAGCACTCCTCATCCCGGCGGTGCCAGGGTCGCCATGGCAACAGTGTAATAGATTTGCCCTTATTCAGTCCCGGAGGCCACATTGAAGCGCAATGCAAAATTTGCTGGAGCCTGAATTCCTTTCAAGTCATGGCTCATGTGTCAGGAAACAAGTCAGCGCACAGACAGCGGTAAACACAGGGATGGAAAGAAACCTTTACTCTCCTGCGCCACGTGCTCATGGTGACATTCCAACAACAAGACCCCTCCGGACCCCATTTCTGCCTCATTTCCCAGATATTAATTCACTCTTCTAACAAGGGCAGCAGTGAGATGTGGGCAGCCACGGTGGGCAAAGAGCAGCCTGGCAGCTCTGGGGTGAGCACAGTCCTCCGCCCCTGGCACCCAAAGCCACTGTCCCCTGAGGAGACCAAACCCATCCCCGGTGCTCAGAGCATCCCCTGAGGGGCTGGGGCTGCCTCAGTGCTGCACGGAACCGTGAAAGCGTTGCTTCTGCAGTTTGTCTTGGTCGTTAGCTAAAGCACAATGAGTTTATTAATGGCTTGCTTGGCTGTGGTAACGAGAATGAAACATCCTGCAGTCCTCATGTTCACAAGTCCTGGCCAGCCGTGGAGCTTCTCTACATATTTCTTTTATTTCAAAGTCTCATGCAAATACAGTTGGTAATGCTACTTCTATGGGCTTGCCCCTTATTTTTTCCCTCCACAGTTGCTCTGGCATCAGGGAAGACACATCCATGTTGGTGGAGGCCAGCCAACACTGACTTGGAGCTGTGGAGAAAAGGAGGCATCCCAGGACAAGAGCAGGAGCTGTTATTGCTGAGACCCACACAAATGCAGAATAAACTTTTCCTATCCTAAAAATACAACTAGACCTCACTTACTCATCTTCAACATCTTTCCAGACAGGAGCCCCAGCTGCATTCTGCATCTGCCCCTCGCTCATGGGAAGCACCTCAACAGAACGGTGCCCAGGAGGAAAGCTGAAGGATAGCATAGGAGCAGAGCATCCCAAGCTGGTACATCGTACTGTGTCCTCTGTAAACCAACAAGTGCTCTGAACACAGTCTCACAGCCTTCTTAGATGACTGCTGTTGGGACTGGACTTCTTGAGGCATTTGCTGGCAAATCAGCAGCCAGGCTCTCTGTGGTGACACAGCAGAGCCAGCAAGGGACAACTAGCACCTTCTCTGACTTCTTCCATGACTGATTGCTTTTTTTTCTCATTTTGCTCAGCTCCTGGCATGCACAGTTGTTCTGGGAGCCACACCGTCTGCAGGGTGAAGACCTTCTGGCAAAAGGGGTCAATGTCCTGCTCATGGGCTGCGCCTGCCCAGCCAGCAGCCATGCATTTGCCATGTGCCCCTCCACGGGGGTTTGTTGGCCACCCCTCAGCAGGCCACCCTGGCCCTCCTCACCCTCTTCTGCCGATGACCGAAGCCCCGAGGTGCAGCAGGCTGCTCCTCACCAATGGCTTCCCAGTGGGGCTTGCATGGAGCTCAGAGAGACAGCGAGAGCTTCTGCAATGCAGATTATTCGTTTTAAATGTGTTTTTATTTCTTCCACTGCTAAGATGGTTTCTTTTCTGTTTTATTTGTCGCTTGTCTTCCCTAGCTTGTATGCTGAAATTGGCACTTCATTTTCACTTCAATCCCAGCCTGATATTAATGCAGGCAGCAACGTAAGAATGTGAAAAAAAGAAATACAATCCTTACGCTCTGTGAACGCACTGGTGATGGATTAAATACAACACATTTTTCCTTAAATATTATGGAAATATTTCTTGCATGTCTGAAGACACATGGTATTATCTAAAGTACCCTATTCACACATGCAAGCTAAGTTGCCTCTGCTGTACTCTGAGCAAACAGGATTGGGCTAATGATGTTTTGTGTAAATGAGGTACACGTTAGATTGAGTGCATTCAAGTCTGTTTATCTAGCTACAATTTTTCTTTGCAGGAGCCTTTCAGTCTCCAGTTTCCTTGTACAAATGTCCCTTGCACTGGGTATCTGAGGGATGGGGGAAGATCTAAAGAAGTTCAAGATTTTACAGCTGAATTGAATACTGAGGAAAATGGATACCAAGGTCAGGCTAAGAATAAAGAAATTGATTCCAAGGGCAGAGGCACAATGGAAAAGGCCTAGACTTCAGCAAAACATTTTCCTTATCGTTGTTCTGCAACATAAAAAAAAAATTTCAAAAAATCAGTTCTAATAGAAGGTGATGACAGAGGGAAAATGTTATGGAAACTGAACATAGAAAAATTTTGCCAGTGATTTATCATATATCTATTTTGATTACTCCTATCCCACTGTTCAGCTTCTCTGCAGAAAACTACAGCATGGCAGACCCTGGTAATGGATTCTTTCCAGCAGACCCCTGCCAGTTCTGGTCATTGATCCAGACGTATATGCTGGCTCAGGAGCAAGAGGCTGCATCTACATCCTGCCATGAATATTTTCAGGAGTAAGCTATTTCACGCTTTAGTGTTATTACAGTTTTGAATATGTGTATAATGCAGTACTGTATATCAAACAAACCCCTACGTAATACTGCAGATGTGATCCATTCTATTTCATCTGTGGTACCAAGGAATGGGAGGTTAGCAGCACAGAATTAAGAGGTTTTCTATTGTGGCTCCCTGCTAATTATTACAATATTTTCAAGACGCTACCACAGACCGCCACATGGAATGTATTTATATTCGGATAGATTTCATATTGTGTTAAAAATAGGCAGCTTTACTTAAATCACATGGATATCTACTATATGCTCAAAAAAGCCTCCGTATGCAGTAGTACAGAAGAAATTATGTAATTTTTTTATTATTTTTTTTTTTTCCATAACGGGAGGCTGTGGAGTTTTTCTAGTCCATAAAGAAAAACTGAAATGGGTAAGCAGTGGTTTGGGACATCTGTAGGCCAGAAAGCAGAGTCTAAATTTGCACAAGCCATGTACGGTCATTTGCAAACCAGCTCATTTCACTTAAACAAACACGGGAACACTTTCAACTAGCTAAAAAGATATTCATGAAGCAAAAGGGGTTTTTTTTAGAAACAGATAAAGCTACCAAGACATTAGATCAAAGATGAATCTAAAGGCAGCGTCACCAAACCAGGCAAGGGCCCTCCCAGCTGTTCATGGGTGTTATTTTGCCACAGTTACTTTCAACTTGGCTTTGAGTTGCTTGGTTTAGTTGCACAAAACCACTGTGGGTTTGGTGGTTCTTTCAAGTCATAGAAAATACATATTTTTTTAAAAAATGGGCGTATAGAGAAAAGCAATATGATACGCTTAACAGGGTTGGGAACAAAATGCTTGTCTAGAAGACACCCCAAAAAGAGGATAAGCCAGCAGGAGGGGGGCAGCCTCGCACTCTGCCAGGCATGGGCTGGGGCTGGGTCATAGCATCTTCTCACACCCCAGAGTCACCCAGACAGGCTCACATTTCCAATGGGGTGCTCCTGAGCTCTGCAGCCATGCTCAAATACCCTTCCCTCATGTTTCCACAGGGAAAATGCCCTCAGGCAAAACCCCAAGGTTTTAGGAGCTCTTCCTGCTCTTAATGTGAAAAATCTACAGCTGCTGTGACAAGGAGCTTACCCACCAAACCTGTGGATGGGATAAAGCTTTCCTTGCTGAGTATTTGTATCAGTTAAACCAGTTTCAGAGAGAATCTATTGGTCTTTATTCTCAACCATACAAAAACACTTACTGAGTTTGAATATAAAAAACCTGACTTTATTATATAATTTAAAGTCAGTTTGCAGAATTCTTTGGACGGCATTATTCTCTAAAGAGCATTCCCTAAATTGGTTTAACAGTTATACATTGCGTATAGTATTCTCTATGAGCTAGATGTTTACCCCAGTTTCCAGAATTGCACCAAGTCCAAAGTCTTTCAGCAGTATATAAAAAACCCCAAAACTCTGCCTTCAAGATAATTAACTTAATCTTTCTGTCCAACCCCCATTACAGAAAGACTGTATACCTGAATGCAAAGCTGCTTATGCTTACAGAGTGCTGCTGAAAACTATTCACTGCTTTGTCACTGGATATTCCTGCTCCCTACCTCTGCTCATAATTCTGCTAAATCTGGCTCGGTTCTGCATGGTGGCAGAGAGTTCTGTAACCTGGCTCATGTGCTGTGTGAAAAAGCAATTATTTCATTTTAAGATGACAACTTTAGCTTAATTAAATACGGCTTTATTAATCCTTCACGCACCTTTTCCATACCGTTTATTATTTGACATAGTTTCATTGTGTCCCCTTTCTCTTTGGTGCTCTGCCTGCAGGATCAGCCTGCGCTGGGAACTTCCAGTGGAGCCACCTGCCAAGGCTGGAGCCACACACGTTCTTTGCACAGGCTCACGTTCACACCCACTGCAGGGCCCATGCTCACCCAGGGGACAGAGCTGGGCATCCTATCGGCCTTGGGATGCTCCTTGCAGGGCAAAACACGCACAGGAATGTAGCCAGTCTTTTCTGTGCTTCCTGGCATGAGAGTTTTTCCATCCTTCTAAACCTTTCTTCTCTCTGAAGTTGCCCCTGAGTGTTTACCATTTCCATCACATCTGTGGGGCAGAGCGGTGAGGACTGAACACAGCCCTCCAGGTGAGAGTATATGCTTGATTTATAGAATTGCCTTGTGGTCTCTTGTGTGTTATTCTTGAAGCTGTTCGTGATGGATCCTTATGCCCTGGCAGGGTTGCTGACTGTTGCTGTTGCTGAGCTAAGGTCTTCATCCATTTGTCCATGGCGATGACTCCCAGGTGTCTTTTACACACTTTGGAAAATTATACTCTGGGTCTATTTTCCGAATATCTGCACTTAATTACTGATACCTCCACACAGCGCAATACCTCTTGCACAATGGAGATTTGTGCACATTGTGCACACAACGAATGAGCTTTGTTGGGTCCTAAACCCGGAAACTCCTTGCCGATGTGCCCTGTAGACATGCCCTTAGCATCTGAAAAATAATGTATGCGTAGGACAGACCCGTCCACCCTTACAGCTCAGACAGCAACACGGAGCCTCACCTGCCAAACTGCTGCCCCGCGTTCATCTTGCTTGTCTCAGCGTGGGAATTCACTCTAAATCTTTTCAATATTTGACTAAGATTAATATGAGGCTTATTGCAAGAGCTCTAACTCAACTTCCCAGCTTCTTTTTTTTTTTTTTATTTTAACAAATAGGTTAGGGAATGGTAATCCTATAGTGGGATTTGGTGCATGTTTTTTTTTTTTTGTTATTTAAATGAAACAAGGCACTATCCTAAAGAAAATGTCAGTAGTTTGAAAACTTGCTTCTTTTTATTTTTTCAAATTCTTGTCCAGCAAAAAAACCCTCAATTTCATGCAGAAAAAGAGTTCTGGGGAATAAAAATATTTAAGACAATTGGCATATTTTACCTTCCGTAGTTTTGATGTGTGTAATTTCAACTTTGCCCAAATATTTTTGCTTTAGCAATTTGACTTTTATAGTAAATTGCAAATATAAGTAAAATAGTAATATTAAATGTTCATGTCATGAAATGAAATTCTAGTTATAATGAAACATTGCAACATAATTAAAACTGTAAAGTTCAAATGACTCATTTTGACCTTTTCCATAGCAAATTTCATTGAAATTAATATGTTCCTATGAGACAATATGATTTAAATAAATTTGCTTTTTTTTTTTAAACAGAAACTTGTTCTATTAAAAATGCATTCAAAAGTTCCCACTGTTAACCTTTGCCATTTTGGCAATTTACAGCCTATTCTTCTTCTCTTGTGTCCCTTAGCCAGTTTCTGAAGCAGGAGAGCTGTTCCTCTGTGTACCTGGCCACTTGGTTTCTTTTGTACCTTCTCTTGGTGGACTATACTGAAAGATATTGAAAGACCAAATAATTTTTATTCCCTATTAATTTATTAATGCATTCTAGGAGATTAGAGACTCACCTTTTTCCTTTGAAGAAACTGTGCTAATTAGGCTCCATTGTGATCTTTAATGCTTTTTTATTGTTTTAATTATAGATCCAACAATCCGAAAACAGTCATCCTAAATTTTCCAGGTCATTCACTTTTAAAGGTAAATACAGCATTTTCTATGCATATACTTTCAGATAAAACTTCCAGTTTCAGTGAAGTTGTGTTTGCTTCAGCTCAGCCATTTCATCTTTAAGCCTTCCAGAGCTGCTGTGTGCTTTCCACTGAAACCAGGTGGCTTACTCCTTTACAATTTACCACTTTGCTTCAGTACCAAGTTTTCTGGGACACCTCTATCTCCAACAGCACCTCATTCTTAAAATCAAATACGTTTCCCAAGCAAGAAAATCATGATTATCTATTTTTAATTTTTGTGTTGTTGTTGAAGATGGAATAAAGAAAATTTTATCTATCCAGATTTCAGACACCACCAGCTTTCATACCTACACAGACTGAGCTCGGCTGTCACCTTGTCCAGGACTGTTTTTCAGCAGAGTAGGAACACTCATAGCAAATCAGCAGACTGAGCATTGCTGTGCTTTTACAGACATTATGGAAAAGGGGAGGTAAGTGAGAGGGGAAGATGATGATAGTGTCTTTCAGGAGTTTACAAGGAGATTCCTCACAATGTCATGGGAAACCTGGCACTAAAATATATATATATAAATAGATATATACACATACTTATATATACATATATATATATATATATACCAGCAAATAGGATGAATAGCACAGAATTACAATTAGTTAAGATGGGAAATCACTTCCAAAACTAGTACAGTAACCTGACAGCGTGTCTTACTTTGCATCTGTGTAAGCACCTGGGCAATCACACAGGGATCAGATGGGGAGGTGGCAGAAGCACTTGCATGCATGCTACAGATGCTATGTTTTATTAATTTCATTAGTTCATTACTTTAAAAATATGCACATGCCTATTCCATACCTATTTGTTGACATTTCTTTGAGAGCAGATCTGAGCTTCATGGAAAGAAGAGTCTCCTCATGAGAAGCAGAGGCCCATCAGGTTAGCTCAAGGAGGGAGCTGACAGCAGATAGGAACACCTGGATGAAGGCAACACCTTTATGAAAAAGTGGCATCTTCTCACTACCCAGGATGTATCCCACCAATGGGCACTGGGTATAAAGACATCATAGACTACTTGTATCTGTCCCTATATGGCATGGGGTCAGGGCAGGCTTTGTCTATGTTTGCATGGCTGGTTTGGAGAAGCAGTATGCCTGAGAGGGCAATAACACCTATGTTGTCCCTAGTCCACAGTAAAACCTCTGTTTTAGGAACCAATTGCTTTGATCTATTGATCTTCTTGACATTTTGTGATGCAAACAGAATCATAGGTGACTCAAGTCAACTTTATTTCAAGGACTGATCCGGTTTTGTAATCCTATAGTGTCTGCATCCTGGAAAACAAGCAAGCTTTTCACAAAATTCAGTACCCCCTGCACACCCAGCTGGCTTCTGAATCACTGAGTGTTTAAAATAAGGGACATAGCCTCAAATCCTAGGTTTTGCAGGACCACATGAGCCAACCATCTCTCCCTTCAGCAGCAACAGAGTTAAAAAGAATTTGAATAAATTGAACATTTGCAGAAAAACATGGCAGAAAAGTGAGAGGGAAGGACTTAAAATCTGAAAGCAGGTTTCTCAGAGAAAAGTATGTAGGTAAGCAGGAAAAGGCATCAACCTGAAATGTCTAATACCTATATTGCTGCAGGCCTTACAAGGGCTTTAGAGATAACATGATGCACCGGTAAAGATCCTGATGTCAGGTGGAAACCAATTACACAGCATTTGCAGTAAATAAGACAGTACCTAATAAAGGCAGCAGCAGACCCGTGTTAATTGCCATCCCATCCAGGTGCGTATGAGGAGCACTGGGACTGAGTTTTGGCAATCTTCTCCTACCAACAAAGCCTGCCACAAGCAGATGAGAAGCACAAGGTTATAGAGAACAATCCTGCCCTCCACGGGAGCTCAGAAACAGCATCCACTGTCGCTTTGACTTATTGCCCCTTTGCCTTCTTCCAAAAAAGCCTTTTTGCCCTTGTCCTGTTCTCGATCTAGGCTTCTTTACTGGGGGTCACAAAAACTGAAACTATTGAATTAAGGGAAAGGTGTACCTGGGTTTCATTCATTTTTGTGGCAGGTCTTTCAGTATTTCTGGCAGGGAGATTTTTCTGGGCACTGGCCACATGATGGGGTAATTGCTTTGGTGGAAGAATAGATACAATATCAAGGAGGGTGGCAGGGCTTGTGGTCTGTACACTCTCACCTTGAGGATTTGGATCTGCCCGCCAATCTGATCACAGACTGAGGGGACCCTGAGAGGAGGAGAAGACTGACTACAGGTTTGTATCTCTCATATCGCGACAATCACTTCATAAACAAACAATCTGAACAAGCTTAGCGGGAAAAGCTGTAAATAGCAATACTTCAACGATGTTTAAGGAATGTGTACAAACTACATATATCTGAGGTTGCACCCGCCTGCTGGGTAGAACAAATCCTCTGGCTTTTTCACAGCAATTGCTGAAACCACTCCTTTGCAATTCAGAAAATCAAGACTCTTGTCTTCACAGGGAATGTTTAGAATTTATTTCAGTGTACCAAGGATTACTGAAGCCCCCTTTATCTAGAGAATAATTTGCCCAAATTAAAACCCTTCTGGGTGGTGATTACTGTTAGAGAAAACAAAATGGAAAAATCGAGGAATATACATTCAGAATAACCATGGACAGCTTTCAGTTACATAGCTTTTACTTGTGTGAGAGATCCCCAGACTCTTCCCGGTCTTTCTTCCATGTTAGTGGAGAGCAACCCCTTCAGATGTGACTCAATGGCTACCCAGCCACATACATTTATATGTTCATACACATTTATGAGCTAAAACCTGACATTTTCTTGGTGTGTTAATCCATATACATGAAAAAAAAAAAAAAAAAGAAGATTTTATAATGCTATTTTATCAGCAAGTTTTCACATTAGGGTGATGGTTTATTTTCATTTATTTTCCTCATGTTCTTAAATAGTATTGTCTGCCATAATTTACAACATAAGGTAAAAAGGAAATATCTCAAGTTCAGAAATTCGAGAGTGGGAAGAGAAACAGTAGGGAGGAAGAGAAACATTTTTTTTTCCTTTATTTTTTACTTTCAGTTACACATTTGCCTAATAAGCCCCAAGACAATTGGGATCTGATGTTCTGAGGTGTTTTTGCAGGCCCCACCACAAAGCCTGATGAAGCTGGCAGAAAGAGTCCAATTCCCTCAGCTCCCACATCATGGCTCCGTGCGGGGCTGAGGAGGTACCAGCAGAGGAAGCTGCCTCTCCTCCCCTCTGTGCTCCCACTTTTCTTGTGCCTTGCCAGTCAATGCAGCCAGCTTGGAGGAAACTTGCTGTCTTTCATTGCCCTGGGGAAACACAGAAGACAGCTACAGTCAGCCTCTCAGTACTTTAGGATAAATATGGACACAGGTGTCTTTTCAGCACAAATTCCAGGTGTTTTCCTTTTTAATAAATGGAGAGCTACTGCAGTAAGAGGACGGCTCTTTCTTATCTCCCTTTCTCCCCCTCTGCCTTTCCCTCTTCTCAGCAAAGCAAGAGACAAAAGAAAGGCTCCTCTCTGTCCCTTCCTTACCCACTTGCTCCTGCAACTGTCTAGTGAACTAATCAGTGAGATGCTCTTTGTGAGAAGTTCTGCAACACTCCGCCACAGAAGAGTGACTTTATTATATGGGGGGAAAAATATTAATTTTCTTGCTTTGTGTGTTTAATGGTGATAATAATTACGATGTTCCATTTCCGTGGTGCCTCTCGCCTCAAAGGACCTCAGCTTGCTTTATAAACCCACAATCGCACACCAACTCTGTGCAGGGATGGCTTGCTCTCCTATTAAAGCGCAGTCATCTTTGCAATGTATGCAGCAGTGATGCAGAGCGTTAAAACCCAGGCCTCTACGACAGAAAACACAGCCTGCCTGGTTCAGCTGAAAACAACAGATGGAGGCAAGAGATGGAGAAGGTGTGTGTGGAAAAGATTACTGCCTCTTGCTGCCAAGGGGAACCAGGTTCAGTCTCACATGACCCAGCATTACTCTGCAAATAAATATGATAGGACCCAGCTCTGGAAGAGGACAGAGGATCTGCCTCTACAACTTCACAACTTGTCTCTGTGCCTCCTGCCACTGGACACTGAGTTTGCCTGGGGTATATTGCCAGCAATGACTCTGGGTTTCCAAAAGAGGAGGGCATGGGAGGAAACCTCAATGATCAGACAAATTATTCACTATCAAATATTTGCTCAGTTTTGATTTGGAAAGGAGAGCAGTTGTTTAGTGTGAGCTGGCACCCAACACGGAAGAAGTTTCACCTTAATGTTCAGGGAAGGAGTGGGTTCTTCCAGATGGGAAATTGCCACTTTCTAGATGCCTGACAGAAGTAACACCAGCCCAGATGTTGCTGCACTGCATGAATGTCAGCTAAGGGAGCACAAGGAGGTAATGCTAGCAACTGAATTTATCAGAACCCCTCTCTCTGGCAGAGCAGTTTTTGGGGACAGGGTTATGATCACAGGGAGCCTTCAGTTCACAAGCAAACCCTTGGAGCCTGGGCGACAGTAAGATGGTTAAAGGCTGGCAGGAAATGGCTACAGTAGTAATCTTATTTCAGATGTCTATTTCCTTCAGGTTTGCACCAGATTTTTCTCTAGAGGCAAGCATGGTGTCCTGTGGCTACACCAGGTGCTGGCCCTGTTGTGTGGCTCAGGCATATCCAAGCTGGCTCCCAGCAAGCCCAGCTAGGTATTGGGAATGTCAGCATTGAGTTCAGTGCGGGATGCCAAACTGGTCCAGTCAAATATCTGGGCAGTTAGCAGGCACTGTGCTTCACACCGCCCTGACCGGCCTGCTGTCAGGACCTTTTCTAGCCCCAGACAGATAGTTGGGGTGCAGCCATGCTACTTTCTGAGGTAGGTGCCAGACAGCAGCAAGTTGCAGACACACTCCCACAGGCAGGGAACAGGAAGGTGATAAAAGGGAGAGAGGGACTTGGAAATGAGAATTCTGCCCTTCCAGCTCCTTTGAATCATCATCCTTCTCCTCGTCAGACAGCCCTGAGACCCTGCATGGCTTTTTGCCAATCCACAGTCACCCCTCATCTTCCCGCACAGCATCCTGCCCACATAGCTCACCCTGAGCAGGCAAGTAACAGCAAGCAATGCCTTCACCTGCTTGCACTTTTGGTAATATTAAATAAATTTGCTTCAGTCTTCTTTCCCCCACCCCACCTGTTAATCATTTTGTGCCCCATATGCAGGGTTGTAGTTTCTTTTCTGTTCACATTAGCCCCTAAGTAAGATCTATTTTATCAAAGACCATGAGCTTGGCTACTGCTGTTTAGAGTCAATCAAGAGTGGGATATAACCTTCAGGGAGGTGTAATTCTGAAGCGGTGCTGAGGAAGAAACTGTACAGAGCTGTGCAGCTGGGTTGGCGAGGATTGCTGCGGCCAAAAAAGGTAAATGCACGATGTCTTCTAGTGTCCTGGAGTTTACACCTTGCGTAACTCCAGTATCCAGCGCTCCATTTAACTCCAGGGTCCTGCTACGCTCTCGGGCTGGCATGAGACTTACCTTCACACTTCTTGTGAAGCAGCCCAGGCTCATTGCACAAGCAACGCAGGGAAAATAAACAGGGAAATAATTCAAACCCCACCCTGCGGCTCCCCCGGCCCACCTAGGCTATGTCCTCTCCTCCAGGAAGCCTGGCTGTGCAACACCGAGCCCTGTGTCCCTGGGGTCTCTGCCACCACTTACCCCCTGTTTCCCCAGGCACCAGGTGAAAAGTCCGTCCAGGAAGTGGGAGGAGAGATGCCCAGAGCATTTGCAAAGAAAGCACAATTTCTGTGGAAAAGAAAACACTGTTCTACTTATGTACTGTCAGAAATGAGGTAATGTCTCCCCCTGTCCTGATGGGGAGGAGTGAGGTGAACCCACAGAAGAGGTAAAAAATCACTCCTTGCCCTTTGGAAGTGGTCCCCCAGAGATGCCACACAGTCACAAGTTTTGCTAGGTTTGAAATTTAGTGGTCAAGTTTATGACAAAGACCTAGTTGGAGAAAGGCAGCATCTTCAAAGGTTGGTCTTCACCTGCTGGCAACTGAGCACACCCGTCTCTGTGTTAGATAGGGAGGATGGTACTTACCTGAAGTATCATTGTCCCAGTTACATATACAACAGCAACCAAAAAAATGAAAACTATGAGGGGAAAAGTTTGGTCTAGAGCTCACTTAATTCTTTCAGCTTGAGGCTGATCAGCCTATGGTCTTATAATTTAGCCACATACTAGTGGTCCTCCATGTGGACAGCAAAAGACACCTGCCTGGTCACAGGCAACTCTTTTGACAATTTTCAGATTATGAAAGGCCATCAAAGATATAAAATAAACAAAACTCAGGGTTGCTAACAAAACTGCTCTTGTTTGTTAGCCTTTTCTTGGAGCTCATCAAATGCTCTTTGCTGGAAGTTCAAAAAATTCTTCTTCCTGGAGAAGGAAGCACAGAAATCCCAGACAAAGCCATGAGAGGCTGAAGACTGGTACCTTTGCTGGGAAAAGTTAGACATCCTCAGGACATCTTCAGCTGTGCTGGTGCATCAGCTCTCAGGGTGATACTAGGCTGAGACACAGCCTCTGTAGTAAACATTTTTCTGTTTTTTTTCCTCAGAAAACTCTGGAAACTGACAGTTGTTTGCAAGACCCAGAGCTGAAAAGCAAGGCAGAAAGTTGCTTCATTGATAGATCTATGTTTGGAGCTTCAACTACTTTCAGATAAAGTAAGCATTGTATATGACAGCAAGTCCGGTCAAGTAGCAGAAAAAATCTTAAGCCCAGAACAAAACAAAAAAGGCATATACGCTCTGTGTTTTTTTTTCCCCCGTCAAAGTTTTGTATTGATTTTATTAAGGTCTCCCAAGACAAAAAATTGCAGCAAGCACAGGGGGTGCACTCAGATACACAGGTATTTTACAGGAATGTATCCTCCATGCTCTTTTCTTCCCTGCCCCCCCCCCCCCCCCGCCCCCATCCTCCTGTATAATCTCACATTTGACAGGTTTCAATATTTCTGTTTTGCATGGCACTGGTGGATGGCAGCAGAGGGTGTGCTCAGGAGATGGGACACTCCAGAATTTCCACAGCAGCTGATTGAACTGTGAAATTGGGCAGGCAGGAAAATAGGTCTTTCCTAATGTAAACGGAGTAGGCACTCGTATTTTAAAATGAGTTAAGCACTGATATGAGGAAGAATTCTTTTATTACATGAGATTGCCACAGTTTCTGCAAATGTCTAGAAACCCTGGCAACTGGCTATCTTGCATCTAATATATTTTAAATTAAAAATCCAATGTGAAAATGTGCCCTGAAATTAATCACCATTGTATACTTGGCAGTTTATCTTACCATTTTTAATGCAATAAAAGAGAATCAGATAAACACAGGCAAAACCTCTGCCACAAATGATAATGTAAAGCACCCCTTGTATCATTTGTCTTTCCTTTAGGCAGTATACAAAAGACATAAAAATGAACAATTCATGCCTAAATAAAGAGGGGCTTGAAAGCAGTGCATGTCAGATGTTTACTCTAGATCATTATTAGGGGGTTGAGCGCATTTGCTTATAAACACAGGTTACTTTGTGGGTAGGGAAATGTGAGAGATAAAGTGTTTTCAGAAACAAGACTTCTCTTTTAAAGCCACAATGCTGCTTTTTCTAGGATGCACAGTAAGTTACAGATAATGTTTTTTTATGGAATATGAAACACCCTCTCATGAGCAGTATAAAACAATGTGCTGTAGAAACAATGCTTTTTCTCCCCACTTTGTGCAAATGCCATTTGTCATTACACAGTGAATCTGAGCTTGCCTGGGATTGAAATGAGATCAGAAGAGCACCCTGTGACAGATGGATATGCAAACCTCTGACGCGCTGAAGAAAGATCTACTTGAGACCACTGGGAGGTGTTGCTTTGGTAGCTTTCACTTGCATCTAAGTTTGAAACATGGGATCTTTCAAGAATGTCACATCTTTTTATGTTATCAATTTTAACCATTCTTATTCATTGCTAAGTTTACACCCGATCCAACCAGAAGCAGGAGAAGAAAAAGCTCCTAAACAAACAGAAGGAGCTTTGGGGATTCAGTAATGGGTACAGAGTGTGCGCGCCATAATCATTCTTTTGATTTGTATTCAGATATTTTTTTTTTTACTTGTCTTGCAAAGAATGCATGCTTTCCCTCTGGGTTGCAAATAATCTGAATCTGGATAAAACCATTACAAAGTGCCCTTCAAAACACCGAGCCTCAATTTGAAATGAATGTGTGATGGGAAAGCTCAACACGAGGATTAAAAAACTTTAGTTAAATGAGAGGAGCCAGAGCAGAGCAGACATCCTGCTGCGGATTTTCTTTGCTCTGGCCTTTTCCTGACTTCTCAGCCCTTCTTTTATGGTGAGTCACCACCATCTATGAGCATGAAGGTGCAGCATCTGTATAATTAAGCAAACAAAGCCGATGCACACTAACACAGACCCTCTAGAGAGAAAAGCAACTTCCTGGCAGCCCCTGCCACCCGCTCCCGGGGGTCACGGCGTGCTGTCCTTCCCACACTGCAGCACATCCCAGGTCTTCCCTGGGCAGCCTTGTCCTTCTCCCCATGGCTCGTGTGACTTCCGCATGAATACCGAGCGAGGCACGTCGTGCAGTCACGCTGCTGTAAGTGTACAAGCAGACTGAAATGAGGTGATTAACATGGTTGCTTGGCAGATATTCATTACTTCTTGACAGGTGTTCTTGCTTAGTGATCTTGGAGGGAATGCAAGCATGCCAGTTAAAGGCACAGAAGGTTGAAAGAAGAAACAGCACGGGGGCGGGGTGGGGTGTTCAACACCCTCAAGCGTTGCAGTAAATTCAGGTTGGGTGCATCCCCAGATTGTATGGGCAAACCTTTAACCACAGGTGCTGAGTAGGACTTGGCAGTGGCACATAAGTAGCACTAGACAGCAAACCATTTTTTCCTTGCTAAATGTATTCATAGTGTCTATAAGCCAACATTATAACCCTGCTTGCCCTGCTCATGCCCAAGGGAAGAGAGGGACTAGGCACCATGCTTGGAAGAGTCACCTCAGTGTCATGGTATCTCTGGAAACCCTCCCTCTTTTCAGCTTTCTAGTGCAAACAGCAGTGCCCAAGCCATGTTAGCCACCGTGGGAGCCCAGTGGATGGTCTGCTCTGCATAGCTAGCCCCTGGGCATAGCGCAATGAGCCTTCATCCTGAGCACACCCCCAGACTCTCCATGTGGCTAAAAAGGAGCATCGCTAGTGTTCCCTTTGCCACTGCTACTGCCAAGGAGAAGTCTCAGGGTTAGGAAGACTGGAGGTGCTATGAAGCACACAGAAGGGAAGAGCAGAGTTAATGAGATGGCCCAACTGAGAAATAAAGATGAACATGCAATACATTACACATGGGGTTTGAGTTGTAAAGGACCCCTACTTGCAGCCATGGGAAAAGAACAAGTTTTGAGCGTGTGCCTAGCACTGGATTTTTGGTCTTAAGGGCCCCTAAGAAAACCAGTTCATACAATTTAAAGGGTGGGAAAAGGTTTTATCCTGGCAAAACTCATCACATGTTAACCTTGTAGAGCAGTTTCTATTGCTTCTGTGATTTAGATAGACATTTGGTTTAGAATAACATCTTTCTTTCACACTTTCATACTACTGAATATTACAGTCATGTCACAAATCCAGCTTTATTCTTTCACAACAGTATGCAGTGAGAGGGGAAGCCAACAGAGGATGGTGACACATAAAACCTCTTAATCTTTTCTGAAAAGCCTGAGACTTCTCCTTGACTCTTCTTGGATCCTGCACTGAGGCTGTCATGTTTCTCTGTCGTTTGCTGAAGTCCACATCTTGTCGTCCCTCAAGAGCTCACACTTTGCCCTGTTTGTTCCTCTGCTTGCAGTTATCCCTCTGTTACCAATATATACGCTTGTCTATGGATAAGATTATATTTATATGACAGATAAAACTTGGGGGAAAGGCCTGAACTGATCAGCTGGATCAATATTCACAGTCACTACCTACATTCCTTCCTTTGGAAATCTCATTGGATGAGGTCTTACTCATGGCTTCCAAGGAACACCTTCCCAAAAAGAAAACTATTACTGCAGCCAAAATACAGACAAAAAAGTCTTCCTTTGGCTCCACCACAAGTCTCCAAAGCAACCTGATGGAGGTTGATGGGAGTGGCAGAGTCTCAGGGGAGGCACAGACAACCCACGACACAGTTCCAGCAGAGTTGTGCCAGAGTGGGGATTTATGGTACGCCAAATAAAGACTTTGGGATTTGGTGCTTCATCCAGTTCTCATTAACACGCACTGGGAGTCCTGTAACTAGCTGAGAGAGAAACTGGGCCAAGTCTTACACCCTTTTAAAGTTATTTAAAGTCTTGTCGACATCGACATCCATTTGCCATGCTTCTAAATGTCAGGATTTAAAGTTGTTTTCCTCAGATGTTATTCAGTACCTTTCCATGATATATTCCATTTCATACCAAATTAAATTGTACAGTTCTATAAGGTTGTATGTTCTATAGGAACCATTGTCATATTCCCTTCTAATGGAATCAAGCACAAAATTCAACAAGCTTTTAAAATTCTATCTGGTAAAAAATGAGCTAGTAATATGAAATTCCTCCCACATACTCCCACTCTACTGTTTCTCTAAAATCTATTTATCTTAGTCACGACCTTATGAGCATGAACAGAATGTGGCAAACATTTCTCAGTGTAAGAATGTGTCTAAACTTTGGAAAAAGTTGTTATAGCTGAAAAGGTACAATTTCCACACAAAATTCAGGTTATATACTGTGATAAAAAAATACAGATGCCAGAAAACATGTTACTTCATGTTCTACGCTTTACTTGAAATTCCTTCTCTCGGTTAATCTTGGTGGAGTGTTGCAAGTTACTAAGTGCTCTCAGTTTCACACACATCCATGGAAGCTGAATGTCATCAGGCCCTGCAACAGACATTCAATAACTCACCAGACTAAGCCCTTTAAGAAATAAACAATTTCCAACTGACAAAACTGCTGATACTGAAGCCAAAGGGAACTCTTCATTATCTTCAAAGTTAACAGGACAGTGCCTTCATAAAATGGTAATAAATTAATAAGGGACACAGAAAAATAGTGTTCTTAAGTGTGTTTTGGCATTTCATTAAAAAATCTGAATAACAATGAACAGAAAGGATTAAGAAGTACGCCAAACAAATGGGTTGGTTGAACACTGTCTGATTTTACTGGAATTAATTGTATTTTTCTAGAACATTTTTTATTTTTGTTGCAAGGTGAACACTAAACAATAAACAGGCTTAGATGATGATATCATTAAGGATTAGTTTGCATCCGAAACAAAAGTTGAACTGCCCAAGTAAAAGAAAAAGGGTGTCCACAGAAGCACTGGACCATCTCTGTGTGTGTTTTGGGATAAATCCAAGAACAATATGTTCTGGAAAAAAGATGATGTGCCAGAGAAGTTCACCCCTGGTCAGGCACTCCCTAAACTCTAGAAATGTGTAATCTGAGATATCAAAAATATGTTACAGGCATGTTCAGTATTTATGGATACCATTTAGCAAGCATGAGGTCAGGGGCAATGAACTTGCTACATAATGTTTTTCCGTGTTACTGCATATGATAAAAATGAACGGACTTTTTTCCATACTAAATGGCAGTATTTATTACAGCATGTGCCAATGCTGAACCAAGGAACTGTGCCTACTTTATTCATGTTTCCAGTGCTAGTCTGGAAGGTGGAACAAGTTCCCGTGCTTCAAACTGAGAAACTTGTTTAAAAATGTTTTTCTTTTTAATTTATAGTTGTCACTTTGAAGAGTGTTCCACAGTTGGGTGACCATACAGAAAGTAATGTAATTCACACTCCATTTGGGGGAGCAATATACTGCAAGCACATTAAAATCTTTTCCGTTGACTTATGAGTCAGAGAAAGAAATGCAAGTCACACGCCTCTCACTTACCCAAAGTCTGCAGCAGCATGACTCTGCTGAGTTCACTCCAAGACATCTGTCCTGAGAAAAGGTGTTGGTTATAGATGAGCTGTGAAAGAGTATCTTGGGAGAGTTTAGAAAGACTCTTTTTAGGACTACAGATGCCCTTCCAGATTGAACAATTTGTACTCTGAGCTTTGGTTTTGCATGATAAAAGCCTAGAAGTTTACTTCAAAAACAACCAAACAAGACCAATTCCTCCCCAACAACATCCTAAAGTTTAGGTTTCTTTCAGCTATCTATCATGCTGTAATCTTCATCCTCATGACAATCTCTTCCTCTGCACTCAAAAAAAAAGCTTACATAAGCAAATCAATTTTGGTCCCAGGTATTAAGTCACAGCTCAAGCAATCCAGTGAACGTCTCATCCAATAAATTTTTATCTCTTCTCTAGGTATGGCTTTCAATCAGATCAATTTATTTTTTTTAAATTCCATTTCAGGATGCTGTGTCAGATTTTTTGCATATTTTGTAGGTAGGCTAGACTTGGCGTTAGGAAAACCTCCCAAGATTGAGCTCAGTAAGGTCAGGGGAAGAAGGAATGTAATTAGGCTTAAAATGGAAATTCTGTTGTTTTTTCTGTTCGTGAAGTAACTTCTGGCACTATGTTCTCTTCTCTCTAAGTGCACGAGTCCACCAGCCAGCAGCCCACAGGGAATGCTCAGGATGCACCACCGTGCATTCTTTTCGGGGATGACCTTCCCTATGGGTCAATCTTTCTGTTCCAGTCCTTCTTATCTTTCTCAGTAGCATGCTTTTCCTGAATTTAAACTGCTCCAGATTAAGGCTAAGACTTGTCTCAGTCACTATGGATGTGGAAAACAAATCATCCCCTTCTGCAATTTTGTGTTGCTGTGTTTGTTAGTGTTGATTCCTTCCTCTGTCCTCTGCCACATAGGCTAAAATAGCCCCAGATGATTTGTTCACTTCCTTTCTAGACTCCTGGTCATTTTTAGTAGTCTCCTTTGGACTTTCTACTGTTGATCCACATGTTTTTTCAAAAGACATCACCCAAAATCGGACTCAGCCCTGCAGCTGTGCAGGCAGTTTGGGCTCACTGGGGCTGAACAGAGTGGAAGGATTTCTCACACATCTTAAATTTCTGTTTATACTACTCTAACTTTTGCTGATTTCGCAAGTATTTCCTCTTCCTCAGCTCATGGTCCTCTGATGGTTTCATGAAGAGCCTATATTTTGCCAGCTGGTCTCTATCTTATGTTTATTTGATGAAACCTTCACAAGAATAGTACCTTACATATTATATTATCACCACTCTACTTTTTCAGAGCATCTTCCCCAGCTGTCTGGAAAATTTTTAATTTTAGCTTTATCCAGATTATCTTTGGTCAGTCCCAATGAGGTGCTATTAGAAGATTTAATAAGCATACTTTATTTTCCCCTGTATAGCTTGGTATCGAAAATATTGAAGAGAGCTGGACCAAGGACTGACTCTTGCAGAACCTCATCACCTACAACTTGTTTTAGTACTACATCCTGGCCGTTTCTTGTCACCCAAATAACATTGCCACCATCTTAGAGGCTGCCCCATTCAGGCCATTCTTACTCAGGCTAGGAAAAGTTGATACAAAGTGGAGTGAAAATCTCCCTAAAATTAAAATATTGGATCACTCCTGTTTCTCTGCCTGAAAATTGTTTATCAAGTGGTGTTAGATCGACTGGTGTTATTTATTCTTGGCAAATCTGTGCTTGCTTCTACTCACCTTGTATTCTCCTGGATGTTTAAAAATGGATTGTATTACTTATTTCAATATTTTCCAGGAACTAAGAATAGCCTGGCAGTAATTCTGAACTACTCTTTGCTTTACCCCACTTCATGGAGACAGGCACTTTGTTCTTTCCCACACTCTGACATCATCTCACTTTTCCAGAGCAGGCTGTTAACAATACTACCAATACCACTGAGACTACATCCCAAAGTCCTTCTGTCAGCCTGTGAATGAGGGTCACTGAGCACAGGAAAAGTGAAAACATCTGCAAAAAATATCTGATTTACCTGAAAACTCCTTAAGCATTGCCTTACAGCTGTTCCTCCAAGGGTGAAAGCTGATGGAGTTATATTAGCAGAAGAAAACAGCGTCCTGCGACAGCCAGCGTCTGTTTTCTCTCATGATTGACAAATTGTCCTACAAAGGAGCACTCTAAAACTAACAGTATCTGTAGTTTGATTATGATCAATAGATATTGTGATAGGCCTGTAAAGGCTGCTGCTTGATTACTTTTACATAAAGGCAGTACAAAAATGTCTCAATTCAAAGTATCAAAAATATGAGCTGAGAAACTGGCAGATAAATTATTAGAATACAGTCTGCACTGATAAACTTTTGAACTTCCATTGAACTTGTATATTAAGAAAAAGCAGTTTTTGCAAGAGGAAAATTCACCAGACAACCTACAATTTTTCTTTCACATGTTTAAGGAAGATGTTCGATCTGGTAAGGAAATAATAGTAATTTATGTCTTTGATAATTGAGAAGGATTATAGTTCTATACACAGTACGAAGCAGTCGTCACCTGCTCTCTGAGTCACAGTCCAATTAAAGAGGTAGATACCACCTTAACTGGATGAAAGCTCAAAATTTTGGGTTAGGAGACCAAGGGAGCTTCCATCACCCTGTGAAATGAAAACATCACTATCAGCCTCTTGCCGTCTCACTCCTGCCTTAAGACTTGGCACAAAATTATTAAATCCTCCTTCTTCCTCCTATCCTGTTCCTTAAAATGAGAGAGCCAATTTCACCTCGTGCATGCAGAAGCAGGCGCTAGGGACAGCTGTCCTAAGAGTTACAAACCCGCCTTCTTCAGGATGGGCAAATTTGCCATTGTCTGTCCACCATCCTGCTCTAAACAAACTGGTATAAACTAGAAGTTTTATATATAATTCATGATACAGGTGAATTTTTTACTATTGACCCTGCTGTGAAGGAAGGCTGAATCCATTAAAAAGCACCATTTGCCGTCAGTGCACAGAGCATACACCATGAGATTTCCTGACCAAGTTTGTGTCACCTACCTAAAGCACAACTCGAGGAAGTGAGATAAGCAGGAGGAGGTATGTGAAGGATTGATTTGCAGACAAGCCACCTCATTAAGTCATTCAGGGCATGGAAGTCATCTTTTTTTGACACTCATAGAGCAAGCCCACTCCCTTAAAATCCTGTAAGCCACGAGATCTGCAGTTGGGCTGCAGTCCTTTTCATTCCTCTTTTCTATTAATTTATAGATGTAAGCATTGCACAGGTTTCTGTAAGGTCAGAGGAGCGGGATGATATTAACCTGGCCAAACACAGGTACATGCAGGTGGATTAGCCACCCTAAGGACCCTTAGGAGAGAAAGGAGAGAAATCAGCAGTGCCAATGTGGGAGCACACGTATGCTAAAGCAGATGTGGGGTTGGTAATCTGACAACTTCTGAGATGAAACTCATCTCCAATGAAGGCACTCCCAAGATGATCTTCCAGGCAGAGAGCCTTATGTCGGTCTCCCAGGAGGACATCTCTGAGTATTGATCTGCCTTTTCCAGGGTATTTTAACTTTAATTTCCAGGATATTATTGCAACTCAATAATCTGAAAGATATAAAAAAGCGTGTGGCCAGAAAACCCATCTGTTGCAAGAAGGCAGACCCAGGGGAATCACATTGCTCCCTCCAGCACTGCAGAAAGGGTTCACAGCTGTGATGCTCCCTGGGGGTTTCTTCCCTGGGGCTTGTGCTGGTGAGCAAATTTAGCATGGAGGCCAACAGGTTCACAGCAGCCCACATTCACCTGAGGGAAGGCTCTGACCTATCTGTGTGGAGCAGTCCCTGAGCAGCTCTCGGGATCTGGGCCCCTGTCAGCCACCCTGGGCCGGGGCTGTCATGAGAACTTCACCACGTGTATGATCCTCTCCCAGAGCCTGGGACCACTCCTGGGCACAGCTTGTTTTACCCCGTCATCTGCAGCTTTTCGTCTTTCTCAAAACTTCATGCCCAGTTACTGCCAACTGCTCCACTCTTGACCTCCCCAATGGCAACCAAAACAGTTTCATTTCCTTTTTGATGCTGGTCAGGGTTCAAGCTGCAAGGTGTATTGAATATTCCCCAACAAATACTTTCCCTGCCATTAGCTCCATGGGTAGGAGACATGTTGACAGTACCTTTTCCATTGCTTTTCTTGCCATTGGCTTTGCTTCTAACAGTCTCCTGCCAAGGTTAAAGGCTAAAATCAGTCATGCAAACCAAGGCTTTCCTGCCACAGACAGAAACTGGTACAGATAACTTCTTCCTTCTTTGTTCAATCACGAGTTTAAACTTGGACATACCTTTCCTGTCTGGCAAAGCTTGTTCAAAACCTTCCTGTAGGATTTCTTTTTTCATTGGAGAACACAGAATAGTTGGAACCCAAGCCCTAAGCAGCACTGTGAGTGTGTGTGTCAGCTGGAAGACAGCACAAGGGAAAAGTCAAACACAAAGAGAAAACTCTCACTTTTCAGAGTGAAACATTTTTTCTTCTTAGTGAAATCAAATGATACAGAATGAAGTTGAAATAAAATGTTCTTTCCATTTTTCCTAAATCTGATTTTTTAAGCCAAGCCAAACAAAAACATTTGAAATCTCAGCTTCTTCGTCTGGTTGCAGATCTATTACAGTGTTCCTGCCTCTTGGGCTGTGGAGGATGAAGGTTTGGATACTGCTTGCATGGCAGCTGATGTGCAGAAAACTCAGGAACAGCAAGCTGGCAATATCCTGGGCACAAGCATGATGAATTATTTTATCATCTTATCTGTAAAGAGATTGAAGTGAGGCAAGCCTATTAGGTTTGGTTTTCCAATATAAAAAATGTTATCATGAGAGAGTTGTTCACGTATGTCATCTGCCTCACAAAACACCCCTCACTAAAGACACACTGCAGCCACCTTCTCCTCCTCCTCTCATTTTATGTGAGAATCATTTTCTCCCCCTTACACCACTCTTTTCTCTGAGGAAATCAGGATTAGGACATTTCTTTCTATCTTTTTGGAAGTATACTAAAACCCCAGACCCAAAAGTCTTTTCCCTTTAGCAATATTGGGTACTCTAATTGCAATATGTACTTTACATGCAAATTTTAGTGATTAGGTTAAAATTAGTTTCTCCTGGAAGGTGAGCAGCAGTGTCCCCTGAAACAAAAACAATTTATTTGAAGCAGATCGATAACACATGGGAAAGCATTGTTAAATTGAATACCTACCTTATTGTATACACTAGCAAACTTATGTATAGAATTTTCAAGAAAAAGGTATACTGGAGAGAAAGATAATAATGGGTTAAAACCAGCATGAGACTGACAGCAGCTGTTTTTTTATCAGATTGTGTGGAAAATAAATTAAAATCCTAAAAAATACAGAAATTAAACCATTTGGTTCTCACTCAAAGTGTTTAATTATCAGCACTCCTAGATCATAGCAGAGACTGTCACTGGTGGTTTCATTTTATAATAAAAAAGTTGGTGAATCTCTTGCTCTTAGGAGTCAGCAAAGAAGAGACATGAAAGTAAAGAAGATGCTAAAATGAAAAAGAATTGTTTTTTTCCCCCAGAAGACAGTTCTAGCTCACTTTTGCAAATACATACATTGAGGCCAAAAATACAGGAGATTCTATGCTACCTTAGATGAGATCAGTGCATGCTGGAGATGCAGAACACTAAATAAGACACTGATAACTCACTTGGTTTCCTTATGTAACAGCGGGCGAAACTGGGTGAATCAGGCACCAAGCTGGGAGGCTCTTTTCTATTCTCAGCTCCGCTCATAACTGGCCTCACGACTTTTGGCAAGCTCTTCATGTCAGAAGTTTCATCTGAAGGGAAGGGTGGCTAGAACCAACGTTTTTAAACACAGGGGCTCGCAGTTATGCACTTAATTTTAAGTGATATTAAATGTGTGACATCCAAGAAACAGAGTAACTCTGAGCATCAGATACTTCATTCAGAAGTTTGAGTCCGGAGTCCAGATTTATACATTGAGCTTACACTCAATGGTGTGGAAGTGCTTACATCTGCCTTATTATCTGCAGAAGAATGTATGAAATAACCCATGTTGTGCAGCACACACTGTAGAAGAAAATACCTCATCTAATCCTTCTACAGGGCTAAAAACAAGCTACAGAATATCATTGCCAGGAATAACCACACTTGCTGGCCTGGGAGTCTTTCTGATCCCTGTATTCTATAGCCAATCTGAGTGGTCTGATGATGCTCACCACAAGAATCCTGCACTCCCACATCCTTTGGTTTGGACAAGCCCTCATCTTCACGTGGCATATTGAAACAGGATGGGCACACATATGGAACCCAGATGAATGCATCCCATTTCACATGCTCCACTGAAGCATATGGAGGACATGGTACTACAACCCACAAGATGTAGCAAAATTCTCCAAAATCTTGAGAAGAAAAAGACCTCTTTGAGACTGAGTCACCCTACAGTTGTGAAATTGAGTTACAGCAAGGGTTTCTGAAAAACCTTCCTTATTTGCTATATGATTTGCTCTTACAGACATATGCAGACATATCTTTATCTTAGCTTTTGTAGAATTAGCCTGTCCAGTGCTGTATTTCCACTCTGTGTTGATGCAACATGGGCAGAGGGCAGTAATTTTTCCCTGGTTTAGGCGGAACGACAGGAAAAGAGGCCTGGTGTTCTCCAGAAGCCACTCTGTGAAGTATCTAGTAAGAAAGGTAAGTCAGGAATGCTCCAAAAAAAAAATTCTCATCCGGATCCAGGAAAGACCCCATGATCTGCTGATTTATGTGATCTCTAGCTCTTTGGCAGGTTCTTCTTCAAGGACCTGCTCTGGTAAATTTTCCTATTTACAGGAGCGAAACGGCTCCAGCATGAGAAACCAAGAGGACAGTTTCGTGGTACAGCTTCAGAGATCTGGGAAAGGTTTACAAAAATAGTAGTTGTGAGTAGGTAAATAGCACAGATGACACTAGCAAGAAAAGGAGCAACATATCTGCCTTAGGTAAGTGTAGAGAATACAAGGAAAAGTTAAATGTCTTCAAATCATGTGGCATGATGAACTCCAGCTTAAGCTGCTATGGGGATGGGTTGAGTCATTCCTGGGGCTCCCTGAGTGATGGGAAAAGAACCAGAAGACCCAAAATGATGCAACTTTTGAACAGGGGGAGGAGTGACAGGTCTGTGATTGATTTCAGCATGTGTGAAAGACACTGTAATGCAGGGTTTATAAAGAGCTGGGAGTGGAGGGGTGTTTGGGGGGGGTGGGGGGTGGGAAGAGGCTGGTTTTACCTTGCATGGGAGAAGTATTTTAAATGTTCTCAAAACAGACCCTGACAGTAAAACATTCATTGTGTCCCAAACTTGCACACTGAGAAAAGCCTGTAGTAATTCTGCTGTGACTGATTCACAGCTGCCTGCTTTCCAAGCCCTCTGTGTTTTTCATCGGGTACCTGCAGGAAAGCTGCTACACCAGAGGACACACTGGAGAGGAAATCCCCTAGAAAGTTCCCTGAGTGGACCACTGTCAGCATCCCTGTCACACACCTGGTTCACGAGCATGGGATCATGCAAGGGCATCACAGAGCTGCACCACATGCCATATGTGTTCAATCAAAACAATTCATATTTTGCGTATTAAATATTTAAAACAAATAACACAGGAACAAGTTGTACCTCATGAATTATTCACAGTAATTTGGTGTTTTGAAAAGTGAATATCTGACAAACCGTGACTTGTTCGTGGACAGTGTGTAATCAGAAAGAGATGAAAATCCTCAATACATTATTCATTACAAATAATTTGTTCATTTCTAGTATCAGGTTATCTGAGGTGTTTACTTAAGCTCAGGGCTTCTCTCCGCAATCCTCCCCAGTGCACCAAAGAGAGCCCAGGGCCCCATTGCTCACAGAATCACAGAATCACAGAATCACTACTATGACAATGACTACCATGCTTGGAAAGGACCTCTGAGATCATCAAGTCCAAACACAAAAAAAACCCAAAACCAAAAAACCAAAGCACACCCCACAAAACCCAAAACACCCCATCACATCACACCCACCCACAAACCAACAATCTCGGGCACTAGAGCATGCCCTAAAGAGCCATGTCTACACGTTCCTTAAATACCTTCAGGGATGGCGACTCCACCACCTCCCTGGGCAGGCTGTTCCAGTGCCTGACCACTCTCTCAGTAAAGTAATTCTTCCTAATATCTAATCTAATCCTCCCCTGCCACAACTTTAGACCATTTCCTCTGGTCCTGTCGTTATTCCCTTGGGAGAAGAGGCCAATCCCCACCTCTCTACAACCTCCTTTCTGTAGGGGGTAATGTAGAGGGCAATGAGGTCTCCCCTCATCCTCCTCTTCTCCAAACTAAATATGCCCAGTTACCTCAGCCTCTCCTCATACGATTTGTTCTCTAGACCCCTCACCAGCTTGGTGGCTCTCTTCTGGACACTCTCCAGCACCTCAATGTCCACCTGAGGTGCCTGATGGCAGCTGCCCCTCACCCTTCCCCGCTGCATGGGCGATGCTGTGGCACTGCCTGCACCCTCTGCAAATCTGCTCCCTGGGGGGCAGATTTGGGGGGGAAGATGACTTTATCTCTATTTATCTCTGGCTCTACTTTGCTGGTTTCTAAATCATGACCAAACATTGTCTTTTTCTCTGCAATTTTTTACACTTCCTAGTAGGCTTTTGCAATGAATGCTAGCAAGCCTTCTGGAAACCCAAATACATTTCATTCACTAGTTCTTTACCTGATATCATCCCTATACAAAGTTGTGCTGTTGTGACTAAAGGTATAATTTTATGTTGCACAAAGCTACATCAGCTTAATTTAGCTGATATAAAATTCCACCATTTGTCATTAATGAATAGGTAGACACCAATTATCAGTTGACTGTTTGTCTTGGTCCATCTTGCACTGGTGAACTTACAGGCATAAGAATGCATATAACACATTTGAAGATTCTCTTAGCAAAATAAATGTACAGAAGTTGCATCACTTTAACTAAAAACAGATTCTGGGAGGTGCTGTATACAAGTCCTAACAGACTGGTGGCAATGTTTTTCTTTACAGAAGATATAAGGGGTACAGATCTTGCAGAAGGAGCTAGCAAGTCTATCACCTCTGCAGTGGTTGCAGAAGGGTTAGGAGAGCAGTCCAAGAGGAGAATGGGCTGCTTTTCCCCATCACCTTCTGGAGGCTCTCATGCACTCCCAATGCCCAACACAACTCCAGTGCCAAGGATGCTCTCGGAGACTGCCTCAGCCATGGATTTCTTTTGAAGGAACAGGCATTACATACAGAAATGCTCTCAGCAACAACTTAGAATAGTTAGGCGGGGATGCAATACCTGCAACATAATGATAACCTGGTAGCTGCTAGCAAATTAATTAAAATAGCCTGATAAATGCACCGATGTTGAGAAGTTTATGAGTGCTTCAACCCCAAAGACTGACAGCAAAGAAAGGCAACCATTCAGAAATAATGATGCACTAGCTGTTCCCTTTCTGAACTAATATTCTCTGTCAGAGACTATACAGAGGCTGCTCTACTCTTCTTTGATACCAGCATATGTGCCAGAAGAATGTGGTTGGTGATGAATTGTATTTGTCCTCAATACAGGATTTGAACAGGAATAGACACATAAAGGGATGTGAGACAGGATGTATTCAGAGGATGACGACTGTGAATTTTTAGGACTGAATGTTAGAATGTACATTATATGGAAAAATAGGGACTTCATTTAGATTTGGCAGGTACACAGGCATTTCTTTCCATAATAATATGTTCTAGAAAGATGGGGGGACATATTAAAGAGCTGTCTCTCTCTTTCCCAAGCCACTGTATGTTTCCTGTTTCTAACGCTTGGCTCTTATGGAGCAAAGAATAGCTTTGTCTGCCCAGCCCTCTGTCATTGTTAAACAAACCTTATGAGGGCAGCACCAATATTAGACAGAAAAAGCTTTCGTCTTAATGAGACCAGGATTGAAATTAAACCATTCACATAAATAAACAAAATACCAGTTGTCTTCAAAATCAGAAATGGGTCTGCAAGTGGCAAATGTTTCCAGACTTTCACACCTTAAACATAAGTCCTTGTCTAGCACCTATGTGCTAAGGATTCGATACGGGCACTCAGCTGACAACTGCAGCAGCTAACGATGCTATGAGTTCATCAGCTGTTTGCTGTCACTCCCTGCTGAACAGCACACCTTGCACAGCAGGGCTGGCAGAAAGAAACATGTGACTTAATGCAGTTCTTTCAGCAGGTTAGGCAAACACACAGTCATGCCACGGAGAGGCCAAGGCGGGAGGACACAATCTTTCCAACCCGCCCTGCTATGGAGAAGATAACTTCCAGCAAGAAAGTCAAAAAAAAAGTACCTTCCTAAACCTCTGCAGCAATATTTTCCAAAGCTTGTCTTTCAGAGTCTAAATGCTGTAAATTAATTTCCTAGGTGCCTTTGTTACAGGATAATGAACCATTATTTATGTCAAGATTATGTGATTTCAAAAGTCAAAGAGATCACCAGAAAACTGAAAAGGTTGTATTTTATTTGCACAATTGGTACAATAAAATAGTAAGATTATAATTTATTTGCCATTTTGATGACAATACTTTTTGAATGTGCCGTGGTATAATGATGACTGCATATTTCATATAATCTGCCATGTAGGACAGAAAGGCAGTCTATTCAGAGGTGGACTGGAGCTGACATTCTGCATGAGCACGTTAGACAGAAATATGCCTAAAATATCTAATTATAACAAGTTCTCACATCTCTTTTTGTATTAGTGGCATCATTGTGTGACATTTAAGCAAGGAAAAAGGCTGCAAGATTAGGCTGAACAGTTCTTATCTTATTGAGCACCCAAAGACATCTATAATGTAACATCAACAGCAATTATTCTGCTATTTATTTATCTATTTATTTATACAGCAGCTGCATGAGGAGTGTCTTGCATGCTATGTTGGATAGCTCATCTTCTCTGTAAGGTAGCTGAAATTTGGCTGGACATACACGTCTGCCTTAAAAGAGCTGGAATGGAGGAAAATCGAAAGACAATTTTCTCTTTGGGTTTTGACAGAGAAGGCTCACAAAATCAGGTTTAAAAAAAAAAAGTGTGGCAATATTTCAAACTCCTCAATGGATGAATAGCATGGGGAAATACACAAATAAGGGTGTGAGCACTTTTCAGAGAGGCATTATTGTCCAAAAGGTCTAAATTCGAACTGTTGGATGGGGATGTTGAGAAACAACTGAGCAGCTTGTGAAACTTTGGTTTGGATCAAAGTATCAAATTCCAAACTTATCCTAGAATAGTACTTGTTGTCAGCTACAGGGTGGATTTAGAAATGGATTCATACCTCTATAAAATTGTTAAACATAGCCAGGGATGTATCACTGTTGTGTCATTGACCTCTCAGATGTAGATTAAGAAGCAAATGCAACAACTAATGGCACAGCTTACTTTTTCTTGGACATGATAGCTGACAAACGGCTTGCCAAGTAACCACAGAACCTGCTAGTGATAATACCCTATCAGACATGGGTTTGGTAAGTACTTAGAAAAGTAGCAAAGAACAGATCGTAGAAGATAAGCTAGGACTGACTGAATATGAGATTTAGTTTAAATAAAATGGAGAGTTAAACAAAGGTAGGTCTGAAGCATTGTCTATTGAAAAATAAAAACTACAAAATAAACTAAAGAAGTTGTTGATAAAAGTTGGAAGTGCTGAAAAAATCGAACATGTGGAATCCAGGAGCACTCTTAAGTGAAAGATACAAATACTATTGGAGCTGAGAACAGAGAAAATATCTTTTCTGGAAAGGTATTTTCAAAAAGCTATTAGGAGTCAGCAAAGGACATCCCAAACAGGAAAAAAAACAACTGGGAAAAATACTTTTTGGAGATAAATATTCAGGTTTAGCTACTTCCTACAAACAAAATTAGGAGCAAACTATGGAAAATGAATTAGTAAT
The DNA here is from genome assembly GCA_025769975.1 of Gallinago jamesoni. Lineage (NCBI taxonomy): Eukaryota > Metazoa > Chordata > Aves > Charadriiformes > Scolopacidae > Gallinago > Gallinago jamesoni. The sequence continues at coordinate 21,612,078 of JAOQGH010000019.1, read as the reverse complement.
ATAAATAACAAGGAAAAAAAGGTGGGATAGTGGGCTTGCTTTGTGAGACCAGGCAAGTAGGACTTCAAATTTAGTTTGATGTGTTTTTAATAGAAAGATGTCAAGCAGTGGGGAGAGAACAGAATGGGTAATGGAAATGAAGATTTGGGAAAAGGGCTCACAAGAGCTGGGACTGAATTAATACTTAAAAAACTTAATGTATTCAAGCCAAAGGAGAGTGGGGATGGGCAGTCAGTTGCCACCCAAAGCAGCAGAAAACCTACATGTGAAATTGCAGGCCCAGGAGAAAGGACTTTTTTATGAATCTTTCCCTATAAAGTAATGCTGCATAACTGCAGAACAACATAGACAGACTCTGTATTTGAGGACAGAAGAAAAAGGACTTGAACAATAAGATTGTTAAACTCATTTCAGTGTTATGAAAAGCTTTAGGCAGGAGACAGTGCAACAGAAGCTTCAGAAAGGTGAATCACAACAGGGAATCTTATTATCATGTTTTACTAAAGTATTAGATTTTTTCTAAAAAGAAGCTTGATCAAATCTAAACTTTATCTCATTGAAGTAGGTATTATTACCTATTATTTAATATTGTGCTATATGAGAAACTATTAGTTAGAATGGTGAAAATAGGAGTGAGACAAATTTTAAGATGTCTATTAAACTAGCTAAAAGAGAGATAAAACAACATATTTCTATGAAAGAAAGTTACGGGCACAGAGATTTACCAATGCAGCCTCCTATCAGTACATTTTAGAGCAGATAATTAATTCATTCTCTTACCATGACACAGAAAGCAGGGCTGTCAATCACAGTATCATAGAGGGGAAAAAAATCTGAAAGAAACTGAGATCGAGACTACAAAACAGGCTTAAATTTAACCATCCAAATGCCAGATCAGGACTTGGCAATTATACAAATACCTGGTAAAAACTGGGAGCTCATCAGCTGGAGATGGTATGGCATGAGAAAGAGTTGGGTACCCCAATCTCTCTGCGGGTGACAATATGCTGCTACTACTACTGTGTGGCCCCACAAGAAAAGGAAATACACACTGAGGAAATATAAGGAAGAGACGCCACCAGGTGAGACTTTGGGTAGGCATCATCCACACACAGTGCTGGCTTCTGTGTTTCAAGGAATGCAACTTAAAACAGAAACAGATATGAGGAAAAACAACTGGCAGTGCTAGGGGATAGGTGACCCTTTGGGGAGTGGAAGTTGCCTAGTTCAGTAAATAAAGGCTAAAATGGATCAGAGCTGCCCCTTATAAGTACCAGGGAAGGAGAGGTAATATTTAAACTAAATGACACAGGCTGAAAAACAAAAGGAGGTATCTAGCCATCTGAGGATTGACCTCCTACAACAAACTTCTAGTAGAAATACTGGGAGCGAGAAATCTAACTGGCTCTAGGATGGATCAGGATAAAGTCATGAAAGGGATGGTATGAAATATGTTTGTGAGGCCACAGGACTAAATCCAGAGTCCTAGGATGTGCTGCACACCTTTCTGTCTTCCCTCATGAAGGAGATGGAGAAGCAGAGTGCAGAGCAAGGCCCTGCCAGATGCCCAGGCTATTAACGCCCTGTGGCCTGACGCACCTGCAGTAGGCAGATGGCAACTTCTAACCTACAGAGTACAACCTGTTAATACAAGGAATTTCCATTTTCCAGTTAGAATTAATATCTTAGAGGAGTTACAAAGCATGTTACAAAGGCTGATAAAGTGTCAGTAATGTTTTTTTCTGATTTTCACCTTCCTGGAGTCCCTCACGTTCCTTTGTGATTGTGTTTACACATCCATGTGTGCAAACACTCAAAAACTATAATCTTCTGCACTGGAAAAATGAAACTGCTTCAACTAAAATACAGTTTGGTATGGATGCAAACTTTACAGCAATTGATACTGGTCTCTTGATGCTTTCCTGTGTAAAGTCCAGAGCATCCTGACCTGGCCCTCAGCTCTGTCAGCCAGCGTGGCTCCTCGTTGCGGGGCTGTGGCTCTGCTGTACGAGCCTGGCACAAGCCTCTGAGTTTCTTCCAGCCCAGGATGGGGAAGGTGATGGCTCAGGAGATGGCTAATGTCTCTCTCACAGTCGAAGCACAGCTGGGGTTGGATGTGATGCCTGCACACGGTGACAACAGACACAACGGTCCATGTGTGCTGATCAGAAGCACTAACTGTCCCACCTTTGGTGACACGTTACTAGAGGTGGAGGGTTAAGCAGCCATGGAGGTTGAGCCACCAGTCTCCAGAAGTGTCCCGCATCACTGCCGAGGCAAGTGTGCTGGAGCTGTACTTGCGGAGGTCGCCTTGAGCCTACTCAGCTGCCAACAGGAGTATCTACAGCTATACGTTCAGCGCCTTCCCTCGATTCACTTAAATAATTAAACACGGTGTTAGTGCACACAGCATGCAGCGAGAACAACTCCACCCTCCCCTTTCCACAGACACAAAACTTTCATTCCTCTCCTGACAGGGAAGTCTCTTGCCATCCAGTTTGATGTTGTTAAACTGATGTATCTTGTTAAATCTTACCTAGCGGCTGACATTAAATTGGGACCTACTAAAGAGATAATGGTATTTTTTTCCTCAATTTGTGCAATGATTTACTTAAAAACAGAATAAATATTAACTGATTCTACAAACTTGGAACTTTCAATTGCCAGAGCATTATTGTACTTTAATTCTTCAATGAAAAAATTTCACTTGCATAATGCTTCTGAGTTGGGGAAATACACAGTTTCAATTTTCATGTGTTGCAGCATTGTAGGGAAAGATCTCATTTCTCGTTGTGTTGTATCCTGTCCCAGAACCAATAAATATTTTAAGCATCTAATGCATTTATCAACTCTGCTGTATAAAAAGTACAGAAGAACCTATGCAGCTGTGTCAAAGACATGTCGTGTAACGAGGGAGTCTGAGCAACCTCTTGGCTGCTTCTCCACCTTGAAATTTAACTTTACATCGTATCCATCATCTAAGTGAGAGGTGACAACAGTTCCCTGCTTTCCAAGGTAACCATGTGCCAGTATTGACAGTAGGAATGCAGTTCTTTCAGCAGTTAGACACCGTACATTTCCTCTCCCTGCTAAATTTCACAGGTTACTCTTATCAAGAAAATATGAGAAAATTATTAAAAATGCAATACCTCTTTTAATGATCCAAATTCACGTTTAGTTAAATTGGTCCAGAAAATTTGTCCAGGCAAATTTAGTCCTTACAAATAATAGCTTGAATTTATACATATAAAAGAAATTGCTCCAGTCACTTTCTCTTCTTTGAAGATAAGATTTGTAAGAGAGAGTCAGTATGAAATTCCACAGGACTGAGCTATCTGATTCATGAACCCCACTGAAAAATTCCATTCTGGATTTGTATTTAAAAAAAAAACCAAAACCTCTTATTATTTTTCTCTATGTATATAGACAAGCAAGCATATATACACACTCAGAATTTAGTATTGTTTTAATTAAAACCATTAGTATGACTAAAATGGGAGACATCATCTATACAGATGAGGATCCCAGCATTGTCTTAGAAGTACTGATCATCTTGGGGATGAAAGCAGTACAATTAAGATTAAATTTATTGTCAGAATGAAGGTTATCTGCTGAGACATCAATGACAGGAACTTTGGCCAGAAAACATAAGGTCATGTTGACTGGGAAAAAAAAGCAACAGAGAAAAAGAAAAGGCCTTGGGTATCAGAAGAGCAGGGGTTGAATCTGAACCACGCATAAGATACATGCCTTTGTGAAACGTGGCAGAAAGGAGGTCAATGTCTGTAGCAGAGCAAATGAAGGCTAAGGGAGATTGTCACCCCTGTTTGCAAACAGGGGCCTAGGGAAACGCCATTTAAGGAAAGGGACAACACTGAGGCAAGAGCATGTGTACATAACATTGACAGGAAGAGCAGTAAGATGGAAATAAGATGGAGCCTTCCCCAGGGGAGCAAGGTGGTTAAATAGCCTTCTCATAAGAATAATGGGGGCAAGAAGGTAAATATTTCAAGATGGAGCTATTATACAGAAAGATCAACCACACTAGAATTGAGCAAAATTATGCCACATTGACAACTGTTATTCAAGAGAGATCTGAGACTGGTATAATAAAGGTATTGTACATGAGGCAAGCAGCAAAGATTGGCAAGTAAAATAATAAGACTCTTTACTGTTCTAACCTGAGGAGTGTTACCTAGAGGTTTAATCTTGATTTTTAATTTGAAAAAGATAGTTGGGGCTTTCTCATTATTAGATCCTCTTCTATTGAGCATCCTCTGTAAGGTCTATTGGTGTCTTCCAGGGGCTGGTTGTTTTATTAATGGTAATGTTTTACTTTTCTAGCTAAAAGTCAATCTTCTATCCAGATGAAACAGGAAAGGCAGGAACTGGAAGTCAGCATCTTAGCTGTGATATTTTTAATTACTATTTTTGAGATGAAACTGTAAGTAGCTTTTCATATTGTATGTATCAGATATTAAAAACAGATCTCATTAAATTTAGTCCTCTGTTATCCTAGTAGTATATTTAATGACATTTCTGCTGTTAGGAACTGATTCCATGACTTTGTATGTCCTAACTGGCTCAGACACATTTTGTCCTTTTTTCTATTTTCTATTTTCTTTTGGATCTAGAACAACATCCTTGTTACTTGTAGCAATATCTCCCACCTCAGGCTATCTAATTCAAAAACCTTGAACTCTTCCATAGCCATGTTTTTGGCTCTGAAGTTCAAGATTTTGAAAGGGACTCCAGACTGGTGAAGGTCCTTCAAGCTACCCTGGCTGTCCTAGAAGTTTGTTTGTCCGCAAACTTCATAGAAGGACTGAGTATAATGCGAAAGGTCTCTACAAAGTCCTCATGAGCAGGATGGAGAGTTAATATGATGGAAGTCTTCTACTCTCGCATGCAGAAGGTGATGCATTTGCAAAGCCATGACATGTCCTCTCAGGCAGCTGGGGAGCTTGGCAAGCATTCATTATGACATAACCACCCTGCAAAATGCTGCCTGATTCTTCCTCACTGCTGCATTTTTCTGTGTTTCTTTCTTCTCTGAGGAATCATGCACTTTGATTGATTTAATAGCAGGAATCATGAAGATGTACTTATTTAACCTAGGCTTTGGCCAGTCTCTGCAGTCATTACCAATCTCTTAAATGAACCCAGGCAAAGGCCTTTGGGAACTATGTCGTGTCAAGCATGGCCTCTACCTGCACAGCAACCTGCCATTGCCCATCTTCAGTTTTCACAAAATAAAAATCAAGTAAGGGATAGTAAGAAAAGGCAAAAGAAAAAGGAAGAGGAGGACCTAAATGAGAATATGGTAAAGCTGACTTACGTCAGAAGAAATGCAAAAATAGCACAGGCTGTTGAGTAGCTTCTGTAGAGACCACTGTCATTGGCCTTTAATTTTAAATACTTTTGCTTTTTATGTCCTGAAGGTCTGCAGCTATAAAGTGTCCTTTTGCTGCAGATACGCATCAAATGTTGGTGAAAAGAATATTGTACTAATTAGCTTTAGTGGGTGATGTTACATAGTAAAACCCAGGTCACTGGGGACAAAAAACCCTGAAAGGTACCTTTATTTACCTGAATAGGGACTAACCTTGTAGATGGGAAAATGAGTGTTTAATATCCAATCCCAAAAGCTATTTAGGTGTGCAACGGCTCTTTGCATGCAGTCACTGAGAACTTATAACAACATACTTCAGATCATTGGCCCATGGTGCTTTTGTGCCCCCTGAACTATCACTTGAGGTATTACTCAGGCACAATGAACAGTGAGAGCCTTCTCCACATCTCCTCAGCTCGGCAGTGCCCCTTCCCCTTCCTCCTGGGGCACTCACTACTGCCTGAGACGGCTCCCCTGGTCTCCACTCCCTCTCGGGGAATGCGCAGGAAGGAAGGGAAACCAGGCACTAAGGATGGGTGGCTTTGCTTTCCCAATCAAATGACTGCATTCCTGTTATTTCTATAGGGCTCATATGTGTCGTTGAAGGGGCACGTAGGCAGACCAACAGGGAGGTCCTTGTTAAAGGTAATTGGAATAAATAGTAAATACAACATTTTGAAAACGCCCCGGGGGAAGAAGGAAGCTTTAGGAGCAAACGCCGTGAAACTGCCGCCTGCCAGCCTGCCTCACCCCTTCCAGCCTGCGGAGACCACACAGCAGCAGGGCTGCAGCTCAACGCCCGCGCCCCCCCGCCCCGTGTCTTGTGGAAGCCCCGCAGACCGTCCGTCGGAGGGGCTCCCGTGGCTGGTGGCAGCTCACCATCCCCCGGGCTGCGGCTTGCGGCGCCGCCTCGTTAGCCAGACCCTCATTAGCCACGAACTCGGCGTTTCCTTCCCCCTCGCCCCCCGTGGGTGAGAGGTTTCCTTGTGGGATGCGATGTTTCCCGTCTCCGCTCCCTCCTCGGCGGGATCGGGAGGGGAGAGGGGTGGGATTGGGGCTCCCAACCTCGAGGTGGGGGCAGACCAAGCCTTGCCGGCAAAGGGACAGCACGGTCCCATGGCGCTGCACCCCCGACTCCGCCGGGCAGAGCCCCGCAGTCCCCCCCGCACAGCCTCCCAGCCGGCTCCGGTGTTGCCGAACCGCCCCACGCAAAGTCATCGTAATCCCCAGGTAAACTCTGGTTTCCTCCTTGTCAGGGTTAGCTGGAAAACGAAACCATTAATTAAAAAAAAAGCAAAATGCAGGACCGAAGCGTTATTTATGCCCCTAATTATCTCATTCTATTGGGCATTTCGGTCCCTGTCTGGTCAGGACATTGATTGTCTTCATAAATACAGCAAAAGTTAAATAATAAGCACTCGGGGCTACAGAATCACTACAATGATCAAGATTAAATGGACATATAAATTTTATTAATGGATGCTTTATACAATTCCATATATTGTAAATCAAACAAAACCCCTATGTTCATCCTCTAAGGTTGCAATGAAAAAGCCTTAACGTTATTGAGGATAATTTTTATTAAGTTTAAAAATCCTTTTTTGCAGTAATGAGACTGTTACAGGCATAATTTAATCTGGTTTGTCATGAGGCACCTCGGCTTGTTAAATAAGTTAATAAATGACCACGCATTAATCAAAGTGACAAAACTATGAAGAGCTGAGGATGGGAGACAATTCTGGTGATAGTATTAATTAGTATTTAATTAGAAACTTCAGGACCATAAATAAAAAAAATCATGGGAGAGACATTTATGCAAATTGCTTTGAAAGTGTGTTGGAGTTGTATTTGCTTTAGGAAAAAAGCCTGCCTTCCTTCCTTCCACCCTTACTTCCCTTCTCTCCTTAATTTCTTTCCACACTGTACACAGCAGAGTTGCAGTGACATCACATGGATAGAAATGAGCTTATATTAGTTTTAATTTTTTCAAGCTACTGGGCTCTGCACTTGAGCTGTGCTTTTCTCTCTCTGGCTTGAACAGAAGGGGTTTTTTTAAGATTCCTGATTTCTAGACAAGCAGAAGGAAAGAAAAACCCAAAGAGAGAAAAGGGTGTGGGTTTCTATTTCTGCCGTTTTACTCAAGATGTGCATCACCTTTCTCTAAGGAAGAACTGATGTCACGATGATGCCACTGCAATTCTCTGTACGCAGCAATGTCTTCTGTTCACAAGCGGGAGCCTCGTTTGTTATCTTACATTCCAGAACAGAAGCAGCATTTATAATCATAGTCCTTTTGTTGTTTCTCCCCACAAGGTGCCTGTCTCAAAACAGACAATTTCTGCTAGCAAAAGAGATAATATATCACTCTATTACGTATTTCAGGCTGTTTTCCTGAGGAGCAGACTTTATTATTTGTTGCATTTACACAAGAAGGTTACCCGCAGTAAAACTGCTTCCTCTATTCACCAGTCTATCTCTGTCACGGCTCATTTATGTGTGAACATGACTGACTGAAGCCAACATTATCCACAACTGACAAGTGCCAGACCTACAGTTCAATCAGCCCCTTCCTTAAGATAATGCCAAGGGCCAGCTATTTGAAGTAGTGGGACAATAAAGTGGAGAGAGACAATCAGGGTCAAATTGATCCAATTCCCTGTGTATAAAAGGGATTCTGCCCTAATAACACGCGGCTCCTTTTCCTCTCCAAACACATTAGACCTTAAACAGGGACCTGGTCTTCCAGGAAATGTGTGACTGACATGAAAACGATGAAGTTTAAAGGTGGTTTCTTTAGCCATTTCCTTTCAAGGCCTTTCATTAAAAGTACAGTGTAAACCCAAGATAAAATGCACCTGGTACCTAGGGTTTTCTGGTTATTTTTAGTGGGATGTTTAGATTGAGGAACTCAGTGGTGACACAGAGTTCATTCTCCTTTTCCTTTTGTTTTATATTTGTTTAACAAATCATTTGCATCTGTTAATAAAATTAAACCTGAGAAATGAATGAGAGGCAGCTCCTTTCAGTGACGCTCCCAATTCCCATTGCCAATATAGCAAACTGAGTTCCTGAATACATTTCTTTATATTAAGTCTCCACAGAACACAGCAGTTAGCACAAATATTCCTTCAAAATTACCAGCTGCTTCTGCACTGCAATACATATCAGGCCTCAAATTTAATAAGATATTTTACTGAACTTCCAGAAAATAAAGAGCTGAGCAGTAGACATTAAAGACTCAAGAGAAATTCTGGTACCTTCAAGCATTAAGATACCAAACTTTCACATATTTCCCTTCCTCCATCCCCTAATTAATAAGCCCCTGGAGTTGCATGTGAACATTTATATTGTATTTTTTTTCATGGATGGAGACAGATCTAGATATTTCACCAATCAGAAAAGTCTTTTTTTACCTCTGTGTCTCATTTCCCTGCTACCTACGTAGCATATTGAATGACCAACAAAAAGAGATTTATTACCTTCTACTTACAGTACAAACTCTGAAGTAGGAGGCCAGTCCTGCTGTGTGGACCATGAGCTCTATGTTGCCTTGTTCTGTTCTAAGTTTAAAATTTTCTGTTGAACTCAATAAAGAGAATAATACATTCAGCATTAATTTATTTTTTTTCAGCTGCCTGGGGGTCTTGCAGCCCCAGCTGGTCCCCCCTGAGCAGCATGACCACAGACCTTGGAGATCTACAAGCGCCTTCCATGACTCTTGTCTGCTTCAGTTCCCACCTTTTCCCATGAGTGAATACAGAGCCTGGAGTGCTCTGGAGGAACAGAAAACAAGAGGGGAGAGGAGAAGAGCTGGGCTACCCATTTCTCTTTTCAGGCCACTCTTGGCACCCCTCCACACATTCTGAGCAGAACCCTGATTTGTCTGTAATGTGGCCAAATAAAGGTTAATGCAGTGGGGGCAGCAGAAAAGAGATCAAATGAGGATTTGGCTGCAGTTCTGAATCCCAAAAGCCCCTCTTAGGGTGTTGGGCTGCAACCAACAAGAGTAGGTGTGCTTTGGTGGTCAGGGATCTTTACAGGTGTGGCATTTTGGAAATTTCCCTCACTCTTTTATGACTTTTTGTGTAAGTTTAGATGCTCAATGAGGGTGCTTCCTTTAAAAGATACAGTGCTTGTGTGTTTATCAGTGGACAAGGATTTAACCTCTCTCATATTCTTACTCATTTATTGAAAGGGTTTCTAGAACATAAGTAACCTGCAGCAAGTCATGGGGCCTTGTCCTACAGCTCTATAGGTAGCGAGAAAATTTCTGTCTCATGGGCTCCGTCTGGGTCCTTCCATCATACCAAGCAATAGTGTGCAACCAGAGGAAGCATGTTGACCATGGTCACTGGTGCTGGTGGGTCATCAGAAAGCCAGTGTGACTGTATGGAGACATAAAGGCTCCTGTGGGGGGTTATGCCACCAGGGAGCACAACTGCAGCATTCTGAACAATATCTGGAGAAACTCATTTCTCTCTGTCAATGAAGGAAGGAAACCTCAAGAATTCAGGCTAGCCCTTACAAATAGCACCCAGTCGATAGTATCTGGTGAAAAGCTAAAATAATAATTAGGATAAAAATTATATCTATGCAGGTGAAAAGCAGTAGCTATTGGAAACACTATCTAAAGGATTTTTTAATGTCACATTAGGCAAAGCCAAATATATGGGAAAAATGCAGTTGCACCATTTGTTTTGATAGTAAAGCAGCTAAGCTTTCCTATAAGGCAGCATAAACTCCGAGGATTACACAGAACACATCACATAAGTACATTGCAATACTTATAACTTTCAGCAAACCACATAACTTGTACATTGTTCTCTCTGTACCTTGTCATTTAACTGCTCTCAGTTAAAGAGGCTCCATGACTTAGGACCTGTGCCTAAGCACCACACTTTTGGAGGGGTCTCTATTACTGTGTAGTAGATCCCCAGGCTGCTCCTTCCTTAAGAAGAACAATGATTGCCCAGGAAACATTTTCTTGCATCACTAGTAGGTCTCCTCAAATTAGCTGCAAGAATTAAGTGCTTGCAAATTTAGCACTTCTATGAAGCACTCATGATCAAACTGTGAGTCCAGAGCCTATGTCTTGCCAACAGCACAGGGAAAAGAAATAAAATGAAATCAGAGCACTAAGCTGTCTTTAGGATGATACTGGGCAGTTTGCAGCTGGCAAAGTAGAGAACTGGACAAGACTGCACAGCAAGTACCTCCCAATCCTATGTGCCTATGAATTCATGTTATCAGAGCAGCTCTAATCATAATACTAGAAAAATTTATACAGACAAATAAATTATACCTTTTCTGAGTCTTATGTATCTGCACTGATGGCTAATCAAAAAAATCTAATTCCCTCCCTAGTTCCAGAAAACATTTTAGTATACACTGGGATTTGGCAAGCTTCCATGGTTTTAAAATTGTACTGGGGAGGAAACACTTCATGTACAAGGCATGTAATTGCATATGAAAGTGCATGCTCTTGCTTTTCATTTGTTAGTGCCTGCTTTGATGTGTTTCAAGTTAGATTTTCATGGGTATGGAGGACGAAAGGAGAATATGGAATGCTCCAAAAAAGGCTAAAGCAAGAAGCAGGTAGTCTGTCAATTCATGCACTTTTGTCCGGGTAAGTGATGGAACCAGATCTGGATACTAAACCAAGCCATACCTGCTTTTCTGCAGCTGCTCCAAAGTTTAAGTTAGTCAGGGCTCATTAACTTCACCAGACAACAAGATCTGACACACTAATCTCCAGGCCTTCGGAACGAAAGCAGAAACATCATGGAGCACAGCGCTCACACCATCTCTGTGACATGGGCTGTTTAGGTCAGGAGCTGACCAGAGGAGCATTTTGACATGGGCATCTCTCTGCTCTGTGATGCTGGGGAAGCTGAAATACTCAAAATAGACCGTCTCAGTTCCTCTCATTAACATTTTTGCATTTTCCAGGTTTTAACCAGTGAACTCTCATAGTACTTCTCAGGAATAGGCAGAAGTCAAAGTTAGCACACATGGCTCCAAGGAAGGAAGAGATGTAGACAGTGGGCATGGAGGCAGCAGGACTTCATCACACAGCTGGAGGCTCTGTGTGCCCCGTTATGCACCTCCTTACTCAGTTGTACTTCCACATATGTGTATATACGTCACATCTCAGAAATGTCAGCCCTTATCTCTCCCCTTCCAATTGTGTATATCATCGTGGGCTAAAGTGACGTAACAACAGTCACTACACTGAGCTATCGTGTGTGTTTTCTGACTTTGCCTGGTCTGATTATTACTTGGGCTGCGAACACAACAATGTCTGAAGGTCAGGCAAGAGCACAGAGAGAAGTAACACAACCACAGAGTGCCAAACCCCAGCTTGCTTTGATAGTTTGCTGATACTAGATTTCTTCCGACTGTCATGTTAGAAGATATGCTAAGGTTTTTATAGATACATTTTTCCTTTATCTTTACAGTTTAATTTTCACATGATCCTTTTCTATAGGCCTTCTTGAATTAGCCCGTTAGCCCCTGAGCACGAGCAAACACAGGAGAGGGAGTCTGCATTAACTCACCAAGAGAATTTCAGCCTCCTGCTCCTTTCTGTATCACTGCATGCTGTGGTGTGTAGCTTGATGTATTGCCAGATAAGACAAAACACAGAGGAAAACACTGCAAGTGAGTGGTGACACCCTGGGTGAAAATACCTGCTTTGGAATAGAACAGCAAAGGGGAAAAAAAAAGGGGGGGGAAATGGGGAGGAAAGGTGGGTTCCAGAAATTATCGCAGATTGCCTTTTTTGGAGGCAAGGGACCTATTCAATAGGTCACCGAATCACAGAATCACAGAATCTTCTAGGTTGGAAGGGACCTTAAAGATCATCTTGTCCAACCGTCAACCTAACTGA
>JAOQGH010000019.1:21581720-21599697 GCA_025769975.1 Gallinago jamesoni | reverse complement strand
GTTGTAGAGAGCAATAAGGTCTCCCCTCAGCCTCCTCTTCTCCAGGCTGAATAACCCCAGCTCCCTCAGCCTCTCCTAAGACTTATACTCCAGACCCTTCACCATCTTTGTCGCCCTTCTCTGGACCCGCTTCAGCACCTCAATGTCATTAGTAGTCTGGAGAAAAACAAGTGTATTTTGAGGATGAGAAGCAGTGTATACGGTAAGCCTGCCTCCAGTGGCTGGCTGGAAGCTCAGGGATCTGCAAGGAGGAAGCAAAGGTCTCCACGTAAGAGCCCAGTGATCTCCACCAACCACACATGCATGGGAATGGGGTTCTGGCACACTGCAGGCAGCACCACATGCCAAGGGCAAACTGGGAGTCCAGGAGCCCTGCCTGATTCTTCCCCCAGCCCACTGCCACAGCAGGGGAGTTTGGTACTGTGTATATTTAAAATCACTGCAGTGATATGTGGTGAACCACTATTTTAGGGTGCTTTCATGATGGAGTCACCAGTAGCCAAACCTGTGCCATAGATGGTTTCTGCCTCCATTGGTGCAAGCAATTGTCTTGGGAAGAAGAGAGTTTTTCTGAAGTAGATTGCCTATGGAAGAGTTTTACATTTCTGAAGGGCTCATTAGCAAGAAATGAGAGAGCAAACTATTTGCCCTTTCAAGACAAATACAGATTTTTCTAAACCACATCTAAAGTACATCAAATAGAGATGTACTTCAGCAATACTGTTTGCACCTTCTAATTTTGTGTAAACTTCCAAGGTGTCTTGCTCTGGGCCCCTCTCTCTTAATAGGAGAACTGAGGCCCAGACACTCCCCTTCATTTTGAAGAATAATCTATTAAAGAAGAGCTAAGCACCTCTTCCTTTTCTAAATGTTATTCAGAATGCCATTTCTTAAGTTTCTTCATCAATAAAATGGGAATATTATTTTCTTCCCAACTTACTTACTAGTGCTAGTTAATGGATGGCTGTACATGTATTTAGCTGTACAATGCAAGGTCATATTACATTAAATTTAATTTAATATAGATTTAATAAATCTAAACTTAATCTTTTTTACACCAGAGTTACCTAGAGGTGGACAAATAGAGCTCATCCTAGAGTAAGTCAGGACCTCTGTGTTTAGTTCAGCACAGTTGTAGAGGTCTGGGCTATGGGCTTCTGAAAGGTCTAGTACCTACCTGTGTACCCACAAGCTACATGTAAGTTACAGTGCTGAGTCAGTAGGAATACCAAGAAATTATTCCAAAACCCAGTAGCTTTCATAAAGAATAATCTCCTTTCAATGTATTTTAACAATACTATGTAATTCAGCAGTAGTGCTGTATATTTCTAACATATTCTGCGTGGTGCTTAGAAAAAACTGAGTGGGAAGATTATAATTTTCTCTGCAATTCCAGAGTGTTTTTCCAAACACACTTATCAGACTGGCACCAGAAGGTAATAGTTTCAATGCTGGACATAGGATCTGAGAACTGATTGAGGAAAATGAGAATTTGCCTGTAGTAAACTGGGGACTCTATATGCTAATTCCAAACAAAAATTTGATTTTGTGTGTTTACATTGGTGTGAAAACCCTATGTTAGCTACAAGGTTTGCCTGCCTCCTTTCCATCTCTGTCTCTTTGTGGATAACAATTCTGGCAAGCAATGACACTGAGTTGGCAGTGGGGGGTCATTAAGAATTGACAATCCTTTATTCACGGAGAAGCAAGGTAGACTGGAGTTTTGGTTTGGGTTTAGCAGAGCGGGGCTGCCCGAGCAACACAGGGGTGTATGGTCCCCTCTTCAGGGACCATACAAGTCCACACTGTGAGGTACTTACCTGTGATGTTAGTTCTTTATATTAAGTGAGTTAAATCCCACCATATATATAAACTAAATACATCATGTAAGGGCAGAATGGGGCATCTGTGATCATCTGATCTGACCACTTCTGTAACAAAGGTCACAGGACCTCCCTGAACGAATTAATAAAGCTTTTTCATAGAAGAACATGCTTTCTCCCCCAAATCAGAGTGCAAGCCCACTGGAGATGGTGTCTTTCCAAGGGACGTACCCAACCTGCAGTGCCTCACCTGTGAGAGAGGGCCTCGTGCCCTCCACCCCAAGCTGCAGGCAGCAGCAGGAGCAGCCAAAACCTGCTCTGCATGGTGGGTGGAGGAAGTTCCCTGTGTTCTCCCTGGGCAGCAGGAGGGATGGGCTTGGAAATCCCAGAGACGCTCTGGAGAGCTTTCCTTAATAAATTTTTCTGGAGCAATTCTGAAGCTTTTGAGGTTCGTCTCAATTCTTAACTCTGTTTTATTTGCCAGCGCTGTGGGACACTGACCCTACCCCGATGCACACAATGAGAAAGATTTCTCTTCCATGTGTGATATGAAACATCACACCACAGCTTCTACTCCTCTCTTCCAGAGGAACAAGCACAATAAGACAAAGCTTATGACCATTTACAACTGCCTAAGTAATTTCTAAATTTTCAGGAGAAATCACTGCTTCTTGCAGGACTGCATGTGCTGGCTGGTATTTCATTTAAGCACCATACATGTCCATTGAGAAGGCGGCCATACAAGTGCTAATGAAGAACTTTTTTTTTCAAAATTTTTCACAATATTTTATGCTGGTAAGAGAAGACACTTTACTGTTTAGGAAAATGAAGGGGGTCTATCAACATACTGATACTTTTCCAGAGACCATCACTAAGGCTTTGAATGTTCTGGCAGAATTTTAATGACACAGACAAAATAAGTAGGTTGAGACATCAGTCCATTCTCTTACAAATATTCAAGAGGGCCCATGTTTCTAGGTCCTAGTACCAAGGATCTGAGCCAGATTTGGATCCATATCCCTGGAAAGCTGAAGTACACATAAGGAAAACTCCCATGGTTTGGGAAGTGCGCTTTGGAGGTATAGCCTGTCTTGGCCACCAAGCCTGACTGAGTCACAGGTGGGCTTTCTACAGAAGATTCCCAAATAATTCCCCTCTCGTCTTACTCATGGCTGCATGCTTGCACACGTGAACTTTACCTAACCAGGCAATGTACACCACTTTATCCTGTGCAGGCTTGGTCTTGTCCCTTTCCTATCCCTACAGCAACTCTCTCTCACTGTCCCAAATAAGTGATTCACCGTGACAAGGGCTGCCACATTCAAACCAGTAATTGTCAAGTCTCTAGATACATCTCAGATGAAATACATTACCATGAAGTTTCCTGTAGTACCCAGCCTGCTGGAGCCAGGGTCTGGCAGCACCACAGGGAAACTGCACGTTGACTCATAGTTGCACAACACTATGAGTTTTGGAGGTGTTTTGCTGCAAATGTTGGTCAAAACATACATTTTCCTCTTTGCTAAGAGTCTATCAAGAACTTTTTGTCAAACATGATTGATGATTGACAGTCTGGCATTGAGTAAGGGTTTGTCCCTTACAATATGAGATGAACATATGTTCCACTGTTTCGAGGAATAGCTTTTAAGGTTCTGGCTTACACCTTAAAGAAGTGGTCTCCATGGCAGATCTGCTCTAAGCATTACTTAAAGTCTCCTATGAACCCAGCTCCTATGGGAAAAAAAGGTTGGATGGGACACGGAGGACAGAACACGTTACCTCAGGCAAATGCATCAAAATTTATTTTCTCATAAACAAATTAAGCAAAATGTAAAAACAGGTTTATAGCCCCAACAGTACAAGTAGATATTAAAACCTCACTCCAATGGTCAAAAGAAATTTGCTGCTAACCCCTCACTCACATTTTTTCAGGGATAGTTATTATTATGAATTTCATTTTAAGTTGGTATTTTCTCTTAGCTGTAACTCTCTCTCTTCCTCTTGGCATTGAACTGCTCTGCTTCCCAAGCATGTACAGAGAGTGTAAAGCAAAGGCAAGAGGCTGGGAGCCTGTCCCCTCGGGCAGGCTACCATTGCTGTGGCAGTTCCAGGAGCCTCTCTCTGCCTGACTGCCTCCTGAGTGCCTTCCCTAAAGCCAGGAGATCAGACCTTTATATGCACTTCCAGATGGGATCTCTTCAGTATTGCACCCTAGGCATGTGCAAGATATTTCCCTGATTCTAATGACACCACGAAGAGTGGCATTTTTTTCTCGGGTCCGTTATATTTGTGACTACTTCATGCTCAGCAGAGGCTTTCTGTTGCCAGCCAGCCACCTCATAGCAGAAATGTTTGCCCACTGTGAGTGAGTGACCCTGTGTGTGCAGCAGCAAATGCCACATCTGTTAGTTCCATCCACAATTTCTTCTGGTCCTTCTTCTGGTATCCTCCCGCTCCCTTCAGTGCCAGCAATGCTTCCTTCCTACACCTCCAGCAGCTGCCACTCAGCCCATTGCAATTTCTCATTCCTTATTTGGACAAACAACATCTTCACAAAAATAGCAAGAGTAAGCCTAGATGGCTGACTGCATTTTTACACTCCTTTTCATTCCTGCTTTCAGTTTTTCCACCAGCACACAGCTCCCCTACCTCCTCCTCTGCTGCATTAACATGCATTCCATTCCTCCCCACGTCCCCCACCCAAGCAGAATTTTGTCACCAGAATGATAGCTATTACAACAGCTTGGAACTTATATTTTTACTGTGTAATCAAAGTCCATAAGCAATCTCACAGAAACCATTAGCATACACCAGATCCAGGGAAAAACATCTTTCTCCTGTGCAACAGAAAGAAAAATGCCAAAAATCTGTACCCAGACTCTCTGCCTCCTCAGATTTATATTTCAAATATGTATTTAAAAAAAAAGAAGCGGCTGAAGAATGTCTGCCACTGAAGACACAAAGCCACATTCAGCTGGGAAGTTAAGTTCCCAAAAAGTTATGAGCCCACTAGGAATAAAGTAGCTCTGTAAAAGACAAGCTTAGGATCTCACTGCAAGGTCAGCATTTCTCATCCATCCTGGGTCAGTGGATAATCCTGCCTGCTCAAAGCAGAGCAGGAAAAGGGAGGGATGGAGCTCCTTGCAATGGTAAAGCAAAAGTGAAGAAACACAGATCAACATGTGGAAACTCCTACAGATACCGTAAGAATGAGTCCAGGATCAGCTCAGTTAAGGCCTTCTATGCATATCTTTTTCCTGACAGTATTGTATCCTTCATGCAACAACCCGTCTGGGACAAGGCAGAGCCCTGCAGCACTGGGAGGGCAGGGCACTGCCATCAAGGAAACACAGGAAAGTTCCACCTGCACCAGCAGCACCCGGGCTCTTGCTACCTGCCAGTAAACCTCAACAGTGTCTCTTGGTACGTGCACCCTGTGTGGCCAGGAGCTACCTCGAGGTTTGCCGCCATCTGCATCTCTAGCAGTGGCTGTACATGAGGCAGATTACCTGAGCTGTTGGCATCTCCCCTTTCTGCACTTACAGCAAGGGGTCTCATGTCAACATTTTTATTTTTTTTTACAGCAAGGGGTCTCATGTCAGCATTTTTTTATTATTATTATTTTTCCTCCATTGGCTGGACTAAATGATCTTAAAAGGTCCCTTCCAACCTAGTTGATTCTGTGATTCTGTGATCACACTGCGCCATTTGCCACAGAGGCTTTGGGCAACATGCAGGGGTCATTCAAATACAGAGACCACAGAGGTTCACATTTGTTGGTCTATGAGGCCTTTGCAGCCTGTGTGCCCCAGAGGCACAGATGTTCCCCTGATGCCTGGTGGGATCCACGGCAGCTCCTTCAGTGACACTGCACATGCACCTTCATCACACATGAGTGTATCTTCCAGCCAGGATGGAAACACCTGAAGCTCTTTTGGCACCTGCAACCACCCAGACAGGTATGGCCACACTAGCTGTACCTTGAGCTGTGGAGAGTCAGGGCATCCTGCCAGGATCAGTTTCTCCCTCCCACATGGTGTTGGTGGGTGCATGCTCTCTGCCTCTTTGTGGAGCAAGCCAGTAATGTGGGCTCCAGGCTAGAAGCCTGTGTCCCCGGGGACCCATCTGCTGCATGCTTGCTGTCATGGGGTAGGTAAACACCCAGGCTGGGGGCTTGGTGTCAGTAGATGCAGCTGTATGACTGTACACAGCAGCATGCCTCCTGCCATGTGCCCTGAGGTGCCAAGTGGGGCCTGCATTAGTTTACAAGGAATTGCTGTTGCAAAACATGTCAAGCATCAGCGCTCTACCAGCAGAGTTTCATCACTTCTTACTTGCTTTGATGTGTCTCAAAGCCTAACATGAAAAAAATCAAAGAGTAAATTGTCATACACTGTAAGAGCAGGAGGGCTTTCGGGCTGTCTAGTCTCCTCCTCTGAATAACATAGGCTGCTACCTTTCCTGCAGATGTTGTTTCAAGTCTGATAGATCCAAGCATCCAAGCACACAGTGCCTGATTGCTAGAACAGGGGGTTCATGATGTCCTCTGTGCCCTACGGCCAGGGACTCATCAGCTGAGTGGCTCCCTGAGGGAAGACCATGCTCTCAAGATCCTACTGCTGATCAAGTCTTTCTTCTGCACCTGAATCCCAGCTCTTGTGACCAGCAGGAACCTGAGTCCACAAGAGAGATCAGTCTTCCCAGGCACTGGACGAGCATCTTGGAGTCCCACGGCAGCACCGGCCATTCCTGAGCCGTACATCTGTCATCATGGAGCATGCCTTTGTATATGCAGCAAATGGTCACGATGCTGTAATTTCCTTTCTGGGCCTTTGTAGTTATTGTTGTGTGTGTCCTGTTTTTCATAATTATGTGATAGCTGGGTCAGTGGGAACCGCAGCCACCAACAGGAGAGCGGAATATAGCAGGTCTGACACAAAAGGAATCCAGTAATGAGATTTGTGCATTCAAGGTTTAATTGTTCAGCATTCTTTGTCCAGCACTTGCATTATTTTATTCTGTTACACAATAGACATCTTCATAGAATAGATTAGATTTCTATCAGACAAAAATTACTTAGTCTATAATTAAACACTAATATATATATATATAATCTCCATATCCACATGTACCTAGACACAACAAATGGCTTGACAAAAAAGACATGAAGTGCACTGTGTTTTCCATTACACGTGGCACTGAAAATACTATAGGAAAACATATTCCCATGGTACTATGAGTGAAATGAAAAATAATGGCATAGAAAATAAAAATGGGCAAAAAACACCCACTGAGCTTTGCCTTTCCATACACAATGTAAGGGACTGCTACTGGCCAAAACAAAATTCTGAATGCAAAAGCTTACAAAAAAGTTTAGACAAAACCTTTACCCCATGGATATAATTTTAGCATGAAAACCTGAAAAAAAATAGACCATAAAAAAAGGTTGTCGTGTAGAACTAGGGCCTCTGTTGCTATCATAATTGTAGAGTAGTTGTGTGCAAAATGAAATAGAGAGGACATCCCTGTATCCTATATGCTCTGATATACAAGCTATCTGTCAGCCTACAATTACAATGGATGGGGGGATAAAAATGTTGCTGAAGGAAAGAGGAAAAAATATTTTTTCTCTGCATATTTTTGTCCTGTTGTGTGTGGCTCATTTGAATGATGGTGGAGCAGAGGATTTTGTGCCTGCAATAATGAATTGTCTCCTAGCATGAAAAACCTATCCTCACCGTCAGTATCCATTGAGAAAAAGATGTTAAACACTGTAGTGATATCCTGCAGCAGCAGAGAATTTCATATTCATCATATCATATGATGCCGAGCGCTCTGCTGGCATCATCTGTGACACTGCTGTAGAGGTACTGAGTTTTTCATTGTCAGTGTTGATAACTTTTACTGAATTGAAATGTAAATACTATAAATTTCAGATTAAAATATGGCAGGGAAATCTTCTCTCCTTTAGAAAAAGAAAGCTGATATTTGAGTCTTAAACAAGCTGTTTTCTTCCTAAGATCTTTGCATAGAGTACACAAACAGCTTGCCACAGGCTAAGCTGGGATGTGAACAAACAGGATGCTGTTAGCTGCTCTGGGTAGCCACCTTTGGGGATGCTCTTACTCCAGGGCAGATGTACTCCAGCATCTCTCTCCCCAGTCAGGGAAAGAGTTGCTCCATATACAGCATGAGCAAGAGCATGCTCACAGTCTGTGATCAAGAAACAGCCGGCATGGTCTATCTGCACACCCAAAATGTCTTCATGAGAACTTTGTACTGGAACCATATTCCAGGCAGAGATTTACCCTGGCACCATGGGGGATTTAATTTCTCCTTTTGTTCCCTGCCTATTGCCACTTCCCCATCCATTGCCACTTCCCCCCTCATCAGCGTGCTGGTGTTTCCAGTATGAGGCTGTATCTTCTTTCTAATTCCCAGTTTCAGACACGCACAGAAGGCGAGTGCAATAGAGTGGAGCTGGCGATGTATGAGGCCTGTGCAGCCACAGAGGAGGAAGAGATGGAAAGTGAAGGTATTAACAATTCTTCCCGGCTGAAGGTGCATGCTACCAGCTTCTCCTCTCACATCATTCATCATGCAAAGGCACCCCTAATAAGTATATCATTCAAAACAAGGTGTGCTTGCATCAAACCATGTGCCTTCACAGTCTATTCATGATAATTTACATTAACCCCAGTGTGTCAATAGGTATCTAGTATGCCCAGTATAGATTTTAAAAAGCAGAGGTGAAGATAAATCACTTAGAGCAGTCACTCCCTTACCTGACATTGCAGGGCTGTGCCCTACATTTTAAAGCTGAAAAGCACCAGATGATGGGCTTCACACAGTTTCTTGGTATATTGTTCTACTTTCACAAGCAGGAAATATTTTTCTAATCTCCCAAATTTACTCAAGCTGCTGTTCCCAGACTGCTGATAACAAATCTTTGGAAACTAGCACTCTGCAATAACTGCTTTGTAGATTTCCCCCTCCAAACTGCAGGCCTGGGTTGTGGGGATGGAAAGACTCTGCCTTAGAAGTGTGCCAGAACCACGGGGAAGTTACAGTCGCAATCAGTGCTGAGACCGGCTGTGGGCAAGGCAGTTTGACAGTAGTATGACTTGTGTGTGGCCAGCAGGATGCTACAGCAACATGAAGCTCAGCACAGGCAGAAAGCCTGTCTGCGAGCGTAGGTAAATGCTGAGGGCCACAGCTAACCTGGTTTGTGCAGTCACTCTGCTTGTTCCATGCAGCCTAATTTAAACTGGTCACATCCAGCACAGTGATACTCAAAGCTAGAGAGGCACTGAAGAAATGCCCTTTGGAAGGAGGAGATCCTGTTCCAAATCTAGCTGATATTTTTCTGGTGAAGGAAAGGTGCTGGGAAAAAAAAAAAGAGTTTTAATTGCTTCAGTTTAAAACAAAAACAAAGAAAGGTTGCATTTTTTGAAGTTTCACTCTTGTTTTCCCTTCTTTCCAATTATCATACCTGTTTTGTACTAGAAGATAGAATGCAAATGGGAGAAAAGATTTCTTTGCAACTTTTGCCTTTTAGAAAGCAAGTATTTCACTGTTCTTTATACACCTTGTTTTGGTGTCCATTAGATTTTTTAAAATGCTTTTGAAAATGTAAATAGACTTTTGGAGGGTTGATATTAAGGATTCTTTGCCTACTCTTACATTTCTGTGGTTGCTGACCCTGAGAGAATGACCTTCAAAGTTTCATTAATGGCTGTCCTTCAACAAGATAAAATACAGTAAAAGTCTGCTTAGCTTTGAACTCCGAGACCCTCTGTCTGTGTTGAAGGTACAATGAAAGGATAGACCATGCCTTCATAGTTTTCCAAGAGGACATGCTGACCTCAGTTTTACAGAATCATGGAATCATGGAATTGTCAGAGTTGGAAGGGACCTCTAGAGATCACCTAGTCCAACTCCCCAGCAGAGTGACAGAACATCTGAGAGCTCTCCAGAATTGACCATGGGAGCTCTAGCCCAAGTTTCTGGGACAACAATAACCTTAGAGCCCCATGATTAAAGGCAGAAGTAGAGGTTTCTCCAAAATCTCAAGTTATTCCTCTTAGACCCCTTTCTCCCTCCATAATAATCCAAACTCTCTTCCTGCAGCTATAGCACCTCAAAGAAGGTGATAATGGCCAAAACTATTTCACTACCAAACCCCAAAAGTGGAGGTCACACTTACATTATAATGCAAAGTCAGCAGGCAATTTACAGACATGGCTTCTTCATCAAGCCACTTGGCAACCAGGTCTTCCTTTTGACATGCCTCTTACAGGCATGGATGTAAAGATTGCAGGATGACTGCATGGCTCTGCAGCCTGTGACAACACACTTTCAGATAACAGCCATGCTCTCTTGCAGTGGTAAAAAGCCAGAGGTTTGAGAGGAGAAGGCAAAATCAACCAGTCTTCCCCATGCAGCTTTGTGGTTCTAATAAAAACACAACCTGATCCAGATTTCTGATGTGTTTTATATAAAACCTGGTAGCTACACAGCCACAGTACTTTGGAACTCTGTAAGAACTTAAGTAAAAGAAAATGTTGTTTGTCTTCCATCACATCACAAAAGTTTGAGGGTTTGAGAAAAATAGCGTGGATACTCCAAAACACTTATGATTTCAGATCATGAAAACATGAGAATAACTTCATCAACCCGCCTCTTGTATTTTTCCAATAAAAATAAAAGAGCATGTCAATGCTGAATGCCATCTGGTTGAGCAGGTTGAATATCTGAAAGGAAAACTTTTAGTATAGACCTGGACTTCAGAGCTTTTTCAAAGCAGTAACTCAGCAGGATAGTCAATAGGACTTGCAAATCCATTTACTGCATCTTTTAGATCAATTTCTTGCTTACTTTTCGTACAACATTTAAAACCTGCTGAAGCCCCAAGACATGCTTCTCCTGTGGTGCCTTTAGAATAAACCACTCAATCATCAGAAAACATTGCATATTTTCCTTCACAGCCACACTTGTGACTGGTATTTTAAACGCTGTTAAAGCTAAGCAGCTGAGTGTTGAAAATAAAACAGTAAATAGATCTTTCACAAGTTCCTTCCTTTCTTTCTATACTATTGTTTTTGGCTTACTTTCAAACAAATGACTGATTTGATTTCTTGTTCTTTCTCCTGCTGTCAGGTCTTAATTGCAAGCCAGCAACACATTGGCTGCATGGACAAAATTAAAGATGAACTCAAAAATCAATATAAGCATGTGCAATTTTTTAACTAAAATTTACTTACCTGCATTTGGCTTTATGACAAGTTGTGATTTAGCACAACATGGTCTAGTTTTTGCCTTGCATCAAGTAGGAACATTTTGAAAACATTTTGAAATTTGCTACAATAGTCATAAGCTTTAGCCCCCTCTCCTCTGGATCATAAGGTGGGAAATAAAGTTCCGAGAAGGTGTTGGTCATGAGCTATTTTTATATCAACAGTTCAGGGTTTTTTACCTATATGATTACGTTTAAGGGTACCTTAAGGGAAGAAACAATTACCATTCTTCTCTGTTTCAATACATGTTACAGCTCAGAATAAAACCACCAAATGCATACAAAGCTGCAACATCCCCAAGCTGATACAAGTACCTATTTTGCCTGCAAGAATTGATTCAAATGCGTGTTGCCCTTAATCCAAGGCTAATACACACACAATGTTTCTCAATGCATATGTATGCGAAGTGGGGGGGTAGGCTAGAGTCTGCGTGCCACAGCTGAGGTCACCATGTGGTTCAAAACCCAGAGGAGTGCCCAGAACCACAGCTGGGTCTCAACCGACTGTGGTCAGCACCAGATGAGTTAATGTAGAAAATGGAAATGACTCAGAAGGTGACTTTGTAGTGAAGGTGTAGCCTCTGGGTGAAGTTTAGGTAGTCTGGCAACTGCTTCGTCACTTTGAATGGTACCTACCACCCACTACAGATTGCTGGACTTGGATTACTGTTGCTAGTGCTCAGTAAACTCATGTTACATAGACCCACAGGTTTCCTGAACAGCTGCTGCTGCTCTTCACTAGAGCTGGGTCAGCTTCTCCTATTGAACAATGCATTTAATTTGGTCCCTTGCATTACATTTACACACAGATTTTCATTATTTAGAATTATTCACTGAATAATGCATGGGAACATCTTGCAGACTGCGTACTCACTTGTGAATGCTGTGCCACAGTTATCGCTTGCTCACTATTTGGACTGTGTGATTGGTCACTGAAGCCAAACAGTATTTCTTCTCCCCAGACCAAGAAACATTTTCAAGTTGCATGTTTTAAAAATGAGAATAATCAGTCATATGCACTTTTTCACCAATACTATTTCCAATTCCTTGAGAATATATTCCTAAGAGAATAAATTTTGTGTGTTCATGTGTGCAGTCAATAAAATGTGAAACAGAACTGCAAATGTAAATGAATAAATAAAGTCAGCTCTCAGCCTAGTGAGCAGAATACTTACCTAGGAAATGGGAAATCTGTGTTCAGCTTCCTTCTCAGCCTGAAGGCATGCAGTCAGCTCCCCACAACTCCTGCGGGGCCATCCTTCCACAGCTGAGTCTTCTAGGCAGTGTCACCCCTCACTCTTCATTTTGAAATTTTCCCTTTTGCCAATCAAAATGAAGGCTGTCCTGAAGCCAGAGAGGAGAAGGAATATTAATAATTAAAAAAAAAAAAAAACAACAACAACAAACCAACCAAAACCACAGCAAAACCCTACCAAAATACCAAAAAGCAAAACTCAAGAAACACAATTTTGTAACCTCACTGCCTGGCAGCTGGTGGGACAAAGTAGCTATGACCCAAGGCCCTTCTCTGTTGAAAACCTCTGAACCACAGCAAGGGAAATGGCAGAGGGCAGCACTGTTGTGGCAAAAGACATCTTCTGAGCAGTGAGGCTTGTTCACCCAGCACCAAGGTGGACTCTGCAGTCTGTGTCCTTAGGGAACGGCGAGCACCCAGGCTACAGCTCTGATTCAGGCACCGTGGAGGAGCAGGAATGGAGGAGAACATCTGGCTTTCTGTCTCCTGCTGATTGGCTCTGGGTTGCTGCTTAGCCAGTACTGGGAATTTGGAGGTTGCCCCTTGGAGCTGTGTTACCATTCCCATCAATTGCACAGGTCCTATTTTGACCTCTAAACCTCCCTGCTGGTGTTGGACACCTGGATATTTAGGCAGCACAAGGTCTACATGGGAAGTCCCAAGCAGATGCTCTGTGTCTGGCCCTTTATGTTCAGTTATTTCTCTCTCACTAACCTGGGAAATTATTCTCACATGTCACACCTCACTGCCAGAGGGGATGTGCAATGCATTGCAAGGCCTCTGGAAGAGCTGACAGAAACTTCTCTTCCGTCCAGCATTCTGTGTCTCGTGGCCTGGAGTGCATCAAAGGCATGGGGGCAGGGAGCAGGGGAGGACTTCCAAGGCAGGCCCAAAGAAAGGCATGAGATGGCCCTTCATGTTTCTAATGAAAAAGTAAGGTTAACTTTTTAACAGATAGCTTTTCAAAAGGATGGGGAAAGTCTTCCAGAGCTGCCAGAGTAACAAAAAAAAATGCCAGAGGCAAGGAAAGGCCAGGGAGAAGCTGTGAAGGTAGAAGTTTTATCAGGAGGAAGGAGTATAAACAGTATTTGATGGGTAGATTTTTAATATAAAAGCAAGAGACCAGTGAAATGGGTCAAAAAACGAGCCCTGTGCAAGAGCCCGTGTTTCTAATAAATGGTATTGATTTTGTAGGTGTCAGGGTTTTAGCCTCAGAAACATATGGTGGATTCTGCACTATATCCTGTACTTTGTTAGCCAAAACATACAACCGTAAGAGGGAGCAACAGAGACAGAGAGATTGAAAAACTTGCTTTTATTTTCACCTGGTGTGCTTGGCTCATATGAACTATAAGGTACAACACGGTGTAAGATTTTTGTGTCTTCAATAACTGAACTTACACACATTTGCTGTTGCCTGCCTTCACCTGCAGTGTCCATAGATCAAGAAATATGGAACATGAAGACAACACTGTGCAGGAGAAGGTACTACCAGAGGAGTGGAGCTACACAGTAAACAGCCCTTGCAATAAATCCATCTCCTCAGAAATGTCTGAGTTTGCCTCCATCATTTAGTGGGTTTGTTTTCACAGCCACAGTTTTGCTCTGTGGCAGTTAGTCCTTCTTTCTCCCTCTCTGTCTTACTCCATCCTTTTTTCCTGCTTCCTCTTGCTTTACATCCTTCCTTCTGCACTTAGAGTTTCTCTTCTCCTATTGTCTTTCAGAAGAAAGGGAAGTCTTGTGTCAGGAAGGGCTTGATTTTTCTCATTTCCTCCTCAAAGGCCATTGGATGAGTCGTCTTTTGTCCATGTTGCTCTCCAGCATTTGATCTCTCTTGTCTCCCAAGAACCAGGAGAATAAGTTGGCTTTTCTCAGTTAAATACACACTTAACAACATAATTCAGATGCTACAAGAGTTAACTGATATTTGTACAGATCCTAAGAGCACTGTCTAAGGACAGCACGCTAATAACTAATCCCCTTCTCCAGGTGTGTCTCCAGGGGAGACACTAGTCACCCCAGAGTGGCCAAAGTGGCTGAAGATCCAACCCAGGCAAGCACCCCAGCAACACTAGGTCATGGAGGGCAAAAGAAGCATTCCCAAATGCTCCTCATCCTGCCATGGGGACAGGGAAAGCTTTCCTTATGGGCTGGAAATAGTAGGACAGTCACAACGTCTGCTGGTGAAACTACAGTGACCTTACAAGATATGTCAAGCTCTTTTTGCCAACACACAGCCCAGGTCCCCCTTTAGCTGAAGAAATCCCACCCAGCCACCTCCCACCCTCCTGGGTTGCTTAAATGCATTAGCTTGACTGCGTTCCTCCTGCTTTGCTGGCAGCGAAACTTCTTTTATGTCAGCATGAAGATGCAAGCACCCATCAAGGCAATTAGACTGCCTAGATGCTCTCCTGCTCAGTGCGGGACATCAGCGCTGAGAAGCTGCTTGAGCAGTGCAGTTTCCTGCCACATCTACTTTGTCTCACATCGTTTAGGAAAGTCCTTTGAACGCAGTCCCTGTGAACAGAGGTGCAGATGCTTTTAAATTGCTGCCTGCCTTTGGTGGCACAACACAAGAGCACGTTAATGTTCTCAAGTTCAGGCCCCTCAGGGCTTGCATTTGAAGACAACTCCTTGTATGTGCCTTTTTTCCATCTGTAGTACAAAACCCACCAGTGATTGAGAAGCATAGTCAACAGCAATATACACTGAAATTAATAGAACTTTGACAGTACAGCAGCAGGGTCCAGCCTAACAACTGAGCACAACACACTGTTGGATGGAAGGCTTGGTCTAGATAATCTGCATTGAGTCATTTGCTGCCCGCCTCACCTCCAGGGAAGACCATCACACTCACAGCTGCCCTGCACCCAAGTGGAAAAAATGATGATTTCTGCAGAAGACCTTCCGGATAACGATGTAAAAAGGCACTCCAGTGCTTCACCCACACCAGCCAGACCGACACCCAGGCCCACCTCACCACACTTTATGCCCCTACCGCGTGTGGCTGAGCGCTTGAACATGTCACTGATCTGTACCAGAGTCAAGCACCCTCCCTTTCCGAGAATTGACAAAGCCAAATGCAACATGAAGTTGATTTTCCAGCCCTTGATACAGAAAAAGCCTTTCCCTTGAGGTGCATGAATAATGGATTCATTTGGTTTGTCAGTGACACCAATAACACGTTTCTTGTTATGAGTCAGCCGAAAGCAGTTTATCTAGTTTTTGGCAAGGGAGAATTCGTTGTGGATTAAAATGCTTAATTTGATCCCAAAACAAGATGTTTCATTTCATTCTTTGGATGGGGGACGAGAACTGTGTCTTATTCTCAATACTAGGCAAAAAGACAGAGGAGGAATTGAGAAAGCTTAAGGTGGGTGTCTTAACATGAAGCAAACAAAGTTGCTTTACAAATAATTTTGCTTCCCAAATTTAATGCAGTTCCCTATTCAGCACGAGAAGAAAATTACTCTTTCTATGATTCATTCTCACATGAAATTCAAAGGGTTTAAAAATATGTCTGATTTTGGAAAGTTTCCTACGTTGCTACATAGCTTTATAGCTCAGGTAAGTTGTTCAGTGTGGAAGGCAAGCTCCAGCAAAGATACTGACCATGGTCAAGGAGAGAAATCCCGGGTGCAGAGTGGCCTAGCATAGCATTGTTTGCAACCTCAGAATAGCGCATGCAGTGCTGGATGGGGGTGAGAAGGTGGAAAGAGAAGGAAAGAGAATGGGGAAGTCTGCAGAAACACAGGATGTGCAAGAAGTACCAGCAGAGTGAATCAGTGTGGTTTTCCAGTAACCATGAAGTTACAAGAGTGGCAAGGGGCAACACCCAGACACAAATTTCAAACTCCTGAAACTTGCAGGCAGGGGAGAGATGGTGGCACTTGGGTCACAGATTTTGGGTTGAGTTGTTATCTCTAAGCAGCATGGCCATTTGAAGAGTACATGAACCCATTTCCTGCATTGCTGTCTCAAGCATCCTTGTTTCTCCTTCTAAGGAGAGATATTCAATCATATGTGTTTCTACACCTAATAAAAAGATGTGATTAGGTTTAAAAAAAATCTATAAATGTTATAGAAAATGAATAACAATAATAAACTCAGTACATTATTGCATTCCTTTTAATGGCATACACACAAGCAAGGAATGAGTACAGAATGCATCCCTGCTTGCCTCACCCCTGAATATGAGGTAAGAACAGGAGCAGGGTTCACAGTCTTAAGCAAAGCAACCAAGGTGCCTGAGACAGGCGTGAGGCTGGCTGGTCACTGGGGAAGACAGACCGTGGCTGTCTAGACCATAAATGACACTGTAAACTCAAGAATTACATCACTAGGGTGTTAAAAATATGAACACTTGGACAAAATTTCAGTAGGAAGCTAAATAGCTGCATTCGTCTAGAGAAAGAGCATGTCTACCTTCCAGTCTCTCAAAAGCTGCTTTAGCAACACACCACATTGGGAAAAAGGTGACTTAGTGACTACGCAAGAAGTACCTTTTGTGCCTGGGGTAAGGATCTGGCCTTCTGTAGGACCTCAAGCAAACTGCAGGGCAGAAATGGAGGATGGAGTTGGAGCCGGAGCTACAAAGGAATGACAAGAGATTAATGCCAAACAGTGCTGCTAGCCAGAGGTGGCCGCAGCTGGGCAATTGCAATTCAGGCACGGGACACTCCTTCCCTGCTAGCACAAACCAGGAGAACAGCAGGTAGGTGGCTGAAACATGCTCACTCCTGTCCCTGCGCCTGCAGTGATATGAGCTGTTCCTCCACAAATTATTCCTAAATTCTACCCTCCCTCCCTGACCAAAGTCAAAGCTGGTTTCCCAAAGTCCTATTTGCATCACCCTTGTTAAGAGATTCCATGCACACACATCATCCTGATACAGATCTATGGCCTTGAGAGAAGACTAGAGCAGCTGCAGAGTATTTGATGTTGCAGCGGAAGTATAAATTTTAGGTAATACAAAATATTTCTTTATCCTAGATGTTGACAATATTTCAGTAGAGTAAATAAGAAAATAGCCTGCAACCTAAGGATTTGAATAAAACGTGCCAAAAGCAGGTTCTCAAAAAATTGCTGTGTTACTAAATTACCTTTATTTCAAAGCAGTAAGGGGGAAACTACATCATCCCTCTGCCATTGAGTACAAAGCGTCCCTGTTTGGGATCAATGAATAGGCATGTGCAGCCAACCTTCTTGCAATTGCCTGTAGGTTATGAATTTGGAAGTGGGTGGAAAATTTCAGATTGAGCCTGAACATTCACTTGCATCTGGACTTTCATAAAACAGCCTAAAGGGAATGTTGCTCTAAATTTTAAATCACACTGAACTTGATGAAAGGCTTGACATGATCTACAGGAAAAGGTCAGAAAAGCTGTAAGTGTTTATTTCAATGAGATTAAACCAGTGCTTTCAATCTTGCTTTTACACTTGCATCTACGTATTCCCTTACAATCTCTACAGAGCCCTTCTAGTTCTTTTTTGTCCTAGGCAATCTTTAGCACACACATTTTTTCTCTGTTAGGTCATACAGAGAAAAAATCAGGAAGGCAAAAGCCCAGCTGGAACTCAACCTGGCGATTAATATAAGGGACA
>JAOQGH010000019.1:21553189-21581620 GCA_025769975.1 Gallinago jamesoni | reverse complement strand
GTTGTGAGTGTGGGGTTTAGTTGGTGGGTGGTTTTTTTTGTGTGTGTGTGGGGGGGGGGTGTTGTTGTTTGTTTGTTTGTTTGTTTTTGTGGTTTTGTTTTTGTTTTTGTTTTTGTTTTAATGTGGCTGGACTCAATGATCTCAAAGGTCCCTTCCAACCACTAAGATTCTGTGATTCTGTGATTCTGTGATTCCATGGAAGGCAACGTATGTGGCAGACAGCCCTGTAAGGGACTGGGGCAGTGGAATCTGTAGGCAACTGCATCACAATTGAAAATGTAAGCTCATCAGTAGAAAAAGCAGATGGACAAGAAAGAGGAGGCTTGGGCTGATTCAGGAACACTAACTCTTTCAGCAGGAAGGCTAAGGGTGAGCCTGCTGATGGCAACAGGTAACAAAAGGTACCTTCACTGCTGAGAGACTGTGAAGAATATATTGGACAACACGGCTTGACAACATGGCTTCATGTAGATCATGTACAAGACTGTCCAAAGTGCAGCTGGGGAGTCGCCACATTGCACTACCATTTGGGGAGGAAAAAAAATCAAAGAAGAAAATGAGACTAGACAAAGCAGGCCAAATCACTATACTCTTCTCACAGAAAAGAGGTGTCAGTACATGCTGAGGTGCTCGTGAAGGGTGCCAGAGACTTCAATAACAAAGGACCAAAGAGGAACATTTTATCAACTGTTTGGGCTAGTCGGCTGCACACATTGCAAAACACAGATGTGTCTGCCCTGCAGCACACTTAGGGAAAACTCACTAGGCATTCCTGATCTTCAGCTGTGTCTACTCTGGGCTACAAGCAGCATTGCCAAGCTGTGTTTGAACTCTGCTTAAACGGCTGATGATTTCTATGGCTAAACTGCTGGAGTGTGAACTCAGTGCCGTGCCCTGCGTAGGAATTTGGAACCTTTGTGTCTAAAGCCAGTTGATGTGTGCACCCTCACTCTTGAAGCTGGCTGCTAAAGTTATTGGGTATAAAGAAAAAAAAAATAATGACAGGGCTGTGCTGGTAAGGTCTGATATTACTAATGATATGTTCTTGCACATACAAAAAAGACACATTTTAAAAATAAAGGAACTCTGTGTTTAAATTGGAAGAGGATGCCACTTCAATTTACTAAAGCCGAGTTTAACCCTTGTCTGTTTGACACAACCATTTTATAAACTGCATGGAGCTACTTGACACTGACGTGGTTCTTGTTCTCCTGCCTTAGGATATTATTTACAGCAGTTTTCCTTATTATTTGCTATGTGCACTTTCTTGACATTTGAATCACTGAGCTGATTTGCACTTGCACTGCCAACTTATTAGCTTCAGATTTTTACCCTGCCTACCATGCACAAAGTCTGATCTGCTGTGTGTGTATGGTGTGTATCAATGATGATTTCCAAGGCAAATTCACATTTGTGATAATTTAGAGGAAAAGCATTGTCCAATGACAAAACACAATTCTTTAGATGGATTTTGGCATTGTTACATAACATACAGCCACAAACTACCTCTCCTGCACTACAGTGGCTTGAGTGCTACTTAAAAGACCATAGCGAGCATAGTTTGAGAGCATGTGCTTTCCAGTGTTTGGACGCACGACAGATGAATTCTTGGTTTAGTTTTCTCTATACCGTCTTCTCTTGTTTCTGTCCCTGCCCTAATATATGGAATTCGTGGTCTACAAACAAAAGCAAGTAATCTGTAATGCAACAGCAGGAAGAAACCTGTTCATGTTATGAATGTCAGGTTGTATAGGATCAAGTGCAGGCATGAATGGCTGCATACGTATCATTTCTTAAAGTGATGTTGCCTCTCAGGAGTATTTGCCAATTTCCAGTTTAGGAAGTTACATTGCTGCTCATTTAGGCTTGCATGCAGAAATGAAGTTTATAGGTACTATTTGGAAAATAGTTACTCAAGTTGGATCACTGTATCTCCATAATGACTACTGCATGTATGTAATAACTATGTGTTTAAGCTGTTGAGTATTTTGTTCCATCTGGCCACTTTGTTTGTACTGCCTACTGAAAGTGAATGATGGTGAAATTCTCCCAGGTTAGAAGCAAACCTCATACAGTGTCCTGTGATCACTGAGTTAATAGGGCTGTCCTGCTGAGGCAACAGGTCCACAAAGTTGAGGTGCTGTAGCTAATATCATTCAACACCCAGGACATCCCCAGTAAAAAAGAGGATGGGTGTAGGGTGAAAGCGAGTTTGAGTGACATTTAAATAAAGGCAGCAGTTTATAGTAGTATGATACTGGACAAAACTAAAATCTCCTCACTTCAAAGAATGAATGGTTTCCTATCTCGAGCATTTCATGATAAATGTTTGCCAGGATTTTTATTTTAGTCCGACTATTTACAGTGGCTGTAATACTATGTAAAAGACTGTGGCAAGACATCCCCAGGGGCTTGTATTACTATTTGGCTTTATACTTCTTTCACTACTTCCAATAAATCATGAACTTCTTCAGAGGTGTCAGAGGGCATTCCATTTCCTCAACTGCAAATGACAAATGATGAATAATACACATGGCTGACTTCCCTCCCTCCCTCCCCCCTCCCTAAATTCTTATCTAGCTCTCCAGTGACTCCAGCTGTTGTGTTTGGTCTGTTTTTGTGGATGACCTGCACAATGACTGTGAATCTCTCAGATTTCATGTATGAAAATCATTCTTTTTCAGTGCTACACATATGTATGCATTGTATTCAGCTCATTTACTGTAAATGTGAATTTAGCAGTTCTTACTTCCCACTTGAACATACAGAAACACATGAAAATAGGGGAAGCATTTTATGGAAATAATTATTATTATGTTGAACTTAGGTACCAAAGTAATCATGTGAGTAAGCATGTAGCAAGCCTACTTTGTACAGTCTGTGCTAAAGAGCATGACTTCATTCTTGTTATCCAAGCTAACTAAAGCTAGTAAAAATGTGTCTTTAAAAGGTGCAATCATGCATTCCAAAAAGTTACAGCTTATGTTTGTGGTAGCTATAAACAAAATATTTTTGCTCAGTCTCCATATTAGAAGAATTTCACTGGAGGAGGTATTTGCATTTTGGGGAGGATTGGCTGGAATAATAGGAGACTCACATGTTAACAGACTCAAAGAGAGGAGTTATTAATTCAACAGTAGCTATGATGCAAAATAAATTATGAATCCTAATAGAAGTTTCATCATCCTGTGTTGGCTTTTGTCCTTCTGGGCACAGTTTACATCATTTGTGAATTAGTATAACAAAGCACACTCACGTGTTCTTCCAGCCCCACGCAGCTTTGGGTGCCTTGGGAGCTGGCTTTGTCAACTTCCTGCTGTGGGAGAAATCTCTTGGGTGAAATTTACCTCCCTTCCCAACAAGACCCTTAGCTGCTGTGTCAGGTATGAAGTAGGCATAACACCTGCGGGTGACAGAAGCACTCCTCTGTCCCATCATAGACACTCATGAGCTGAATGTCACACTGATGGTTCTCTATTGTAAAATGGGTACTGCTAAAACATCACCTAAGAACTGAACACCCTTCAGCAAAAAAAGACATGAAATAAGCCACAGGCATCCTCAAATCTGTCCCTTCCTGGTTGAGTAGGTATCACTAAAGCCAATTTCTTCTTGCTGAGGGGAGACTTGAAGCAGTATTCTCACAGTGCTCTTTGGGGAAGAGTAGGGGCACTCTCACAGTGCTCTTTTGGGGAAGAGAGGCTATTGGGAACAGCCTCTTCTGCACATGACTTTAACCAGAAAATTTTTAAATTGGGAATGACAATACATGTTTCAAGACAATAGACTTTAAAACATTTTTAACCAATAGATAAGGTTCCTCAGCTGCCCTCAGGTTTCTTGTTTATTATGTCATATTTTGTACTGAATATAACAAGCTTCACCTGTGGGAAATCTGTCAAGAGAAGCTATGATGAAGGAAAAATTCCTTTCCAGACAATCTCTTTCAGACCCATGTAAAGATGGTTTTCTCATGTGCCGCAAACTTCCTGCCACCTGGAAGGCACCTGTTAGCTCTCAAGCCTGGGAAATTCCCAAAGCTTAAACCTGAACAGGTCATTGACCCGGCTGGCTGCCTTCTGCTCTGTCCGAAGATTACAGATGGCTACTATGAAAAAAAAACCCACCTGATTATTTTTTGTTAATTAAAAAGTCCCTACCAAGCAAACCATATTAATTGATTACCATCATTTTCAGAAAAGGCTGCATGATAGTACGTAATTCCTACAGTCATCAGTCTTATGACCCAATAGGAACGTGCAACTTGCCATGGATTAGGAAGAAGAGATTAAACTTGGTCTTTCTGAAAAGGCATACAAGAGAGGAAAGACTGGTCGACATCAGCTGAAGAAATCAACTCTGCTTAGAAAGCCATATTTGAGGCAATTGACTTTAATGTGACCCAATCAGGAACTATTTAGAAGACCAACTAGTTGCCCAGTACAGCTTCATCATAAGCATCACTTAGTTTTGCCAAGCCCAGATTGTGTTCAAACTGAATTTCTAATCTGCAGTTTAACAATAGGCCTCAGAGGGTCACGGTCTGAGAATGTGGCTGCGGCACACGTGTTCCTCACGTTACCCAAGTCATGCTGTAAACACGATGGGATACCAATGTTTTGTAACTATATCCATCTTTAGACCAGTTTCTACAGAGCAGATAAGATCAAAACAAAAGCTCATTGACCGTCTTACATGTAAAGATTCCATTATCTTTGTTACAGAAATCACTGAATGCAGCTTACTTCCCACTGCACATTTCAGTCCATGTTGTCTCTGACACTCTAAAATTCTCTTAAGACCTGAAAGCACTCTTTCTTTATGCTTATTAATTTTACATGGTACTTTGAGACAAGTTAATAATAAGATCCAACTCATCCACCGTCCCACTGTTGAGGAACCAAAATGCATGGATGAGAAACCTAGAGCTAACAGCAATCCTATTCCGATAAAGCTGATTTTATCCAGCTGTGTCATAAAGCTAAACAGCCTGCTGCTCCTGATCCCTCCAACCTTGTTCTGCTCTGTGGAAAACAGTAAACAATCCCACAAGTGTTACCAACTTATAACTTAATTTTCCTTCCAACTACTACATAAATTATGTTATTGCCATCTATATCTGAGGTTCATATGCTACCACACTGATACTATCTGTGCAATGGAGACATAGATTGATAGGGAAGGGGAAGGGATAATTTTGAATGGAAGGATTCTTTCTGTGTGTCCCCATGCCAGCATTGGAGGTATAGGTGATGCAAGGAGACACAGGCCCATGCTGAGGTCTTTAGATACTAGCATAATACAAACATTTACCCTTGTCTGACAACTTCAATTCAGGAATTATTAATTATCACAGGAAGCCACAAAGCAGCTTGCAATGAGTGATTTATTCGCGTAATGTAGCCACTGCTGTATTTGTGACTCGTCAAATACAAACAGTAGGTTTCTCATCATTATTTGCTGTTCTGAAGTTTACTGAAGTAAACTCCCACCATCCACAAAAGTACAGCCTTGTTTAAAGATTGAAATTGTTGCACAGGTTTTGCTTGTTGTTGCAACTTGAGTCACATGCTGTGGATCCCTCTTGGGGTACTATTTCACTTAGGAGTAGGACCCTAACCTGAGAAAGCCAGGACAGATGCAGAAGAAGGTTAGAAAGAAAACCAGGTCTTTGGAAGGAAAGCCTGCTAAATATGTTCATGGACCTACAAGAAATTGAATTAAATGTTTTAGTGCTTGTCTGCAGAAAAACCCATATTTGATTTGTGTGCACAAACCACAACTTTCAGGAGGCAGGTGCATTTGTGATGGCTGTGTAGGTTACTCCACAGACCATGTGCTCTCACCTATCATTTGCACCAAGGCATTTCTTATGCACATAGAGGTGAAATTGCTCCTGGAAACACTGCAGCCAAGCCCCTGCTTGGCTTGTTGGAAGGACAGAGCTGCCACTTACGTGACCTGAGGACACCTGTGTTTGTCCCACCCTGCCCTGTACCATACCAGTCTGCAGCTCACGTCTCTGGCCTGAGGTTTTGAGGAAGGTTGCCTTGCTCCCCACTCTGTGTGTGCACTGGCACAGCACCTACCTGACCTGAGCGTTCTCCTCTGAGCAAACTGGAAATTAGGAAGCTTCTGGGAGGTTTGCAGGAGGAATTTTCTCAAGATATGAAAGGAACTGTATAGTACTGCACCTCCAGCAGAGGGGGAAGCAGTCAATCATCTGCTTCTATCAGAGTGGATTCTGCTGCTCCATTGTAATACCCCCAGTCACATCACAGTTCAGAAGACACAAACAGTACAAGTCATCTTGTTTTCTCTGGCACAGGGATTTTTCAGCATCTTTCCATCAGCTCCCAGTTGCATCTTTCACCCCAAAACAACCTGGCCCCCTTTTCACTTCCCTGTGAAAGCGTGACCCGAGTCCAACCATGCAACACTCCCTGCCTTGTCTTTGAGCCTCCTCAGACATACTGCACAATTTTTCACCCTACAGTCAACATACTTTTGTCCCACATGGTTCACTTGGGGCAGGAGGCTGCAACAGGCTGCTGGCACACACCAGGAGATCCTGCACCAGGGGACATTTTGTTCTGTGGGGAACAACAAGGAAAAACAATAAAAAAAAACAACCACAGAAAAAAATGTGCTGTCACCAGACCTCATGCAAGAGAAAGGGAAGAAGACCATGTTAGCAAGCCCCAGGAAGGGCACCAGCAATGTCCAGCAGAATAGCAGTACTCCTGCCCTTAACACCCCTGGTCCTCACTCTGTGCTGCTTTCCAGAGTGAGGATGTTATCCCTGGCTCAAGTCCAAATAGTGTCACCGTACTCAGGCTACAGATCCGTTTTGCCATCTGGAGCATGGCAGGTGAACCCATGCCCTCGAGCCACCAGATGATGCTGCACAGCTGCCCTGCTCCAGCTGAGCTGGCTCCCTCTTGCTAGAATCAGGGAAGGATCCCCTCCGAAAGCACTCACAAGATCTTGGGTGAAAAGTTTTATTTAGCTACAGCTGACGTTAATGATGCAGCACGCTTTTGTCTACTGCTGTCTATAGAAAAGTCAGAAGCCTATTAAAACTTGTAAGAAAAGGATTAAGAATAAAGTTAGTGACAAGAAGGTAGGTTTCCCTGGGATTAATTTTAACAAAAGTAGGAGCTTGGTGATTGTACCCAGTATACAAAAAACTAGACCTGTTGCTCACATTAGGATTTATTTCAGGAAATAAAAGATAGGAAAGATGCTAGAATGCCTTTATGCACTGTATCACACACACATAGGTAAAATTACATGCTCTGAAAAGGGCTATGGTTCCCATATTGCAATTGGAAAAGCTTTTAGCTATCAAACATATTATTTTGTTATGTGCTGGCAGCATCTAAAGTGTTAGATATAATCCAGCGTTTCTTAGATGCCATTGGAGAGTCAAATGGTTTGAAGAACAGAAATGACAAACTTCACTTCAGGCAGAAGCCAGTATATCCTCGTCCAGAATAACAGCTACATCTTTTAAGACCTTTATGGGATTTATTATGGTGGTGCCTATTAACATCAACACATTTAAGAATGTGTCAGTGTTTCCATTATAAACTTCTATTTTAAAGCATTTTATAAGTCAGTTGTAAACACATGGCACTTGGCAGACACAGACAAAATTCATCTGTTTCTATACCAGGACTTTAAAAAGTGTGCACGCACACACATATAAAAGCAATTGTGGGATCTTGGTCTTTATTGCAGTTCTGTAGCCCAAAATGATCTAAATCAAAAGTATAGTTTGTCTTCAGCCTCTGACAAAGCCCTTTACTTTCACTGCTCTCCTGTTGTAGCCAGTTATAATTTGTTTTTCAAACTTTAAAAGCAACTGCTGTTTTACAGTACCCACTTCTCTTGAGGGTTATAATATTACCGCCACAGGATTTTCACCTAAGGAGGGAGCCTCCCTCGTTCTTCCCATGCACGTTTCTGCAGCAGGCCTGTAATGAGGTATTTGGTAAACAAGCAGCAGTCTGAAAACCTCCTTTGGCGGGTGCTTTCAAAGGCTACCTTTAAATAGGAGAATTCTTTTTTAAACGCTATGCTGCAAAGAGCTTTGACACATTTGTAAAACATCAGCAAGTGCAACAGAGATGCCAAGAAGCAGTTTAAGTTTTATTTTTCACTCCTGTTCTGCTTCTTATTTTAAGTCATTACCAAAAAAAAAACAAAAAAAAAAAAAAAAAAACCCAAAGGAAATGCAATGAAAAGCTTCTCCATTTAAGAAAGGCTGGCTGTTCCCTGCCAAACCACCTCCCTCGTGTCATCTCTGAATCTCTTGAGGGGTGCTGTGTCTCCCACAGGTCTCTCCAGGGACCTGTCGGCGGAGCTCTGCAGGGAGGGGTGGAAGCGGGAAGTCAACCCCAGCAGCTCCGGGCAGATGCCCCCAAGAACAGTGTCCTTTGCACAGATGGCCAGACTCCTGCCAGCTGCTGAAGTAGGGGGCTGTGTGCTCCTCCTCCAAGTCCTCTTTTTAAGTACTTTAAGGAAGTGAGAAGCACCATTGACCTCACAGGAACAATTCAAGCAGAGAATGTCACCGTCTCCTCCCTTATGTCCCTAATCCAGAGACCTAAATCAATAAGAGTGTTCCAGACTTACACCCGGTCTTCATGTTAGGGATCCCTGAGGTCTGCTGGGGGAACTGCTACTCACCCAGGATATAGCATAAAAATTTGTGGAAAAAACCCCAAAAGGGAGACGTATTTAGTCGTTTGGCATTACAGCTTCCAGAGACCTGTGTCTTCTTGGTGCTTTCTGTAGTGTCGAGAGGGCTCTGTAATGCTGCCGACAGTGAAATAAATGCAGCAAGCTCAAAATCACCACTGTTTGTTTAAAGCCAGGCATCAAGAACCCACTGAACAGGCCAAGGAATGTTCTTTATAGCAGAATTCCAAAACTCTAACATTTCTGAACATAATCACAAATGCACAGTGTGGCAGTTCAATAAGCAGCTTAATTCCTCACAATTCTTACATACAGAAAAATCACCAGAATTGCTGGCAAGTTGAAACATCTGCAGAAAGCCAAGAGCTGCACAAAAGAGCGTTCACTTCAAACAAAAGCACGGAGGTGGTAGTCGCTCAAGGTCACGGATGGGACGGGGTTGCATGGGATGGGATGACCCAGCACAGGGATGCTCTAAGGAAGGAGTGTGATCTTTCTCAGTCACATGCCCTGCAAAGGGCTCACCTTGCTGCTATAATCCTCACCACCATTTGTCCAGCAGAGAAGCAGTTAGTACTAGGGAAAGAGGAAACAAGCAGTTTCTCCAGGTCTACCTATGCCCGTGGTTCATACAGACATGTAGTGTGAACAGAAACAAACCTGTTGTCTGGTTGTTTTGTGCCCCTTCCTGTCCTCTGGCCCAGCTATGTCATGTCCTTTTGCAGGGTGTACGTGCTGCTTGGAAAGGCTGAAACTACGGATATCAGCTAGTGAGCCATCCTGTTCCACGCATCAATCCGCAAGTGTTTCATCCAACTGCAACACCTGACAAAAAGCTTGGCCTGTGGTTAATAGTCACGTTTGGCCTTGGACACCCCCCTTGTCCCCCCACCACAAGGTCAGTCTACCTTTGCCCACGCTGAACATGCCTGCCTGTCAGCACACACTTGAATTGCAGCAAAGTTAAAAACCCCTGCGAAATTACTGGCAAATTCAGGCCCTGAACTCAGTGGTTGCTGAAGCTCAGGCTTCTGCTCAGAGCTATCAGTGCAGCTGCACTTCTCAAGCACCAGTCCAAACACTAGAAATGTCTTTCGTTTTATTTCCCATCAGTAGAAAACAGGGACTCAGGATTGATGCTGCTAACAGATAAACTAGACGCATTGTGAGTAACATGGGGTGAGCAACAAGATAGCTCAGGGAGATTGCCAATATGGCCAGCATGCCAGAAATACATGTTATTCTCCAGTTCAGCGGGATAAACAGGTGCATAAACTAGCATTTTCACACTGGGCTAAACAGAGTAAGTGCCATTTTAGTGCACCAATTAGATCTC
Organism: Gallinago jamesoni; assembly: GCA_025769975.1. NCBI lineage: Eukaryota > Metazoa > Chordata > Aves > Charadriiformes > Scolopacidae > Gallinago > Gallinago jamesoni. The sequence goes on along the minus strand of JAOQGH010000019.1, from coordinate 21,571,578 downwards.
CCACACACACCCCCAAACTAAACAGACCATCTGGTTACTAGACAACAGGCAACTAAAAGACCAAATCATCCTGTCTGGTTTGTCTGGACTTTTGTAGGCATAGAGAACTTGTGCTTTGGCAGTGTATATGCTTAGTGATGTGCTCCAAACTCTTGTTGGTAATTACTGTTTTCCTGATTTGATTCTTTCTGATGAGACCAAATGTTGGAAAATCTTTGCCTTTTACCTTTCTTTTCAGCTTCTGGCTTTTGTGGCCTGTGTTTCACATATAAGGAAGTCTATAGGCTCACAAAATGAATAACATCAAACTCTGAATAGGATCATCTCACCTCATGAGCCATGCCTCCTTCTTCCACAGCTGAGAACAGCATGCATAGTCCCTAATTATCTCCGAGAGGCAGGAACCGACCAGTGTAAGGCTTGAGGTTTCCACAACAAAACCAAACCAAATGCGGCCAAACTCTGTTTGCTACATTAAGGTAATGTAGCCCAGTATGAGGAAAGTGGTATGCTGCTGTATATGTTTTGTGAGTGGTAAAATGGAAAAAGAAAATTGTTGCGGTATGGAAGAAGTCCTGGATCATTGCAGATGGAGACCACAGAGACAGTTGGGAACATGCAGGCTGTGAAACCAAAGTTGTGCCAGTACAACAGTTAATCTTTCTCATATGGAATAATTTTCCCATAAAAGACTGGGAGGTTCAGAGCAGCTTGAGAACTTTGTGAGTATAATCTCCCTCTACAATCACCTCTCCATAAGGCAATGCTGAAGTTTCTTTTTTGGTATTTAGGTATCACCTCACACTAAAATTTCCCCACATGCCTATTAGGCTTCTCAGTTGCCCATTATGTGATTTAGACATAGTACATGAAGGACTCTCTAAATGACTAAGTAGTAGCCAAGCAATAATGCTCACTATAGAGCATCAAAAGTCTTGTAGTGCTTTGTGTTTTTAATTCAGACCCTGGACTCTTGAGAATGGCTGAAGAAGTTCAGCTTTCAAAACAGAAAGCCCCCAGACCTCGCAGCATAACCACAGTAGAGGCAGTCTCCTCAAGGATGCAAAAATTGCAGTGTGCTGGGGAGCAAAGTATGCACAGGGTCATACGTTTGTACTGACACAGAGGGATGATGGAGCAAAGACATCCTGAAAAACCAGGCAGAGGCTTCCCCTGGTTACTACTGCATCCACACCATACCTGGAAATCAGCCATCAGGTGTTTAGAGAAAAAAGGCTTTCAAACTCAGGGAACAAAATATCTTCCAAAATACCTTCCTACCCTCTCTCCCACCAAAACCAGACAGAGAGGAGTGAGGGTTGCCACAGAGCTGTCATCACAACTCTGTATTCAAGGTGAGGCAGGCACAGCATGGCTGTGAAGAAATTCTTCTTTAAGTACATTTGTTCCTTTCAGCAAGAAGTTAGCAGGACAATCATGTCTTCCACTTTGGTGGTTAATTTGGGAAATTTTTAGTTACCATACTGTTTTAAAGTGTACTAAACATGTTCAAAGTGTCAATTAAAAGCACAAAAGAAATAATGTTTCCTTCAGAAACTACGGTTTCCACTCATTTAAGTGAGCAACTGCTGTTAAATATTATACAAATAGGATCTTGCTGGGAAAGATTTTCATGCAATTTTCCCTGCTGCAACTTTACCCTCCTGAATTTGTTTCCTTGAGCCGCTAAGACTTCCTTTACACTGTAGGCAAGACAGCCCAAGAAGGGCCAACCTTTGTCCTGGAGTGGACCATTTGTGATGCTTCTGATAAGAGATGAGTCGTGGTCTGCCTGACTTGTTTACCTGTGCATTGGAAAGGCAATAAAGAAAGCATTACAAATAGTCATTGTGCTGTTTAATGAGATTCAGGTCATCTGGAATTGGAGGCCACCAACCTCAAATGATTTTTCCTGCCCACTGACTGGGCAGAATTTGGCACTACTTCTCTCACTGCTGTTCTTATAACTAACAGGCTTCCCAAAAGTGTCTGCCAAGATTAGCCTTGATGTAATTCCAGCAGCTTCACCAGAGCAATATTTAGCTCTGTCCTTAATCACCCCCATCCATTTTTCGACTTTCCAGAAACCTTCTATGAACAGTGATTTGCCTTTGAGTCCTGGGATGCCAAACCAAGACCTCTCTGTGGTCAGACCAGCAATTCCAAGGTCAGAGTGGTGGAAAGGCAGACAGTGCTGGTTCTGCACACTTGCTGTGGCTGCTGCCTTAGGACTCAGCCCACTAGCCCTGACAGTAAGCACGACTGAACAGCTCTCTTCTCATCCACTGCTTCACTTCCAATACCATGGTTACCAAGCAGTAGCTCCGTTGTTCATTTTACATCATCAGACCACAGGCACATCATTCTTCCAAGTAAGCATTTTCCCAAATACAAAGTTCTTGAAATGACACAAACAAAAAAAAAACCCAAAAAACAACCAAAAAAAAACCAACCCAAAAACCAAAAAAACCCACCAAATGCTAGAGAGGAAGAAAAGGACAGTTGTAACAATGCAATTCAGTCAGTACAACACTCAGTAAGATAACTCACTGGCTAGCTCCTGGAACAGCTCATGATTGTGACACTTTCTTCTACACATACATGCTCTCTACAGCAAGAGTTATAGAAATCTGCCAAGATTGATTTTAGAAACAACTTGTGCTTCATATCCTATACAAGTTAACAGAAATCTTTCATACCATGACGCTGCAGATGTCTGCAAATAAAGCAGCTGATGTAACTTTCTTTTTTATGGCAAGTTCTTTCTCTTGGAGCATATAATGCTCTACTTTTACTAACTTCCAGGATTCTGATACTACCTGTAAGGATGATTGCAAACACTTCAGCTGACAGCGAGGTGTTACTTGACATGGACGGCCCAGGGTGTTAGCAGAAGCAAGAATTCTCTTCTCATGTGGGGTATGGAGTGTACACTACTACGGGGTGGGGGGGCAAATCCCAGAAATCTCTTCTCTCAAGTAAAGGTATCCCATATGCTCTTCAATTAAGAATCTTTCACCTCATATTCAGTGTAATTTGCAATACACTGCAATAACCCTAAATCTCTACTACCTGTTGCACTGCCACCAGGGAAGGGTTGGACATAACTTTTTGTGGATTGTGTTCCTCCCTTCCCCATTTATCCTTTCAGAAAGTATACTTTCAAGAGGACAAGCTGTTAAAAGGGTGGAAAAATATTTGTCTATGAACACTTTATCTCTAGCCAGTACTGAAGAGCAACAGAATACCTAAAGATATTGCACTTACCAATTCTGTAAAGGTATCAGCTATATTGCTGTTTTTCCAAATTACATCCTGCATTAAAAGCAGATAAAATACCAGAATTTTTGTTTTTTAAGTCAGAAAAGGAAGGCTGGGTGATTTTTCAGTAAAATTCCGTATTTTAATCAAATTGAAGGTATGTCGGTGAAACAAATTTACTCTACAGCAAATCCACTCTATGGAACTACAAATCTAAATTGGTACAACTTGGAAAGCAGAATTTCCCCCAGTTTTAATGCACTTATGTTACTTACACCCACTTATATGAAAAACTTAATTGCCACTAAACAAACCTGAAAGAAAATTGTAGCTCAAACTAATTTGACAGAACACTAAAGCACTATTGAAAAGTAACTTTCACACACTTCCGAAAGCTTGCAGCAGGAAATTTTGTATGGATATACAAAGAAAATGATGGAATATGGGCTTTCTATAGAAGAGAAACTTACTAATGCAAAGAACTGTATCTTCTGTCCTTAAAAATACTAGGACACCAATTTCAATTTTTGATAGTTAAAAATAGAAGTCCTCCAGAATTTCATCTCTGCTGTAAGAACTCTTCACTTGGTCATCCTGTCTGTCCTACTAGAGAACCACCATGAAATTCAGTCCAAGTCTTCTTGTTGCAGAATACTACCTGCAATTTCTCTCAAACAATCTAATAAATTCCTTGTCATGTACATGCAATGCAGGTTTAGCTCCACTGCCATAGCATTAAAACCAAAAGATTTTGAGAATAAGACATGAAGTACTCCATGGAAAGCAGTCTTGGATTTCAGTTGCACTTTAAAGTCTGAGTCACCCTTATGTGCCTTTCTTCCTCTTTTTCATGCTTTAAAGTTGTGTGGTTTTCTCTAATGGCAAAACTGGATGTGAAAATAAAATAGTAACAAGCTAAAGGAAAGCAATGTGATTTGGGTAAGAAAAATATATCTGGTTTCTGTTCTAGCAGAATCAATAAAGAAAATCTACAAGCAAACTTATGGGCAAAACGTTTCTTCAGCTGCGAGACAGAAATAATATCACAACTTCCAGGATTTCACTGAACTCACCAAAAGAATGAAGATTCAACAGTAGCCTATGATATGGAAGAATAATGCTCAGTTCCCTTCACTACTAAAGAGCAATCCTGGATTTAAAAAAGTTCTCATTTAAAGGAGTGTTTAAAAGCACACAAACACTTGGAGACAATGAAAGCAGTGGTGTTCAGCTTTGTATCTCAAATATATGGCTTTGGAGAGGAAGAATTTGAGTTATTGTATTTTGACTAGGCTTCTTTATACTTCGGAACTTATTACAAGATGTAGTTTCAGAAATGACACCAGAAATATTTGACTTGTTTTCACCAAAAGAGCACTCAGACTTTTTCTTGTGGAATCCATTCCTGGGCTCTTGCTATCTCCACAAAAGAATAGCAGTACCTATATAGACACGTTTGCTAGAGAATTGTTCATCAATCTCCTGTTCTTGAGATGTGAACTGCACTGCACAGCAGACACAGAAGAGATTTTACTAAATCATGAAAACAAACCCAAAAAACTGCCATCAGTTCTGAAAGCAGAATAAGCCACTGTGCTCATCAAAAGCAGGTGGCAACAATCAGGACTGCATTTAACTCTAAAGCTCGGTAGGCTTCAGTTTTGCAATCTACATAATCCACAACATCCTTAATACTCAATTATTTGTAAGAAGCAAAAAACCAACCCCACACATACACTGTTACAGTAGGGAGTACCCCTCTCATTCCTTACTTTCAATAGGAGAAAACTCATCTAGGACAACATAATGAAGCAAAAATGTAACAAGGGATTCCATACTTGGAAGGGATAGATGATGCAGAGGTCACAGGTGGTTAGTACCATTAGCCCAAGACAAGCTGTTTGCAAGGCTTGATAAAGACTCATGTTTTACATGGCAAGTTGTACAAAGATTCAGACCTTTTCCTCCTCAATCTTCCAGTGACACTGTCAGAATTCATGGTTACACTGGCATCTCTGATAGTTGCTTGCTTCAATGCTAATACTCTTTTCAGCTCAAGATACTAAAAAGAAGAAAGTGAAGGTGTTCAGATCAGGTAGTCAACTATGCCATCACATAACATTCCTAAGATGATAAAGATGTTGATAAGGCAGAAATCTTGTCTGCAGTTTTCAACCATGCTGTATCCCATTCTTCACTTGAGACTGGAAAACTCATACAACTCCTACGGAGAAAGAGCTCCAAAAAGCAGAAATGTCAGCTGTCAGTTTGTAAGAACTCCACACCGGGTGGAACGAGCTGCACACCTCAAAAATACACAAGATACTTTAAAAAAAGGCAATCCACAAACAGCAAGAACTTGCTGTTATATTCACATACATTCGCAGCATGTCTCAACTCCCGTGATCAACCAAATAATCCACTGGGTGGGAACACACCACCACTGACTCTACCATCCCACCAGGGCAGCAGATCATGGTTTGCTGTTCATTGTAGAGACCATGTATCTTCAATCACAGGCAGCATTTAGGCCCTCCTCTGATGCACCAGATTGTCTTGCACCAGAAACCATGAAAACTGCCATTCCTCACCAGATTTTTGAGGCACAAAACATTTCTTTCCTGGCCTCAGTGGTCATATTGCTTACCAACATCATGCACCAGAGTTGCAAGCTGGGCATATGAACTATCCGCACACAATTCAACTCCAGTAACAGACACTATAAAGGAGGCAGAATCAACTTTCAAAAAACTAATTTTAATCAAAACAAAAAAATTGTTGATCATTAACAAGTTTATAAAACAGTGATTTAGTTACATAAATAAATTGATATCAGTGTATCAAATCTTAATTACTTTCAACTTCATGAGCATGTTTACATGGGTGATGAAGTACAACCTTTTTACCTATTATAATAAATAAAATGGAGAGCATGAAATAGTTTTTCTAAACAAAAATACCTACAAACATACCTCTAGAATGTTCTCTAATGAAGGGAACAAGAGACACTGGACAACTTTTGCACCAAAACATAAAAACTGCTTTAAAAAGCACAAGGATACAGAACCATCAGCTAAAGTAAAGACACTATACTGTAACCAAAGTTGATATTTAATAATATAATGAACAGTTTGGTAGTTAGATCTCCAGTTTGGTTATTTTAAAGCATTAAGACAAGGCAAGATAGAAGGCTGCTTTTGTTTGAGTAATTCTAGAGAAAATAAAATATATTAAAAAAACAAACTGAAAAGTAGAACAGTCATACCTACACAACTTTCTGTCCTGCACAAAGTCAAAATACCTATGCAGAATATATATATATAATATATATATATGTTATTTGTGCACAAAGGTTAGCTTATTATTAGCTCACTGCAAAGGCGTAATGTATCATGTCAATCATTTTGGAAAACATTTTGTGTTTTGTGTCAAAAAGGATATTTCTTTTAAGTCTTCTAGGCTAGGAGGCACAAACCCCGATTCTGGCATACTTGTATTCTTAATGCTAAGGCTTGCTGCTCTGGCTGTGTATTTTTTGTTGTCCCTCTTTACTATAGTGCCTGTTACAAGCATGTGTGTATGTGTGTATACATATATATGTATACACAGGTTGTATAAATATATATATATAAAATTTTCCCCATTAGGTATCAGTCCAACCATGCAATCAAAAAGGTGGCTCTGCATAGATGCCCAGCATATAGTTCACCACCTGAGCCAACCCTGAAGCAAGGCGCACTTTAGTCCTTCTGATAGGTTTTTTTTTTTTGTTTAAAACCAAGCTACTGCAGCTTCAAGTATTTTGCATTACATAGATTTTTTTATAAATTAGTTAATGTTATATTTTTCAATATTCAGACATATACTATAATATATATACAGTACAATAAATGCTCTCATTCTTTTTTTAATTTTTTTGATAAATCCCTGAGAATGTATGTTGACAGTCGCTAAGTTTCCACATGCACAAGCATTGTGTGCCATGCTTCTGGATGAACAGCACTGCAAAGCCACGTGGTCAGCCTTTTAACTATTAGTATTTCATTTGTTGGTTTGTTTAAATATGCTGAAATGTAAGGATGAGTTACAAAGGAGTAAAGCTGAATCCATTCGAGGTACTTATCACAGGATGGAGGTGTTTTGTTTGGTTTTTAAAGCCATTGCAATATATGTTTGTTTTTGAGGCTGTGAACGTATACAGAAAGAACAGGAGAGCGATGTGGGCTTTTGCCACTTGACAACATATACTCAGTGTAAACCAAACCTTTTTTAACCTCTCTCGTACAAAACAGAAAAAAGGAAAAAAAAATTAAACACACAAACTTTCACAACATGACAGTTTAGTCTGCAAACTCAATATAACTATACACATATAATACCGGTGTGGCTCTGTTTCTTTAAGTTAAAAAGGATACAAAGGCAGGCTCAAGTAAAAACAAACAACCCCTCCCACCCCCCATCCCCAATATCCCCATTGCCACATTTTCGTCAACCAAACCGCTCGCGAACCAGCATCATCAGTTTCTTTTTGCCTTTATAGATTTGTTTTAGGTTGTCAATAAACTGTGTAAACTGGATGTGACCATCATGAGCCATTAAGAAGGTCTCTCGGGCCTTGCTGAGGAACTCTATAAACTCACTATAGTGTCGTGGGCTGATGTGGGTGAGACGTGAATGAGTTGTATTAATGTAGGCTCCAATAGTGGCATCCAAGAGTTGCCGTAAAGGGGCTTTGTCCAGTGACATAAGCTTACCAGAGTTCCTCCTTCCATGAAGTCCCACCATGCCAGGAGTGGTCAAAGTACACCTACGCAAAATGTCTGACAGTACTGTTGCACATTTGACACTTTTGACCACCAGAGGTATTATAGCTGCTAGCTCATTTTTCCCAAGGGAGTGGCTGAGCGCACATGCCCACAGAACGTCATTAATGGCAGGGTGTGTGTCCTGATTGTAAGTCAGGTTGAGATGTGTCATGGCCAAAGTGGCCAGCTTGTAGGCTCGCATGGGGTAACCACGGTGCTCCATGTATCGTGCTATAGTAAAAAGCTGCGAGTAGCTCATGCCGGTTGTAGCAGCATCTAGAACAATTTGGTAAGCGGTCTCAAAAGCTATGTGATCCTTTTCACATAAGGTCAGTGCAGAAAGGGCACAGTTTTGAGGATCCTTCATGGCACACTGTAGAGCAAGCGTCCTAGCACTGCCGGCCAGCTTCTCCTGCTGATGGCAGTCCAGATGCAGACGGACAATGGTGCTGTTGGACATCACTGTTGTAGCAACAATACTAGTGGCTTCTGTTGGAGTGAAAAGTGTAAACCAGTTTTGCATGATACTATCCAGTGCATAAACACCTGGGGAAAAGAAAGAAAGGATTAGCCACAACTGATAAAACCTAACAGATACAGATTTTCAGCAAGAGATTACATTTGCAGCAAAGTTTAAGAGGCTGCCGGTACATCCAAGAGGATGCACTTCAGCAAGAAAGGCTAAACCAGATAGCGTGACTGGAAAAGGACATTAAAACAAAGGCTACTGTGCAAACTCTCTGGCGACCACCACAAAAACCCACAGAGAATAACAAAGAAAGCCTGCAAGATAAGGTTTAATCTTCTAGTGTGACAAGTGAACTGTTTTACTTGTTATTTAAGACAATTTGGATAACAACTGCTGGCTCATTTGCTCTCATCACATCACTCAAAAGCAGCTCTCACACCATGTACTTTTAAAAGGCAATTTTAACTCCTTTTCTCACTGTGCATCTCAAGGCACAGCTTATGCGCAAAAGAATATGAAAGTATGTAAAATGGCTTTCTAAATGGAACACCATGGCACACCTTAAAAAATCCTAGCCCCTGCCTCCTCCCAACAGGCTTTTCAGATACGTCTTAAATCAAATTCATATGGACCTGAACATCAAGATCCTTATTAGGGAAATACTTTGAGCAATATGAACTACCAGATATTATCTGAAATAGGTATTTTCCTTGGTACACTCTGGTTTCTACCACATGTGTGTTTGGCAGGTGGGGGAAGGGAAAACAGTAACAAGTGGATTCCATATATGGAACCTTACAGCCAACTAGAATGCCTTATTATTGCTAGAGGCAGTTTACACACATCTGTGAGCCCACCTAAACCACACCCAGCGGTCCTCATTTTCTCTGTGGGACTCTGACACTTCCTGTGCACCCCTTCACTCAGGTGCAACAATTCAGCATAGCCAGAAAATACCACATCTTCATTTAAACAAATAGATTCCTTGCTTTACCAACTTGATTAAGTCTCAAGAGTACTTTGCATGACATTATAATTTCTTTATGGCAAAACTTCTATTAGAATATGTAAACTAATTTAAAGCAGTATCAAACACAGCATTTTATTTGCCAATACACAACTGCACAAAATAATACCCAGGCACTAATATAGCCTCAGTGATAATTATCTTAGCAAAGATATAAAAGCAATAAAACAAGAGCATTGCAGAAAAATTTGCAGACATAAAGCACTTCCTAGCTGACGACATACAAAGGCAAGCTGCATTTTCCCATGCTACTGACAATATTAATTTCCCAGTTAAGCATAAAGCAAAGAATAAACTAATCCAGAGAACAAGCAGCAGTTCTGAAACTCAAGAAGCATCTATGTGATACAATCCAACGCAGATACATGAAAAAGAAATAAATACAGTAGGGAAACTGCTTTCCAGAAATACCTTTAGTGACAATTATAACTGCTCTCTTATTGTAAGTAGTTACATTAGTCCCCACTACCACAGCTGCTGCTTTTTTAAAATTTTTTTTACAGCTATACAGTTTTTAATGCACTCATCTTCACTTTCAGATTCTGTATCCTCATCTTGCAGATGGCAAACTGCAATAGAGAAGCTAAGGGACATCTCATCACAGGAAATCTATGGCAAAGCACAGAAATGAACAGAATGTCCTGCTGAGTGCACTATTCTGCCACTTCTGTCCTTTAAGCATAAGGCTGGTTCTGCTCCCACCTTATTTTCACCTTATGTGGTTATCAACGGGGGCACTGGCATTTGGTTTGCTTTCCAGTGCAGACAAGCGGCTGGCACTACTGTGCAGCAAACACTTATTACACTAAGCTCAGATTTACCCAGCAGCTTAAAGACCCTCTAACAATGAGAACCCCTTCATGAGATCCTGCCTATCACACAGTAGGAGGCATCCTCAGCATTTCATTCACCTCTCTCTGGTGCCTCTTCCCACAGCTGACCAGACAGCTCTCTCACCTGCCTTTCAGAGCAAGCAAAGTTGTAGCACAGTGCAATAGTCCATAACTATGAGCCTTTGCTCTACTGCAGCCTCAAACCCAATCCCATCATGGAGGAGACAAGGAGAAATATGGGGTATTTCCCATGAGGTTATGCACACTCCTGCCTTGCAGGTAAAAGAAAGAACAATGCATTGCCTCAACTGTTGTCTCATTTGGTCTGCGCCTAAAAAAATCCACCTATAGCCATAATGTCTTCTCAAAGGAATTTTACAGATGAACAGGAATGAGAGACATCTGCAGAACCTGGGTGCTAGCAAGCAAGTTCAAGTTCTCTAAGACTAGCTGACAAGAGAAACATCCCAGAACATACCTACTTCTGTTGCACATGTTACCAACCACCTCACCATTTCCCGCCTTCGCCAATTCAGTGTTGACAGCGTCATCCGCATCACCTATTAAAACAACACAAACGTAATACAAATTAATCCTATTGCAAACCAAGGCAGTATACCAACAATTAGGGATCTTAAGTTACTCAAATACCCGGAGGTTCAAAATGGCAGTTTCTTTCCCTCTCCATTCTGTTACTTCTTTAGTTCATATGTCAAAAGATTTGACAAATACTGCAAATACGGCAAATAATTATCTTACAATAGCACACAGAGAGTTATTCCAACTGCAGATCTTTCAAGGCTAGAGGAAGGACACTGTTTTATCTGTGGAAAAGAAAAAAATCCACAAAAAAGCCCCCTCCAAGCAACAATCCCCCCCCAGTGGAGTATCAATTATTCAAATTAAATTATATCACATCTTCTCCCTCTACATATAGTAATCTTTAAAGTGGAAATGTGTCAACTCTTGTTGGGCACTTTAATTTTTCCCCCATCTACATTTCTCTTCATTAACTTCAACAATGCAGAAAGGAGTTAGTGTACTGTGACTTGACTGTCTGCTTATTCTGCAAAGATATATATACAATTCCAGATATATCCCAGTATTATTAAGATTATTTCTCTCTGAACAAGGAGATCTTAAAAAGAACTTCCATCACAAAACCATCAAAATCTTAGGAAAAGGACTTCAAGCTTTGATTGTAGTTTCCATACTTTATATCACTTGTAATTATTGCCTACGCTGTTTCTCAAAACATGAGGCAAATATGTTTACCGAGTAAAATAAGCAGCGGATAGAAATTGCACTTAAAGCTTGCTTCGGCTAGCTGCATAGACCCCACAGATAACTAGACGAAGAAGCAAGTAGTTTTCTTCATACAGTATCAGTGATCATACTATGGTGTTACTATTTGTAGCAATTAAATAAAGAGTGAATAGGTCAGAGTTCTCAGCAATGATCTTTACACAAACTCAACAAATACAATCACAAAACAGCTTGGAGTAATCAGCATTTTTAAGAGGGTTCTCAACCCATATCCCCTCCCAATTCTAAGGTGACTTCTACTACTACTACTTCTACATGCCACTTAGTAGTGGCATGTAGCCCTCTGTCATATTTGTTACTCCTGCCACCTCCTCTAGTCCTATGCTTTTAGACAGGATAATTAAGAAGGTGGATAGATTGCTGAGGACCACAAGTGCACAGATGATCTTTAAGAAGTCTGGTGACAAGCAACCATGAGTGGTTCCAAGCTGGCCTCCAAACATCCCCACCTTAAGACCCCGGTGACTGGTTGTACATCACCCAAAGTTACAGGATAACGCCAGCTGGCCTCAGACTTTGTGGTATCATTTTAACTAAACAGTAATCTAAGCACTAGATTGGAGAACAGGATTTTGAAAAAAAGCAAACTGATCTGCAAGGAGCAACCCAACACATTTTAAAATATGAAATATTGCTAACGTAAATCATGGAACCAGCCTTTGCCTGAAGTCTTTCTGGAAGAAAAGAAGATAGTCCCAAGTTAAAATGCTTTGGAATGCAATTATCTTTCCAATTCCGGCCATCAAACAGAAGGAGTCTAGGTGACTTCCTGTGTTGATGCACACATGACTTGAAAGCTAACACTCTTCCAATATCCATGAATTTTTAGCTTCCCTGAAGTAGCGTGAATTCAAGAGAAAACACAGGGTTATGCACTGAATTCTGCTACCAGTAAGGGAGGGAAGGAGATAAAAAAAGCCTAATGGTGTGAATGACGACTTCTCTGAAAATCTTCCTTAATGACTTCCCTCTCTGTAGTGGTCTGTAAAAAGATCAGCAGTCACAGGTGCCTTCAGCACATGCACTGGGAATAGTAATAGCTCCAAGCATAGACAATCGTAACTTGAGTGTAAAAAACATTACTATATCTAGTTTTATGACATGGAAAAGTTTCTTAACAAACTATTCAGGAATTAAGTGATTAAACTCACAAGATGAAAATAGCAAGAGAGGGGGGCCTTTACTAATGATAAAAAAAACCCAAGGATTTCAATCTCTGAGCAACCTGGTCTAGCAGAAGGTGTCCCTGCCCATGCCAGGAGGGTTTGAACTTGATGATCTTTAACGTCCCATCCAACTCTAACCATTCCATGATTCAAATAAGGCAGGTATTGATGTTCTGACCAAGGAGCAGCTGAAGTTAATTTATACTATAGCACATGTATCCAAAGAACTATTCCATTTCAGCTCAATATATTCTTGAGCTACCTCTTCCTTGAAAAGAGTTCCACATCTGTCCAAGATCTATCCAAGATTTGTGCTATCAGTTGAGGAAAGCTTCTCAACAAGTCAGGAAGTCTGAAAGTGACAAGAAGCCCCTAGGAATTACATACCTTATCTGAAAGTCTAGCTCTCTTCACAAATAACAACCTTGACTTTGTATTGATGGATCTTTATAAGAATTTCTCATTCTAGAGGAACAGGTCTCCTCACCCACAAGAGATATAAGAAATGGCCAACCAACCATTATATCCTGCACCAATGCGGAACCTCTTCATCATGCACACTGGAAGGGGGCTTATTTATTTACGTGTTCATTCACAGGTTTGGAGGGAAAGGACATCACTTGCCATATATTTATCGTGATCACCTGCACTAACTTGCTCAGCAGTTCTGCCAGCAGTATTTGTTTGCATGTGTGTGGTAATACTTGCACTAATGCAGCATACAATAGGCAAACGGAGAAATAGAAGCCCCTCCTGTACCTGCAGATCTTACACCATCTGTGGCAGTGAGGTTCTGGACAACAGAATACACCTGAAGTGCTCCATTTGGCCATGCTGCTGACCTCTTTCCACAGCCAATTTAAAAGCCTTCCCTCTGGTGAGTCACATAAAACATGCTGTCATTGGAAACCAGAAGAACCCAGAACTCCATACATTACTCCCAAATCTAGAACAATAAAAGAGGCTCTTCTGTCACAGAGATCCCCGTGAGAGTTGTGGAATTCTTGGTATCTCAGCCCAACCAGGCAACTTGTCATTGCTGTAGCTGAGGCAGAACAGTATACCTGTGAGAACACTGCTGTTTAGTTTACCACGAGGGAAGACAGGCTTTTCCAGAGCACATGAATATTGCAGGTAGCCAGATACTAAACAGTGAATACAGACAATCTAATTGCCATGAAGTTGCGGTCAGAAGGAACAGGGAAACATCTGTAGGCCACCACAGACAATGCTGACACAAGCATTTTTTGCAGGAAAAGCATTACTGTAGAAATACACACAGGTCTGAGTTACTACCCAAAAACCGCCATGCATCTTCCTTCTGGAAAGCAAACTACCTTTAAGATTCTTAAAACACATTCATAAGCTAGGGACAGAACAGCGCACAAGTTCTACACCAGTACCTTCCAAACTGTGGGACTGATAAGAAAGTATGGGTTCGTGATATTTATTTCACTAGATCTCACTGAAAACATTCTGATGACACCATGAGTATCATTGGATTCATGGTTGAAGGTATTCTGTTACACCTGAATGATACTTGGTGAATGCTCAAGGTGACGCATAGGTCAATCAATCATGAGGATCTTTCTCTCTCTCTCAAGTAAGCAGATGTTTAAGGCAGAAACATACCAAGATGTGAAAAAGAAGCAGATTTCCACAGCAACCCTGGGAATATGAAAGGCTAACAAAGCATACAGAATCTCAGCTTTCTGATTAAAGACTTTAGCTTCTAAATGTCTAGAATAGGCAAATAATACTTTCCTTCAACATGAGGAACAACTAGGATAATATGCTTTCCCCAGAAGTCTTCGGAGCTTTGTTTACTGAAGCAAAGTAATAAATAGTTTTCTGATCTTTGCATGGATTTTTTTTAAGTCCCTGAAAAGGGATGAAGAGATTCATTTTTGCTGAAATGAACTGTGTAAACTCCAAGATTCATCAGTGTAAGGTAATATTACTCCAGATAACCTAAAACTTAGCTGCCTCCTCTTACCTTGCAAAGTTTCTCCTAAGAGCCTTGAAAACTGACCAGAGGTCTTTGTACACCCCAAGCTGAGTCTGAATCATCTGACCTTCTCATATTTTGTGCCATACAGGACTTTGATGAATGAATGAGAGGGCTGCTGTTAGCACAGTCTGTCTTAAAAACAGGTTATTATGGTTGACCTTGGCTTTTTCTAGTAATTCAACAAGCACCTATCAAATCTCATTTTGGTTTAGGAAGGGAAGGAATGGTAAGAAACCTCTCAAGGCTCTGCAGAAAATACAGTGCATTTCTAGTAAGCAGAATAATTTTGTTTTCTAGCCAGTCCTACATTTATTTCTGAACTCACTGCACTGGTCCCCTCTGACCCCTGAACAGAAGAATGCCCTTCAGCCAGCCGCTCTCACCTCTATTCCACCCAAATGGCACAAAGGCCAGTGCAGCCGCTTGCTCTGTGGTCACCAGTCTGTTGAGCTTTCTATCAGAAGATGGAATCCAAAAACTCCAGACAGAGCCCAAAGAGGGTATGGTTCCTGATGCTTAAAAGCTATACCCAGCAACACTGGGTCAAACTCCTTTCTTCTACTGTAATAATAATGAACAAGGGAAATACCTGAAGGCCCAGCTCCAGAGAAACTTTCAGAAGAGTGATGTCTGGCAAGCTGTCCATGAGTGTTGCTATTTTAAATGCATCCTGGGCAAGTTTGAAGATGTGTGATGAGGAGTGGATATTTTTCTGGATGGATTCTAACACTGTTTCCAGCCTCCGAACATCACCTGCAAGGTGTAAACAGAATCACCAAAACGGAACAAGCTCCCAAAACATCCCAGAGATGAATTATAATTGACCCTGATGTTGCAATGCAATAGTATGCTGTTTCAGTTATACACATTTTGTTTTTAGAACCCTTCCATAATTAAATCTAATATGAACAAAAGCTACAAGACAGCACAAACTCCTTTAGTGCCTGATGGTGTATTAGTGCAGTATATGGCCAAAAGTCATCCTGATTAGTAAAATTTAGGAGTGATTTGTCCACCCCTGGGTCTCACAGTCTATGTTATGTTATGTGTCAGAAGAATAAAAAGGTGTCTCATCAGCCTCAAAACAACCTCATCTGGCTACCATCTAGCTACCTTAGCTACTCTGCTAGAAAATTAAGTGACAGGTTTAAGCCAGTTCCATTTGTTGTACCTATTTCAAGCTCCTGTCAGACTGCAATTTAGATTCCTAAACACAAGTTTTATAACCTGCTTAATCCATGCAATATTAAAAGTATACATTTAGTTGAGTACATAACTGACAGCAATGTACCTTTGGCTGCTGTTAGCATGGTCGACGCTAGCTCACACTGCTGGGATTCGATGTGACTTAGGGTGAACCAGCGGGGATACCGGTTTGGAACAACTGATGCAATGTGGTGCGGGCGGGAGATGTCTCCTGAAGGAGCTGTAGATTCCAATACTAGCAATCTGAAATAACGAAGAAATCCTCTCTCATTAAATCATTATTACATTAGGTTACTCATGAGCTAAACTAAAGCTACAAGAACAATTGACCTTGTTTATAAAATATGCCTTTTTGGTTATTAAAAAAAGGCTTGGAAAACAACTTCTCTTTTTGAGGAATCTTAGAAGTCCACTAGCCAAGCTTGCCTACATCAGGGGGCACCTGCAGGAATTCATGGGACAATTAAGCCACCAATTAGCCAAGGCAGCAGAGACTTTCTGTATCATGCAAAGAGCTGAAGCTTTTCTCCCTGCCTTGTTTCAGTCTTTGAACCACAGCCCTCAGGAAGGAAAGTGGAGTATTTTTCCGCTGTACTAAGAACAGGTAAATATTTTTCAGTATTTAGAACATACTTTCTGCACTTAGAAATGCTCGAAGTAAGGGAGAGGGATATTCAACAATTCATTAAGATTTTGACCTGACATAATTCAGACATGAGTTTGTGTCTAAAAAGGACACTCTACTGTTCAACTATGACATTATGACTACTTTTTAAAGTCCTTAAACTTTAGCCTGCCAATATTTTATAATGTACCATAATCTGATGCTAGGGTCCCAAACAGCAGCGACAGAGGAAATTTCCTTTAAAGCTAATTTTCTAACCTTGAAGCAAAAATTTCTTTTGAGTATGCATCAATCTACAACAGTCCTATCCACCAAGGAGAATTCATACTTAGAAAATTCAAATTTTATTAAAATTTATTATTTTCAAATACTGAGAAAATTCAAAAACTACGTTTTCGTTGTTGACTACTACAACACAAGTGAAAGCCCACAACAGAAACTCAACTGGTGACCCTCACAATACACTAGAAACAATCGTACACTAGCTGGCATATGAACACCAATGCAAAAAGTTGAGTGAACAAAATTAGGCATTTTTATTCAATACAATTAAGCACAGTTTCAGGACATGAATGGTTAATGAGATATCAAATGATAATTTTAAGACAATGTCCAGAAGAAAAGCGTTCCCAGTGCTTAGCCTCTTGATTAGAGTTAACATACGAGTTCTATTTCTACCAGCTCTCATATGCAAGTCATTTTCTAACAGGAAAGCATCTGGGAGGACAAAGGAAATTGGATCTCTTTCGTCAATAAAACTGCAACTACTGAATATTGAAAATCCAATGCGTTTTGTTTTTCTGTGACAGAACACTTCTTACGGAATAAGCTCATTTAAACGTAAGTTACAATTTCTTGCACTTTCAACAAATACTTTAAGGAACTGGAATGCATGCCTTTTTTTTTTTTTTGCAGTAAGATGGTTTCAAGTTCCACTGGTTTTCTGTAGGTTCATGAAGCATATAACACTATCTTTAACAATTCCCTGAGAAAGGTAATTTTGAATATACAGGAGGGTATCTAGCAGGCACAGATAAATACACTAAGTAAGTATCTATGAGCCCATTCTATTGACATTTTCAGAACACATGCAAGTGCATGTTAATGTGAAAAGATGTCCCTTTTGATTTGTATCGAGTCAAATCTCTTCCCTAGTACTACTGAGACGCTTCTTTATGTAGCTTTATATACATAAAACCAAAATACATATAAAGTCTTTAGCTGTTTTTTTTCCAAGCATAGAGAGAGGGTAAGAGGAGACATGCTTTATTAGATGGTTTCAATAAACAGTAAAAATCCCAACAACTTAATGCAAAAAGGAATTATTAGGTTATGACTAAGTACACAAAGAGCATGAAAGAAAGAGTCTGTTTTGGGGAAAGCTCTTGTCACTTTGAATTTCATTGCCAGTTTCTATGTTCTATTTGCTGTGAAAAGAGACGCTGTTGTGAATTGGTGGTTTTCATGCAATTTTGGCAAGATTAGAGAACATCAGAATGAGCACAAGCAGATTTAGCATTCTTCAATTCCCCTTGTTCCCTTTCAGACATCAATTATTTAGCTAGGTTTTAGCAAAGCTACCTTGTTATTAAACATCACCATTAAAGCCTGGGTCCCAAAGCCTGGGTGAAATTCAGGCTTAACAAGGGATCAGCCAAAC
>JAOQGH010000019.1:21479038-21553089 GCA_025769975.1 Gallinago jamesoni | reverse complement strand
AGCCAAACATGCAAGTTCAGATTCCGAGTGAGCAATCAACTAGGTCATTGCAGATCCACATTCTCCAAGGCTCCACTCCATATGTTTCAGTGCTGCAAGTGGAGAACTGTAGACAGAAGTGACCATCAAAGACAGCACAACCCTGTGCTTGCAGACCTCATGTCTATGCATGAAAGGTTTTATGGTCTCAGCTTCCATTCATTTTATGCTGAGTGTTCCACCCACTGAAATAGGATTCAAAAAAATGGAACAGCAAGAGATGATTTTGAATAGAGTGATGTAAAATACTCCATCATGGCCATTATGGGTCATTGACTTGTGTAGACTTGTGTGCAGTAGACTGACACTAAACACTTGCATCTGGAGAGCAACTAGTTGAGGTCTCAGGAAGTTAACTTCTTTAATAAATGCGGAAGTGAAGAGAGAAATATGCTCCACTTCTAAGAGCATGAGCAACCATATAGATTTCTAATCAACTTCTTTACTAATATCCACATGAGATTTTCCTCCTTTCCACAGCCCTTTCCCCCCTGTCAGAGAGGAATGTTCAAGGATCACTTCTGATCCATTCAACCTCACAACCATGAAAAAGACATTCAATCTTCATATTTGCTTTCTTCTTCCCCCCTCAATGCAGCGTTAAGTTACTTTTTCATTTGGTTTGTATTGAAGTCCTTTATACACTGACTATCGTTTTGCTGTGAATAGAAAGAGTAACCACCCTTCTTCTAGAGAATTTGAGAAGTGCCAAGGAATGTAGACAAACAGACTAGAAAGTGCCTAAATCTGCCATCACCACAGTTCAAGTTAGCAGTTCACATTTCTGAAGAGTGCCAAATATCAAAATACAGAAAGACTGATTATTGTCTAGGGCTGAACTCCCGCCTATCTTATAAAGCCATGACAAAGGGGCGATGGAGAACAGCCCCGATTATGCTGATGGCTCCTGTGATTTTACTAGATGGAAATGAACAGACAACTCTTCCTTATACTTAGCCAAAGTTGCTTCTTTGGCTAAGATGACAGCTTCATACCAAAAGATGGCTGGAGCTACCCATGACTAACTGGAGATTTAATCATTTGGATCTATGAGTCTCTTGCTTGTTTTTCCAGTTGGGAAATGAAACTTCCAGAAAAGAAGTTTCCAGTTATGATTGGTTTCTGGGGAAAGCCCAAATCCTTGTTCAAAAAGAATGTCATGCTGCCGTCATGGTTATTGAAGTGTTCAGTGCACTGTGTAAAGCCACTGATGGATGTCTATTCCAGCCTTTCATCATGTTTCTCAGTAGTTTAGTTTATGGAAGAAAAGTCCACACAACCAACCTCTGAAAAACACTTTAAGGTAGTAACTGAAAATAAATACAAGGACACAAATCTACTTTATAAAATTGACCTTTTTTCTTAAAAAAGAAAAAGAAAGAACCAAAAAATCCAACAACAAACCACCAAAAATCCAACCAAACAAAAACCCCACCCACCACGCGTATCTTGCTGATCTGATATGACCAGGGTTAACAATACACTTAACTTGCATAAGAGGGGTGTACTTAGATGGCCCAGACAGCTTTCTGATCGTATGTTTGAATGTTCTCAATAGTTCCTGAGTAATGCACATCTTTTTCCTGAATACTGAAGACAAACGGGGCGCAAGGCAGACATTTCATTGTCATATGACATACTCCGTTTAATTCCCAACATTCACCCATAAGTGGGCAAGACCGCTTCATTATGAAGCACAAGAAAAAAGTGGTTGTTCATATCACACCACATGGTTTCAAATCTATCACAGAGCGTTAATTTATAAGGAAGGCCAGAGGAATGCATAGTTTAACTGAACAGGCTAAAAAGCAGATGATCCTGAGACTGACGGTGAGATGCCTCCTTCCTCATTTCCTCACTCATACCATCACACTCACCCCACCACACGGGTGAAAGAACACACATGCTAAAGCTGTCATTGGTTAACAAAAAAACAAGTGCCCCAGGAGCACAAATCTAGAAGGATTTGTAACAGAGAATGCTGTTATACAGTTGTAGATAAACACTAACTGTGCATTTATATAATATTATACTATAGTTACTACAGCCCCAATTGCTTTTATACAGATGACAGAACCAAAATAATTTCTCCCTAAAGGGAAGAATACTTGTTTTAGAAAAAAAACCTAGGTCTTGATTACCAAGCTTTTTCCCCTTTTCTCAACTGCTACTTGTGCTATTTCTAGATGACTCGTGAATACATACCGCATGGCTCTCAGTGCAGTTTTGTATGCCAATTCAGCATCATGAGGTAGGAGAGAGGTGAAGAGATACTTGGCAAATGTGTGCATTGGAACGCTCTCTCGATGGACAACTTCACCTAAACCACTATATGGTCCAGCTGTGGGAAAAAGAAAGAGAATGTCAGTCTTTACATAATGCCGAAACCCAACTTCTGGACCTCTAAAAACATTCATTATACCTTCAGTTAAAATTGGTAATCAGGACAGAGTTTGTTGTTCAAAGCGTAAAGTCATATTGCTATTTTCTGTGAAATACAGTACGCATACATAACATATACAATGTATTACAAATATATGAAATACCATACATTCTTTGACACAACAGGACAGACTGCAAATTGCATAGAATTAAGGACACTACCAGTGTGCATACAAATGACAGGATGGTTCTAGCAAGGCTCGTTCAGCAAGCCTGGGGTATACAAAAGTGATAACCTAGCTTTATCTCCAAATAGTTACACTGTGCACATGAATCCCTACACACTCTGTTGGTGCACGAGTGCTTATCACAAATACAGTGGAAATAAAAGTGGTGCAATATACATTGGAAAAAAAAAAAATCATGTTTTTAACCTAAGTTACATGACCTATCACCACAGCACTGATCATTGCTGATCTCCATTAATGTCTCACCTGGCATTAGACATCTAATTAACCCTTTGATCTGGACTTGGTCTCCAGGGTCAGATCTTATACTAAAGCTGGTTTTGTTACTCCATTATAGCCACATGATCTTAAAAATTGTATTTGTTGTGGGAAAACTATCCCCATTGTTGAGGCAATGGATTTTGCTCACATTCAGTGCAATCATGTATTTCAACTTCATAATAGCAGCATGATGACTGACAACAACAACAGAGTTAAACTTAACTATTTCCTTGCTGAGTTCTGAATGTTCATGGTGCACACAAATCCCACTTTTGCATTTTTCCTGAAGCCTTTAGACTTATTACTATTATTAGGAAAACTGCGTCAAACAGTTTTTTACTTCAATGACTAGAGGTTCAGGCATTGTGTTGCAAGATACAGAATAAGAATTCTACATTTAGTATCATTGGACTAATACTGCAGAGATAAAGCCAGCAATTGTAGAAGTTACTGCTTATACTAGAGATTCCAACCAACTACATTTGGATGGATGGATAAAGGACCACGTGAGCACAATTCTTTGCTGCATAGTCCCATGTGTCATTTAACAGTTTCCAGCAGTGGTTCAAACTAATATGGCCAACACTACACTGAAGCAGACAAGAAGAGCAGATGAGGAGAAACAGCTAGGCTGTTTCAGCAATGTTTTTCTGACTGGTGCCTTAGCACAACACACAACAGTAAAAATCACTAGGCACGAAAAAGTTCCGGGCTCCATAGGTGGGCATATCTGAAGACTGGGGCTGATTACAAAAGAAATGTCAATGAAGATTTAGTAGGTGACAGTGTGACACAATCATTTCAAATGAAGTTGAAAGCCATTCAAAACTAGCTGGCATTGCTTCAATGAAAGAAGCCATTTCATGTATGTTTGCTAGTTGGTGGTCCAGTCACAAACTGAGTTAGGACATGAAGAATACATGACAAAGCATTTATATGAAAATATAGTCTGCTATTAAGTTCGCAATCAAGCAAAAAAAATTAGAAGAATTCTTGCAAAGCAGTCTTACATTCTGCTTTCCCACGCGTTCAAATGGTAGGTACGTACATCATGCATTAATCTGCATTAACAGCACAGAAATCAGCTTAATATTAGATTAAGCTTTCTTTATTACATCTACAGGACTTTAACTATAAAAACACAATTGATGGGATTAGCATCCTAAATCACTGCACAGTTTTTCTTCCATGTGAGCTAGCAGTTTCTGCCTAACCTGGAGTAAACAGAAGCTATTGCAAGAAAGCCAGATTTATCAGCACACAGTAATGCAAGCCCATCAAGGCACACTGCTCAAAACCACAATTTTATATGTAGTTGTATTAGCAGATCTCCTCCTATGATGATTTGTTTACTACTCTAAGAAAACATTAAAAGAACTTCAGTGATCAAAGTAGTAAATTACAATTATCAGAGAACACTTTTGAGAAATCCTGCTGTTTCCTCATGAAGCATCCTTACCAGTAAAAAGATGCAGAAAACTGATTTTATAATCAATATGATCCCTATATGGTGGTTAACAGTTGGATCCAGTGAGCAGCTACTCTTGTTCAAAGGCCATAAAGCAACTGTACACCAACACCAAAACAGAAACTCTCCCCATAGTATGGCTTCTCTGCCATTTCAAATGGCACCACCAGTAGCCTTTAAAGATCTGGGCAAAAATAGTGACTTAAAGCTGAGAACACTAAACAATATACTGTACCTCTTCCATTAAAGAGGAAGTTTTAAAGGACAAATGCCTTACAGAAAGAAAGCAAAATCTGTCTGTTGTGTAACAGTCTTCACAACTTAGCTAGGGCAGGACCACTCCCTTGTGCAAGCACTCAAAACTGGGATCATGCCTTTGGCTAACTGGTTCCCCTAAAGTTTTTTCTTCCATTTAAAAATACAAAAACGGCAACCTCAGAACCTATGAGAATACTCTCTGAACATGAGACTTAAGTGCTACATGTTAAGCCTTCTAAAAAGCTAAGTATGCACTATTCTGTTCAGATTTTATTGCAACACAGCAGCGAACTCCTGAACACAAATGGTTTGTCCTGGTCAAAATTTAGTCATAAGACCAGACGTTAAGCCTCAATATTTGACTGCATAGTTCAGGTTTCATGATACAAACTTCAGAGGGACGTAGTTTTCCTAATTGCTATAAATAAAATGTTAAATTGCTGTCCCAGCAATTCTACGTTCATTTTCCGAGTTCTTCACTTGGAAGAGAAATTAAAAACTTCATACACATACAAAGCTGCCAATCCCTTTATCAGGATACAAGGATCACTTAGAATTTTGCTACCTGAGAACTGTTGATGATAAGTGATGCCTATATTTTATTGTCAGCCTGGGTTGTATAATCAGTATACCGAGGAATAAAATTAAAACAAAAGGCTTATAGGTAAACAGATGCCCTATCTCTACAATCATGTGATATCTGGAACATGTTTGATTTTCAGAAGAGATTGGAAACAAAATCTAGCTGGAGTTCTACGTTGAAAAAACAACTTAAGTAAGGCAGTTTCCACATAAATGCTAATCCTGTGGGATTGTGTAAGTGAAGAAAATTTAAAGAAGCAGTTAGCATCTATATTGAGCTACCTTCTAATAGGAAGACTGCTTGTTTTCGAAAAATCTTCACCAGAGTATCATCCAATTCAATTTCCTGTAGCTTAGAAATGAGCTGCTCCTCATTTCGACAAACCTTCTCTTGTGCATACAAGCCATCTGGCATTATTCGTTGCTGTCCCAGCCCTATTAATGCTACTTCCACAGCCAGCGTTAAATAAGATTCCCCTTCTTCTAAGAACTTGTGTGCAGGCAGGTGCTGATACTCCAGAGATTTGCATTGCCCCATGTTCTCTGTAAGGGGTGACACAAAAAGAAAAAACACATCATCAAATAATTCTAGCCCATAATCTTCCCATAACGCCACATATACAAATGCTGCTTCTTTTAGTAATAATTTTTAAAAATTATTTAAATTTTATTTAAATAAAATTCACAGCTCAAAAAAATTTACCAGCTCAAAATCCAATGATCCAATCTCAAATATCCCATCCAATTCCACACAACAGAAATACACTAAACAATTAGGTTTTGAATAACTCAGTCAAGTACAAATAAAAGTTTTTTAACTGCACAATGCAGTTAAACTGCACATTTTTAAACTGCACAATGTAGAGAAAGGCAGTTTCTCCAGCTTTGTGTTAATGAGAACAGAACTGAAAGATCTATTCCCACTATTTTGCCCCCATCCATTTCTGTATCACCTTAAAGCCCCAACGCGTATGAGGAAGGGAAAGGTGCTTATACACCTGCATAGACTTCAGTTGAAGCTATTACGACTCTGCAAATGCAATAGGCCTGGGAAGTCCACATGTTTAACGCATCCTCTCTTTGCTACCACTCTTTTGAGGCTATTTGTTACAGTTGTATTCATGATAAAAACATGTATTAACACCAGAAGTCCTGCTTTTAAGTAAAGATCACATGTAAATTCCACACAGACCAAGCCACAAAGGGTTTTAAAGAATACTACCAATTTTTTTGGCAGATCATAGACATACCATATGACAAAACACTATTCCAACCTGTATCATTTTGTACTCTAATTTGGGAACAAAAAATTATAATGGACAGATCTAAGGAGAAGGACAATTGCAGCAAATGGGAAGGCTGGATGCATTTGGTAGATCGCATATGCATGTAGGAGGAAGTTGCTTTTCAAGACACAGTTTTTGTTTCATGGGCTTGATTTAGCTTTTTTTTTAATAATTGCAAAGAATCTGATTTCTGATTTCTTATAATTAAACATTCTTCCAGAATTGGTGAACACAGGATTAGGAATTTATTGAAGAAAACCCAATTGAATAAAAGGAGTTCTGAGGCAAATCCCCAAGAAGATTGTGCTGTGCATACAGATGAGCTGCAGGAAGAGGGATGAATCCAGTTTCTGTCCACACAGGTGTTAATAAGAAGCTACTGCAGACATGGGAAAAGACTGAGAATAAGGAGGTAATCAGTAAAGCTCTTGGGAAGCAAATACTGAAATTAAAATGGGCATATACATCCTATCCTAAACCATGTATCAATACTTCCACACTACTTCCCAAGTCAAATATTTTATAGACCATGTATGTTACCAATTTTAAGTACTTTGTCATTAATTTGAAGTATTATGTACACTTGTAGCTAAGAAGTCCAATAACATCCTGGGCTGCCTTAGGAGAAGTGTTATCAGCAAATCAAGGGAGGTGATCCTTTCCCTCTACTCAGCACTGGTGAACCCACACCTGGAGTGCCATCTCCAGCTGTGGGCTCCTCAGCACATGGAGATACTGGAGCAGATCCAGTGCAGGGCCACAAAGATGAGTAAAAGATTGCAGATCTCTCATATGAGTGAGACAGGTGGGATTATTTTGCCTGGAAAAGAGAAGGCTCAGAAGGATCTTACCAAAATGTATAAATATCTGATGGGAGAATGTAAAGAAGACAGTGCCAGACTCTTCTCAGTGGTATCCTGTGACAGGACAAGAGGCAATGGGCACAAACTGAAATACAGGAAATTCCACCTGAGCATAAACCCCCACTTTTTTACTGTGAGGGTGGCTGAAGACTGCAATAGGTTGCCCAGAGAGACTGCAGAGCATTAATTCTCCAAGTTATTTAAATCCAAGTAGGCACAGTCCTCGGCAACCTGCTCTAGGTGACCCTGCTATGAGCAGAGTAGGTAGACTCATGGTCTCCAGAGGCGTCTTCCAACTTCAACAATTCTGTGATCCTGTGATTTCCTGCAATTTCTCAAAAACAGGACAGAGCAATGTACATGGAGAGGGCTGATTTTATAAAGTCTTATTTGGTTTTATTTCAAGTGTGAAATACAGAATTGTCTTCCAGAATGAGTGAGTGCTAATTTTTAAAGTACCTTCATCTTTTACCTTAAACATTTTCTCTCCCTTTTGTTTTTTCAAAGAATGCAAATGTGAGTTCTTATACTGTAAAAACCCTGGCTTTGAAGCTTATTCAGGAAGGCAAGATAGAAAACTGCCTCTAGTGAATGAAGACATATAGAATATTGCTCTCTTTGCTTGGCCTTACCCGTGAAGTCTGAGAATCCATGGAAGCTCTCATCATCCACCCTGCAGGCTTCCATCAGGCTACTGAAGAGGGTGCCAACAGGGTCCAAAGGGTGTCCCACCCAACCTTCAAGATTTGTTATTGAGGTTACTCCTCTGTGGAGAAGTTCTGTGACAGAGAAGATGGAGGGAGGAGGGAAAGCACATGTTAGGCCCTCAAAACAATTATAAAAATGATTAAAATGCTCTCAGTAGAGAATTCAAAGTATGTCCAGTAGCTTCTGCTTACAAGCAGAAAATAGTATCTTTCAGGATGAATTCATTGCTCTATTTGAGTATGTTAAAAGACATTAAGTTAAAATGTTAAAATATTATTTATCACAATGAAGGAAGCGTGGTTGTGGCAACAGGCTTTAGAGATTCCCCCGAACCTCTTTTTTCTGAAATCTTATGGCAACAGCTCCCCTTTGACTCCAACTCCCAAGTTTCTTTTTCCTAGACACACACACAACTGAAGTGTGAGAGATCGGATTCACTATGTGTGACCATTTAAACACTGTATACCAGCCATTATGGATGCTCTGTTTCTCTGCTGTTTACACAGTGACTTGCATCTGCCTCCACTCTTTTGTTCATGAAGTGCCATCTTTCTGAGTAATCATACATATTATCACAGAGCTTTTAAATTCTGTGTATTGCCCATTTCAATGTGTGGGGCTACAAAATGAAACAGCCACACTGTCAGGAGGGTGGGGTTTTCTAAAGAATCCCATGTATGTAATATGAAAAACAAAACAGTAAATCATTGTCTTACTAACAAATAGCATGTACTAAAGAAGACAAGCACAAGCAAGTAATACTACCATTGGTAAAAAAGGACTAATCACAGTTAAGTTCTTACTGACTCACTTAGGCACAATAGAATAAATAGAGCATAATTATGAGCTTCACTCATACCAAAGGCTTCTGTCCTCCAGTCCTATAGATATTTAACTTTAAATCATGCAAGAGGTTCCATACACATCAGGTCAGTCACATGAATAAAAGCTAAGTAGAAGCATGTGGTATTTGCTGAACTAAAACATAAAGCTGGGCTGTAGCAGCAGCATGCATCTGCTTATAGATAAGACCAGCACATTTTCAAGTAACAGAAGAGTGTTTTTTTAAAAAATTGTACACAGAAGAGGAAAAAAACAAAAACCCAGTGAGTGGCAACACAGAAACCACAAAATTCTGTGTTCTGGGGTAGGATGGATCATACTTCACATACTCCATTTTTTATTTATTAGAGCATAATATTAGTTGACAGCTACAGAAACTGCTCACAGGGAAAGGATCTTAACAGAAATATTGATGTCTAGATACCTCATTGGCAACTGGGAATGAAAAGGAACAGTACTACAACCTTGCAGCAGACCCTTCAACCCTGCCAGTTGTACATACACACATCTACACACAGACATAGGCCTCCTCTTCTTACCCCTCCAGCCTGAGAAGCTAGAAAACCTTTTAAGGGAACACTTGTTTAGGAAAGATACATGACATGATAAAAAGACTTCACAAGTTCTCCTAAGGACTAATACAAAGTGGTTTTAAGTTTTGTTTAAACCCAGGATCCACAGTAATGGCCAAAAAGATCCACTTCTTCCTTGGCTACCGAGGAAATTAAAAATGTAGGCACAGAGGAACTGCCAGTTAATTCTTTCAGTCAGGTGTCTACCTTGTCATTTAAGTGCTCATTTCTGGGAAAACATACAATCATAGAACGGTTTACACGGGAAGGGACCTTAAAGACCATCTAGTTCCAACAATCCTGCCATGGGGAGGCACAATTCCCATTAGACCAGGTTGCTCAAAACCCTATCCAGCCTGGCCTTGAACACTTCCGGGGATGGGGCAGCCACAATTTCTCTGGGCAACTGTTCTAGTGTCTTACCACCCGCGTAGATTAGATATTGGGAAGAAATTTTTCACTAAATCTACTCTCTTCCAGTTTGAAGCCATTTCACCTTTTCCTATCACTACCTGCCCTTATAAAAAGCTCCTCTCCAGCTTTCTTATAGGCACTCTTTAGTTACTGGAAGACTGCTATAAGGTCTTCCTGAAGCCTTCTCTTCTCTAGGCTGAACAACCCCAACTCTGTCAACCTGTCCTCATAAGATACATACTCTAACCATCTGAACATCTTCGTGGCTCTACCCTGGACCCACTCCAACAGGTCCATGCTCTTATGTTGGGGCAGAACTCCAGGTGGGGCCTCACAAGAGCAGAGTAGAGGGGCAGACTTGCCTCCCTCAACCTGCTGGCCACGCTTCTCTTGATGCAGCCGAGGATGCAGTTGGCTTTCTGGGCTGCCAGTGCACATTGCCAGCTCACGTTCAACTTCTCATCCACCACCAACCCCAAGTCCTTCTTCTCAGGGCTGCTCTCAATCCATTCTCTGCCCAGTCTGTATTTGTGCATGGGACTGCCTCAACCTACATGCAGGACCTTGCATTTGGCCTGTTGAACTTTGAGGTCTGCATGGGCCTGCATCTCAAGCCCATCCAAGTCTCTCTGGATGGCATCCCTTCCCTCCAGAGTATCAATGCTCCACACAGCTTGTGGTTTGGCAACTTTATCCACCACTTCTTTCAGGACCAAGAGATGAATCCCATCAGGTCTCATGGACTTGTACACCTTCAGGCTCCTCAGCTGGTTGTGAACCTCTTTCTTCCAGTCCCTGTCTTTGACTTCTGTGGCTTTAGCGGTTTGCATAGAGCCCTTACCAGTGAAGACTGAGGTAAAAAAATCTTTGAGTAGTTCAGCCTTCTCCTTGTTCTGGGTGCCCAGATCTCACATTTCCTTCCTAAGTGGATCAATATTTTCCCTGGTCTTCTTTTTGTCACTGGCATACCTGTAGAAGCTTTTCTTGTTGCCATTGACAACCCTGGCCAGATTTAACTTTATCTGGGCTTTAGCTTTCCTAACCTGACTCCTTGCTGCTTGGACAATTTTTCTGTATTCTTCCCAGGCTACCTGTCCTTGCTTCCACCCTCTGTAGACTTCCTTTTTCTGTTAGGGATTGTCCAGGAGCTCCTTGTTCATCCATGCAGGCTCTCTGGTGTTTTTGCCTGACTTCTCTTTGTTGGGATGCATCGCTCCTGAGCTTGGAGAAGGTGATCCTTGAATACTAACCAGCTTTCCTGGGCCCCTCTTCCTTACAGGACTTTATCCCACAGTACTCTATCAAGCAGGTCCCTGAAAAGACCAAAGTCTACTCTCTTGAAGTCCAGGGTAACAAGATTGCTGTATGCCCTCCTCACAACCCTAAGGATCTCAAATTCTACCTCTTGTGGTCACTGCAGCCCAGGCTGCCCTTGAGCTTAACATTCCCCACCAGTCCCTTGTCACTGGTACACACACTTGAAAAATTTACATGTACTGGTATGTACTTCACACTGCCATTTTTGCCTACAATGCATGAAGATAATCATAATTAAAAGCAGAACTGAAGAGCTACATTAAAACTTGAATTAAGGGATTCCTGTAGCAGCTGAAAAAATAATTTCATTTTTTCCATGTGTATTCTTTAACCACAAAGTCACCCCTTCTTCCACTGCCTCTTCAAACTAACAAGGTTCAATGTGGGATTATATTGTGTAGCAAGAATCACATGGCTCAGAAACCGCATCTGAAAGAGAATGTTCCTTCAAAAAGAAAAGAACCAAAACATGAACCAAAAGCTTATCTAGGAACACCAAAAACATTTTAAATAAAAGTGTTTCAAAACAAAAACAAGCAATCCAACTTTATTCAGAAACAATATTTTAAGCATTATAAGAGACTCTTTTGGAACAAACTGCCAAATTTTATTAATTTATGTAGTGCAGTTTTGCCTCATTGTGGCTCTTGATGTCAGCTTTGGGCTTACATGTCAGAAATATATAGTTCATCTAATGTCAGAGAAAAAAAAAATATTTTAAACACCCAACATACCAAATGCAAAGCTCCATTTAAAAGCCTGTAAACTACACAGGGTGAGTATTTTCACCGTGTAACCAAAAACTCTGACTGGGATAGAGGCCCCATCGTGACAGACATTGCAGAAGGCAGAACTGAGCCCTTGCCCTGCACAGCTCACAATGCAGCTTACAGAAAACCTCCAGCATCCAGAATATAACATCACCACTACGACCATCTGAACTGAAGAGTTAAAGTCACCTCTTTCACTTAAGTTTCAAAACCGGTTTTCTCATGCGAGATTCCAGTACAGTGTTATTGTCACCTCAGCATGTCCTTCGCCCTTCTCTCTTCCCTACCATTTACCTTTCTTCTGAGCCCGGAACATTTCCAGCTGTTTCTGCTGCTGCCGCCTTAGCGTGTTAACAATAGCTATTGCTAGCCTCAGTGCTTCTCGTGGGTATCCATGAGATCGTAATGCGTCCACCCTCGCACAGGCTGTAGGAACATGTTCTAAAATGGAGAAAATAATTGATGAATAGCAATGGTTCCATGTCTGCAATGGCCTGTTTTGCTAGGTTACTCAAAAGGGCTTTCTTGTTTGTTTTTTTTGTTTTTAAAACTATGCAAGAGAGACTTAAAGGACTACTTCTGAGCCAGCATTTCAAGGGAGCCTCTGTTCTTTTTGCCAGACTTTTCATTCATGTCCAAAGCATCCCCCCAAAAATAATGCCATAGAAAATGAACAAAGCAGCAAGTCATAGAAACGTCTTTCCGGTTTAGCCACTTACCATGCCAGAGGGGCCACCCGTGAGAGTCAAAGAGCGAGTTTTCAGTGTCGTCATGGTAACAGTAGTTGGTGTATAGGTCACTGCTGATAATGTGCTGTAAGTGGCTGTCCTGCCAGTGCAGATCGCACGCCTCAATGGCTCGAGTGAACACCGTCCGATGTGGCCTGTTCGATGAATCTGTCATTTTCACAAGTTCAGAAAGCTGCATCAGCTTTTACTCATTCATATGTGAATCAGTCATTCACAGTGTTCTTGTCTTCTGCCTATTTACCAGCCCCCAACCGACAGCAGCCTGCCTTACGCCCCTCTACACCGAGCATCCCACAAATGGTATTTCACATCCTATCATTATCCAACAGCTCAGATGAAATATGTGCCATTCACTGTGCATTCAGAGAGAGATCTACAAACCAGCATGGCTGACGCTAAACAGGACTCTGCAGAGGGAACAGCTAGAGATGAAAAACATTCAACAACGTGTACAGAATTCCCCTAAAAACAAACTAGAAAGTATATGGCACACAGCTACCCAAGCATCCCTAGCTTCTCTCCTCCTCAGACACAGAGCTGCCAGGTTGAGGGACAGATAAACATCACATGGAAGATTTTTAGTTGTTCTCTTTAAGAAGTAACATTAACTTTGAGCACTTGTGTAACTTTTAGTGTCATAAACATGTACAAATGCCATAAAGAAAGTGAGGTACTGCGGCCATGGGACTGATACAATCCTTAGTGGACAACTTCCTGTGGCAAAATCATTCTGTCAACATGGCACTATGTCTATGAACGTTGAGATGCTGTGTCAGTTACCACTAGCCTGCCCACGTTGAGCTGAACACCATGAGATACAGAAAGCAAAACACCTCTGTAGGGAGTTATATGTTGAATGAACCTCTATCCCTGACTAGCTATGAGATTTTAAAATTAAACAAGTCTGTTTCCTTCAGAGGTAATCTTCCAAGAAAAAGAAACAAGGAAAAACCCATCTAAGTCTAAATCTGCCACCTCCCATGCATTTAATTTTATCATACTTATATGAAATACATATCAAAATACTGAGGGGTTTGAGGATTATGAGGGTTTTTCTCCAGGTAAATATCCTGCATCTTCCCCAGTTATTAGCGAAGTAGCCAACTTTGCTTGAAGAGGACTGGACAAGGCTTCTGTCAGATTTGATAATCACATTTTAGATTAGAAAGCACGATATCAAGTAAGAAGAGACACCTCCTCCAAGACGGCAGTGTTGCCACTGCACAACACCCCCCACACCTAGTGATGTACACTGCACATACAGAGCACATCTCACAGATAGCTGCTTCAGTTTCTCACACACCCAAGTTTAATGCAGTTGCAACAGATCTCTCTTTAAGTAGATATCCAAAGGCTTTGTAACTGCAAACAAAATAAAAACCCCAGCACCAGAAGGAATACAAGATTATAGTCAAGCAAAGAAACAGGCTTTTGTATGACATACTTCAAGGACATCCAATTTTCATGCAACATGTATTTAGAAGCACTATGTGAAAAGTTAGAAGACCTAACTAAACACAAATACTTGCTTTAAAAACATTGCAGCCCCAGCACAAAAAAAAATTCCTATTTATCCTTTCTGCTAGGATAGTATTAGTGAAAATAATTTTGGCTGGTGAATCCTCAACAAGAAAGTTACTTGTCCCAGGAAAGAGTGCTGAATTCTGCAAGGCTAGGGTATATAAGATAGAGGTTATATTATATGTTGCAGTCAGTGCATATGTTTAGGCTCACCTTGGTTAGCATTTGCACCCTGAGGCAAAGCATTGGTTAAATTGGGCAGCTCGTTTCCATGGTTTCCATCTTCCCAGGGACAAACATCCACACTGTTCCATTTTTTCAGCTGTTTTAGCCAACTGGCCTTCTGCTCCAACTTGCAGTGGGGATTTAAGACTATACACATCCACAGAGCACCTGATTTTAAAAAAATTGCTAAATTATGTTTTCTATTAAAAATGCAGCAGCCAATGACTAATTGCAAACTTCTATACTGTAACACTTTTTTCTCCCCTCAAAAGCTACACTGCTTCTTTCCCAGCTACGTCTAACACCAGGCAGACTGAGCTCCTGATGCATCATCTTGGAGCCGGTGTGGCCCACCTGAAGTAGTTGCAAGACAGTTCCAAGCCAACTTTCTCAATTAAAAGGCATTAAGAGGTCTTTTGTACTAGAAAATCCAGACTTCACAATGTATGGCTCATCAGACAGGAATATCAGTCAAAAGCAAACAAGAATTCACATAAAGTTACAGCAGGTTACCCAAGTTTTTCTTCTAATTTTTGTACCAGAAGCAAGTGTTGTTTTCTACAAACAAGGCTATTTATCTTCCAGCTTCATATGACAGGAACCAAAGAAGTGCATTAGTAAGACATGTATTTTATAAACATATATTTCCACACTCAGAACCCAGCAGAAGCACTGCTGATCATGTAACTCATTCCCAAACGTATCTGGGTCTCAGAGATCCAGTAAACACTGGTTTTGTGCTGTGTCATAGGAATAAGACACTTTTACTGCAATTACTTCAGTAACTTGGTTACACTAGAAAATTTGTTTTACATTTTCTGTTTACAGAGCTCAAAGGGAAAGTTAATTTGAGCTGACATTTCACACATACCAACACTTTGGAACCTGCTCCCTGAGACTATATAGCAGGGCAGGCATAAATATATCAGGGTCTCTAACAACAACTTTCAAATGCAAAGATTTTTCTCTAAATCAGCTGTCTCTTCATCAGTGTGAACTTTGACAGAAGCATGAAGACATCTGAAAGTACTGTTTAGCAACAGTTAATTTGCTCATTAAGAATGTGCCTTATTCACTCCAAGAGATTTAAAGAATATTCTCAAACTATGCAACCTTCATGACAGGCTGAAAAAAAAGAATAAAAAATGCAGCTGGTTCTTCTAGGATAATAAAATTCTCACATTCAAGTATTCTTTTGCTAACTAAGAATAAAAAATGGATACCCGGAGCACAGGCCATCACATTACATTCATTCCTAAAGTAACTCATATGTTGATATGCCACAGGACAGGAGCCAGTGGAAACACAGCTTGATCCTTAAGAATTCTGCAAGTCCCCTAGCTACTCTGAACAACATGGAATGGGAAAGTAATATCAAAGAAATCTGAAAACCACAATAAAATACGATACAGTAGTATATATAGAAGTATAGATACAGTGCAGAACACCAGAGAGACACTGCACTACTACAGATTATTACTGCACAGTAGTGAAATACAGTACTGCAAGTGTTTTGGGTCTTTGCTTTACTTTGGCTTTTTAAGTCTGAAACTTGCTATGGGAGTTAATAAGGTCAATACCATTTTTAAAAACTTCTTGTAAAATCAAATCATATGACTTTCTTTAGACACACTCGCTAACATGCTTCACTCTCCAGAGTGAAATTACAACTGGTTCTTACTATTAAGCATCAATGCATCCAGCACTAAGACAGAACAACTATATTTCTTGCAGTCTACAAAGCAAAACAGAAGACAGGGCATACTGGGAAGCCTTGGAGAATAGTTAAATTTGGCTTATTTTCAAAATCAAGTATCACTTGAGGGCAACTTAGGAGACAACGAACCTTTCAGGATCAAACAAACAAACAAACCACCCAAAACAATACTTTGTAACCAGATTCCCAGTGTTTTCAGACTGAAGCAAAAGCAAAGTGCATTTAGTAGAGTGGAACACACATTACTGATTACACCATGCCTCTAGAAAATGAGCGGCCTTTTCAACATCTTAGAAACACCACTAGAGGCAAACGAATTAGCTTGCTTCCTCCAGAAGCTCCACTATGAGTTCGGTACATCTAAGAGGCAGGAGAGAGAAGAGATACCCCAAAGTTCAAAAATCCTTTAAAAACTTCTTTGGTTTAAAAACTTCTTTGGTTTTTCATAGGAAAACTATGTCAAGCATAACGTCATTGTTAGCAGCAATTGTCTCAGAAACCCAGGCTATTTTTATGTAGATGATGCACAAGAGTATTTCTAATAAACCTTACACACAAACCACTTGAAATTTCAATAGAGACCAACTGCATGCAGTGACTTCAGGGTGAGCTGTATGCAGATCTGAGATCTCACCCAGCTTTCACGGCTGCCCAATTCCCTGCAGGAAGAGGAGTGCGAGACAAAACTTCCCCATGAGAAGAGAAGGGAACAGAAAGAGCCTCAGGCTCAACTCCTGTAGCACTACAAAGGCTGCCATCTGGGAGAAGGATGCATAATGCCAATGACCCCACACTCTTCAGCCCATTTGGGTTTCTGGGTTTTTCATTGTTTTTTGTTTGGGTGTTTTTTTTTCTGTGTGTGATTCCTCCCTCCTTCTCCCCCCCACATCCTCTGTGTGTGTCTGCACGCCTGTATTCATATTTCTTCCCCCCTCCTGCTCCCTAAACACCTTCTCCCTCCCCCGACATCTGCTTCATTCTGGCTCTTTTAATTCACTGGTTCCTAGTGCTGAAAAGTCTGAGGAAAAATTTCATCTGTGCCCAGACTTTCATCACATGCAAACTGGAAGGACCACGGAGTATATTCTTATTATTTCACTCTGGTGCTGCTCCATGGAAGTCTCCCTGAGCTGGCCCTTAAATGTCACCACCAACCTTAAGGTTTATGCTGACCACAAACAAGAGATTCTCTTATTTTTTGCCTAATGTCTCCCATACCAGGAAACTGCTCATCACACTTGCCTCTTACCACAGATAAGACTTACGGAAAAATGAAGGGCAGCTAGTTGTAATCTGTGGGGAACATACCTAAATCCATTTCTAGTGACTTCAGCCTGGAAGCTGCTATTGGCAACAATCTATACTCAGAAGCAGCTTCCCAGAATACACTCCTGGCATTCTCAAGTTTACCTGTTTGACTAGGTTTAACGATGTCACCCATGCCACTTGCACTATTAACAAGTGTCTAATTAAATGAAAAAAAAAACCCACAAAAAATCCCAAACAAATCAAAACTCAATGAATCACAGTGTGTTTACAAACTTTGTTTTTCTCTCTAACACAGCTCACTCTCTTCTTTCTGCCTGCCTTTCCCCTGGTACCAGGTATCTGTGTATCTTTTCTTACTGATTCTCAGCAGGCTGACACATCTTTCCCCTGGAATGACAACCTACTAAACCAAAAGTAAGTTCTGGTTTGTATTCCTTGACTGTTACCTGTGTCTTTCCAATACCAGATTTCCTCACAGCACAGTGGTAAAATGATCACAAGCCAACATACCAAATTTTTCCCCCCAGAAGATAACTGGAAAATAAAATATGCTGTGACTGCAATTTGATATTAATTTCACAAAGGAATGAATACCAGAACTGTCATACTGCCGTGAGGAAATGCCTGTTCTGGTTCAGCTCTAATCCCCTTGACCTAGAAAAAGCTAGCTTTGCCAAAATGGACTTTTGGTTCAGACAGCCCTCCTTTTGAAAATGCACAGTTATCATTCCTCTTCAGTGTGCCTCACACCACAAAAAAGCAAAAAGTTACACTGCTGATTCACACACACAATGTATGTCTTCCTTCTACGTAGAGGGGAACATAAGTACTTCTGTGTTTCTCAGTAGACAACCCTACCTTTGAATTCATGGGGGAGAAAGGGACGGCATGCCTTTACACTGATTAGGATTTAAATATGCAAATTGAAAACCATAAAGAAGTATTCAGTCACTGTAAAAGTAATGTTGCAGTAATTGAACATCCTGTGTATGCATAAAGCCAAAGGAAGAGTAAAGTATCTATACAGACTCTCCTGAGAGATTAAGCATTGCTCAGTTGTCATAAATCCCATTATATTTCACTCTTGCTCCAGTAAATGGGAAGGTGGTGATGGAAACCGTTTTAGTGGGGGACTAGGACACTGGCCATGACTGAACAGCCAGCTTACAGTTCTGTTTGACTGATTAGTCTTTACATGAAATCTGCTTTTCCTAGAAATATTGTACTAACTTATCAGGGCTGCTGTGTAGCTAACCTTGGGTCAGCATTTACAATACCTGTGTAATCACAGCTGAGACCTGGCCTTTGCTTTAAAATTTTACATCTAATATACTTAAGATCAATCCATTTATTTGCAAACTTAAAATATGTAAGAAACAGATGCACAACCACTGTGACATTTCCTTGCCCTCCCCATTAATAATAGTACATATCTTTCTTAAAAAATAAACACCCATAAGCTATCAGGTTAGTAGCATTTGAACATTTCAAAGAAAATGGAGCCAGGCTTGTGCAACAGACAAATAACTTCAGCACTTGCTGTACACTTGCCACTGTGCCCCATTTGAGCCTAATCAATTCTATGACAAAAGCATCATTTTCCAGCATTGGAAGTGCCCGAACAGAAACAAGACTAGAAGACAGAACCTATGACCCCTTTCAAGTAGAAGTGTCAGCAAAGGATCTTAAAGAGGTTTACACCTGTTTTTTAAACACATACACATTTTCACTGGGATAGCCACTTGAAAACCTCAAAGAAGGTAGTGCATAACATTTACTGCTTCTCAATGAGAAGGACAAACGCCTTCAGAATGACTGGCAAAGCCACCTTCCTCCTCCAGGCACGGAGAGATCTCCATTAGAACAAAGCACAATTAGAAGTCCCACTGGAGAATGCTCCAATTAAACAGTTGCTTTTATGAAATAGTGAAGATAGGAAAAGCACTTCAGTGCTGTTCTCTCCTCGACAAGAACCCCAAAGAAAAAGTACTCTCAGTATTCAGTTGGATCCAAGTTGCAATTTTATTCATAAAAACAGTTCCTTAATGCATTCTGGTTTCTCTCTGCAGCCTTCAGAAAAAAAGAACAGGCTTTCTATGGGTGCTGTGTTTCTTGGAGAACAGAATGTTTCATTTTGCTCTAATTCATTCTATTACTGAATTAAACTTTGATGTATTGGTCTTGACAAGTGCTTCATGCTGATTGTATTGTGTATGATAGTATAATCACTCCCCATGCATTTCACACTAGCTGGCTGATTAATGCAATAGATTACCTGCAGCACTGATGGCA
Organism: Gallinago jamesoni; assembly: GCA_025769975.1. NCBI lineage: Eukaryota > Metazoa > Chordata > Aves > Charadriiformes > Scolopacidae > Gallinago > Gallinago jamesoni. The sequence goes on along the minus strand of JAOQGH010000019.1, from coordinate 21,533,305 downwards.
AGAAGGAATCCTTGCCCTTCTGCACACAAAACTCTGACTGTGCATTAGACGGAGTAGAGCTGTAACCGATGGACAAAAAAAATTCCCAATTCCTTAAGCTTCCTCTCTTGATGCATGCTGCTGCTCTGAGGGTTAAAGGCACATGAAAGTATACTGGTATTTACATCTTGAGATTCTATTCTAAACTATCACGTACTTGCTCTGATTTCTGTGTGTCAAGTAACAAAAAAATCCTGCTCCTGTCTTCCTACATTTTCAGCTTTTAGCACAATCAAAAAAGAAAAGAAAAAGAATTTTTGTCATTTGCATGAGCCTGTTGTTCTGGGTTATGTTTTTTTGAGTTTGCTTTAAAAACTTCTGCATCTTTGCAAATACTCTGCTACTTGACCAAAGGGTTTCATATATGAGCATAAAATTGCTTGAAAGGCGCAGCTTACAGTATCATATCCTAAGACTACTGCTCCCTAAATGCAGAGCAGTTAGGATCTGTCACATGTCCATTAGATGCCCATCTATGGACCTACAGTACCCAAAAACCTAACTACTGTAGCAAGGTGGCAGCTATTTGTCTACAAAGGTAGAGGAACATATAAAAGAATTACAAATTAACATCTCTGATTAACCGCCCTAATATTCACAAAACCATTCGTTTGTTCACAATCAATTGAAGGTACAAGCATTGCTAATACTAGCACAAATAGTACAAAAATACTCCTTTGAGTATCTTAATATGATTCTTCACAATTTTAAGTGGCTGCCAATATTTACAGCTAGGCGGTGAACACAAAGTGTACTCCTGACCAAAACAGAGGGCAGATATTTTATCAAATATTTTAACTGGTAATATATTCTTAGCAGTCACAGTTTATTTTCAGATACTGTCACAATTTTTCAGAAAAAAAATATTAGTGTGGCTACTAACGATAAATACCCTAACCTACTTCTATTTAAATTTATCACCGAGATGAGTGAATTCCTCTCATGGTTAATTTTTTTAGGAATATATCAAACTTTCCAGTTTTGCAAGTTCATGAAACAAAAGACATTCGTAAAATAAAGTAATGGAAATACCTCTCTTTTTCTTAAGAAAAGTAGAGCAATGTAAATAGTCCTTTGCATAGGGTAAAGTTTAGAAAAAAGTATGATTATCAGAACTATGCTCACAGAATGTAAATAAATAACACACTGTAACTGTGCAGAAGAACACATTATGATTGTCTAGTCTGAATTCTTTCCTACTCTCAGATTTCCTAAGTTACCTTCATCTTCCAGTCCAAAATTAATTGTTGAGTTTTCACAAAACGAGCATACTTTAATTAAGGTTTCTAATACAAGAATCTAGGACAGGTCCTGATTAGCTGATCTACTGCTTGGCTACTGCAACTCAAAAGTCTAAGCTTATTTCTAGTTTTCTAGTTAAATTTGTCCAGCTACCATTTTCAGCTACCTTTTGTTTGCTTGGCAGAAGTGTCTTCCCTATACATTTTTTACTCTACATAGTTATCCTAATTTATGAAGGATTTCCTTTGTCTTGCTTTGACAAACCTAAGCAAACTGAGATTCTTGCACCTTTCATTTACTTTACCAATTTTTCAGTTATTTTTCCAGTATCCAGTCAAGATAGAAAACCAGAAAATATCACAAGGCTAGATTGTTGGACCACAGTAAAGCTCAAAGATTCAGTAATTCCTCTCTATAAATCTATTACTTCTCTCTAGCTCTGGTATTTACTGTAAGCGGCACCAGAAAATTAAATGGCAGCTTAATGTTACTGAACTATTAAAAATAAAGAGTGAGATGAAGGAAAAAAAAATAATGCTAGATACCAGTGTGGGCTCATAGTAAGTCTCTGCCCTTAATTTTGGCAGTCACAATTCCACAGTTCAGGCCACAGTGAGTTTTGCACCAGCTCCAATACAGAACTATTTTTTAGGACAAATGTAAGTCAATCAGTTCAACAGCTTAGGAATAAGAACTAAAAAAACTTGTAATGTGGGTACGTCAAAAAATTTGGCTCCTGTCATAAAAGTACTTTCCATCCAACTGAGCTAAATGGAAACCCAAACCTTCTGTATGGTATTAAAATTAAGCCCCTCAAGCTATGGTTATAGACTAAAGTTAATTACTTTCACCAGTATTCTTCAAAGCTGATAAATGTCACAGGAAAGAATACCCTCTTTGAAAATAGCCCCTGCTTACTGTCATACTCTGGCCTTGTATACCCTCATTTCAAACACCATTATGGCACATGCCAATAATGAAGGAGGAAGGAAATCATCCTCAGAGAAGACGTACAGAACCCATCTTCACAGAACTGCAGCCTGGCTTCATTCACCAGGGAAATGAAAGTGATAGCAACAACCGAGACACTCCAGGGCCGTGACAGCAATTTCCTTAAGTTGTCGCTCATAACTCAGGCCCTGGCGCAGCAAAACTGTCTTCTCATGCAAACTCAGAAGTACTATTAATTTAGTGCCTCCAATAGAACAAATCATTTAATACATTGACATATATTAACAGCTTACCATGTGGGAAGACTACGTGTAAACTGAAGTACATAAACTGAAGGTACATGTGTTTTGTAACTGTATGGCAACCACAACATCGCAGCTAAGACTAAACAAAATGAAAGTAAGAAAAGGATTATCAACTTCGCAAAAAAGTCTACTGGATATGATTCAGTTGAAGACACAAATATGTATAAGATAATCACTCTACTTAAAAGTCCCAAGGGGGAAGTGGTAGTCCAAGGGAAGTGATACAAAGCCACTTCCCACCCACTTTGAAACACGGGTCTTCCTACAGCTTTCACTTCAACACCAGAAATGTATTATGTGTAAGAGATTAATCTAAGCTTAGTAATTTGAAGCTAACTTCACTTTCTACAGGTGCAGGGCACTGGTACTCCCCTTAGCTTTAAAGCCGAACATGATGAAATTAGAACTTGGGATACTCAAAAAAATAATGAAAGTATGGATATAAGCTTGACACTCAAATATGAAACTTAGAGTCTTGCTGTACCATTTTTTAAATACCATTAAATATGCGGAAAAGTGAATGTTTCTGTTGCATAGCTGATCCTAAAGGGATTTCATGAAGTAAGCAGCTCCAGTAAAACTGTATTAGAGCACAAAAACTGTAATGAATGCTTAACTTTAGTGATTCTTTTCCATAGCAGCCCTGAAGTAGTCATGAAATCTGGCATCACAAAGGAATTTCTCTAGGGGCATACTGGCAACAACCTTGGCTGCTTTTGTCCTTTTTTCCCCCCCCTCCACTTAAGTACTGAGCAGAGATAATCTGTTTTGAACAGCTGGCATGTCCCATTCATACAAGTTTGTCTCTTTAATTGCAAAGGGAAGGAATGCCTGAGATAGGAACATAGATGGAGAATAGCTTCATTTAGTTAAGGTTAAAAGAATCTAACTTGTTGTTTTCTAGAGATGAATATAAACTTTCATCAGAAAAACTGAGCAGTTTCTAAATCGAAAATGCATTATTTAACACTCAATCATTAGTTTGCTCATGGCAAAACGGTAATTAAATCTCTCTTAATTAATCTATAATGATTCCTTGACTAAACTCAACATTTAGAATTAAGTTTTAGATGAGGAGCAAAGTGTTACTAATAAAAATTTAGGCAAGATCCTTCAGGACATATATTGTACTAATTCTCCACATGACATGATCTTGTAAAATTTTATTTCAGTTTTAAAATTTAACACAAAAATGCATCACTAATACAGAAAGTGGCTGTAATATCAGCAAATGTGAACTCGAGTAGATCATCAGGCTGTTCTAAGATCTAAAAAGCAGCCCACAACATGGCAAAATGCTGAAGTCCTAGTAAAAATAACATAGACCACTATGTAGGCCACTAGAACTGCTAAGGCAAAGGCATGTTACTCCAACTCAGGAAATATCTTTATGACAACAACCCATTTACTATGTATAACAGAAAGGATTCTAAAGATGTTAGCTCACTGCAATATCGTGACAGGTTCCTACATTTAGAAACTTTAGATACCAATAAGTGGTTGAAGTAGACAGGACAAGCTTATGCATTAAAATGTGAAGACTACCCGCTGGAAGAAAAGAGTATCTTTTAACTTCTCCTCAACATCATAAAATAAGAGGACCAACAGAAACCAGAATCAGCATAATGAAACCCAGAATACATTTGCTAATTTTATCCACTGCCCTGCCTTGTAAGAGCTCTTGGGGCACACCCTCTTCCTCATGACACAGCCATCATATTTTTGTTCCACAAGAAACTAATTCTTGATTTAAAAACATCCAGCTCTCCTCCTCCTCAAACCATTCTTAAATATCAAAATGGAGGAAATCTACTAGAAATGTTTGTTTTGAAACATGCAAATTATGTGGAGTTTCTGCGCCACGAAGGAAAGCAAGAGAATATAAAGATACTGAAAATGGTAGTTCACAAAGAAAATCTGATCCTGTAATCTACGTGTTGACAAGCTGTTGGGCTCCATCACTCCACGAAGCAGTAGATACTTGTCTTAGATTCTTCTACTTGACTGCTTTCATCAGATTAAGCATCTGGGATTTAATTTAACAGTTTCAGCTTTATTAAGCTGTCACAAGAGCAGCCCCGCTTTGATAACAGTAGCTGCTCCAATTATGGCTTGGTTTAGGGTTGACAAGTATAATGATTCATTCATGGCACATGAGAAGCAATAAAAGGTTGTTTTGCATTACAGCTTTAAAAATGTGGGCACTTTTTTCATTTAATTTGTCACTTAGCTTTTGCTAAGAGGACATTTAAATTGCAGTAAAAGGCAAATGGGGCTTTTAGTTTAAATGTAATCCCCATATTTAAATGATCTGTAATGGCGCAGTGTTCGAGTGGGAACACTATTGTTTCACAGTGGGCCCTGATGGTGACATGTGACATTTGTATTCAGGTCCTGTATTATCCATGTGGCTAAAGGGCTTCCAATTTCATTTCACAGCCAGAAGCCTGCAGAAAACACCAATTAACTTGCAGATCCCATTTGCCGACAAAACTCAGCCTCTTCCTGATGTCTGGCATCTGGCAGTGCTCAACGTTTAATTCCAAAGCAGAGCCTCGCCACCATCATGGTCCCTGGGCCAGGGCACAAAGTCAAATTTTGCCCTTTTTTTAAGGAAGTCTTTTCACTTTTGTAGAGCAACAGCAACTTTTACTTATTTTTTCATGGATGAATATTAACAAATTTCTGCTGTAGTAAGATTGCTTGGTCCATTTTTTCCCTCTAGACTCCGAAGAGGTTTAACTGACCTTCTCATCGAATCAGAAACCTCAGCTCAACAGGCATCAGCAGATATTTACTCTGCATTTCCATATCCCCCCATTTTACCAATGCAATTTAATTATAAAGGGAAACTAAGGGGCTCCAGATAATTAATCATTCTGATATACCGAAGTCTTCAACCACAGTCACCAAGAGTTGACCACTTAAACATCAGTATGTGAAATTCACCTACTGAGACACCATTTAAACAGCAACATGAAGAATTCCAACTCTGGAAAGCACATTCATGTATTACTGTGGCAAGTTGGAAGTGTTCACCAGTGCATCACTGAAGTTGCATCTAAATTCTACTAGTACAAGAGATCCACAAGCAAGCCTTATAGCTTTGACATGTAACCTTGATCTTTCCAGTACTACACCTTTGGAGTTCTGTAAGTAGCATTTAGCTCAACACATGATTTGATGTACAACATGGGAATCTGCTGAGCATAATTATTTTATTCTTCCTCCCAATCTAAAGGCTTTAAAGAACATCTAGCTAGCTATGTGTAAGGTTTTTTTGTTAACCTGAGGCTTTTGAATCATGAATTGCTTACAGAATTAGGACTTTGTACTAGAACATCACCAGGTTCATACTTAGATGTGAAGTATATGTGGGTTTTGGGTGGTTTTGTTTGGTTTTTTTTGGTTTGGGGTTTTGTGTGGATTGTTTGTTTTTTTTTTTTTTTAATCAGCACCTCCAAACATTCAAACCCAATCTGACTTCCACCGAAGTCAACAGTTTACCATAGACTTCAGCAGGAACTCTGATCAGAGCCCAGTGTGTCTTTCTAGTGCCAATGCCTGATGTCAGACAGGAAGTTAAGTTCTAATAAAAGGCTCAAGTGACCCAGTCAACAAACAAAGCTGAAGTTACTTAAGTATGCTTAAAAACCTACGCCAAGATGGAACTGACAAAGCGGCCATATGCCTAGCAGTTGGCAGACAGCATACCAGGGCACACAAGAAAGCCTTTATTAAGCAGTCTATATTTACATGCTTTTCATGTCCTAAAATTCTCCATAACTACAATGTTAAATTGCTACCTACATGTGAAATAAATTGGATCATCTATATTTTTTTTGAAGACATACATATATGCCACTCCCAGATTACTCTGAACAGATAATACAGAAAGTTGAGCATGCAAAGGTATGCCTTACTCTCGTTTTTGATATTTTAGTTCTCTGATATCCTAGAAGATGACAAGACAGGAAGGCAACATTATTCAAGAACATAATGATAATATCATCTCCTTAAACCCACTGTCTGAGTTCTCTGGCACTACTGGCATAGATCATATTTTGCCAGGACCATCCTGCTTCTCCTTCTGCACCTTGCTATTCTAACCCTGGTCTTCCTTAAAATCCCCTTCAACTTCACACATTTCCTTTTTTTTTTTTGAGATACGCGTTTCACATGGGAAAAGGGATATGTTTAATTTGAGTGAAACTACAGGCAAAACCCTAGCAAAAACATGGCAGCAGCTTGTAAACTTCACACAAGGTAGGAGTCAAGCTGAGAAATTCATCCAATTAACCACAACTTTGAGGGAACTTGCTAAGCACCAGTGGTGTGGAGAAGAAGTGGACAGTTTAGCAACTTAAACACAAGGTGGACATGGAAGTTCTACCTTTAGCCTACTGCACACCTGAATTGATTGAAGTGTATTTGTAATTGAAACCATGGTACATGATCAACATATTTTGGTACTGTTAGAGGCAGCAGAGAAGTTCAGGACCAAAACAACAGGGTCTGCCTTAGATTGCAAATACAGCAGCTGAGGTAGTGGTGAAACTGGCGGTTCATGGTGTCTTTTGGGGAGTGGCACTTATAATTCTGATGAAACAGAGGTAAACTAATCAATTCAATTAATCTAAAACACTGTGTATTCTATGCTGTAGGCAGAGAGATTCCACATCCTCTACCTTCACATAGGTACCGTCAAGAAATTATGTTAATATGAAACTGATGAAACAAGAGGAGCTGCTAAGGAAATCCAACAAAACCTTTTATGTTTATTAGCAGCATGTGGTATCACTGCTACAGGTAACAGATGGAGAACTCATTTCTGCCTCTCCTACCACCTACCAGCTCAACCCACATAAGCAAGGAAGCATGAGATCCTCCAGTGTTCAGTATGGTGGGATTCAATTTTGTTGCACACATGCCCAGCTAAGTACATGCCCTGCTTGGCAAAAACTGTTACTCCCCAAAGCCAAGGCATCATGAAAATGACATACCAAAAAGCGGTTACACTTGAAGACAAATAGTTATACCTACATACTCTGACAGAACTTTGCCTGCTCTGATATAAAGGCTTTCCACCACAGAAGTCCGTACTTTCACCTAGATAGCCAGTGCTTTATTAGCCCAATGCTTCATTTAGAGTGAACATATTTCACACTGAACAGGTTATATCCAGTCTTAGACTAAACAGTCAACATGCAATCAATCATGGTCATCTTAAACGGTGAAAAATGTAAGTTTTGCTTTTGTCACTTCCTTTCTAAATGAAGAATGTTATTTTTCTTTGGATTAAATTTCATTTAGCTTGATTTTGGACCTTTAAACTATATGAAGAGCATTACCATCTTTGACACTCTGCAGTGTTTATGTAATGTCCCATAGGGCATTATCTGTAAGGTTTTTGTTTGCTTGGTTATTATTTATTATTTATTTATTTCTATGTTCCATGCTACACAGGTTAGGCCAAGCAATATTGTAAAGAATATCTCAAGACTGACTCCTTTGAGTCTAGATTTGAAGTGTCTTTCCAGACTAGACTAACTACTCCAAGTTCCATGAATTACAAGGTAATTTCATTTAGGCTGCAAGTCTTCAGCTTGCTCTAAGAAGGCCTCCAAGACAGCATCCAAAAGCTTACTACAGCTAAGATACACACATTAATCCCTTCAGTCATACACACAGAAAATTATCTTTTAGAAAAACAAACTAGATTTACCATTGTATTTTAAGTAACTCAGTTGTCTGTTACCGCTTTTATCTTCTACACACTTAACACACCAACAGGTTAGTAGTTTGCTACAGTACTTATACCTTTGAAAGCAATGCTTTTATTTATTTAATATTATTTCCACTCACCGACCCACCTTGGTATATTGGTGACATTTATGTTCAAGTTGTTTTGAATTTCTCTGCCTCCCTACCACAAATTCCTACAGATTGAGAACTTTTGAAGCAGTAGTTTAAAACTGTATTATTGAGTTTCTGGAACACTTTACAGCAAGTGCCTCCAAATCTTACGAGTTTAAACATCCCTTTCCCATTTCAGCCTGTGTTTTCCTCTCTCTGTTCTACACATATGTCATGTATCTGGTCACAACTGACCTTTCCTGTAAAGCAGTGTTAATTGTTTTAGCTCTCTGTTATTTGATCTTACTTCCTGCTCAGCAATGGGCTTTTACTTTTGTTGCTATCTCCTCATACTCTTAATGAATCTTCTTTCTGCCTTCTATTCCTCTTTAGCTGTGAATTGACTTCTTCCTTAACCTTTCAAGTTTAGCACTAGTGGCTTATATACTTACCCTCAGTTGTGGAGCTATGTTTCCACTTTTTGCTTTATTCTTTTTTGATTCTCAGGTACTTACAACCTGGTGCAATTGTGTTTGTTTCATAACATGGTTCCTTCTCCTCCAACTGCAATTGTCTCATGCTGTAGATCAGAAATTCAATTTCACCCAACCTTAACTGAAGAAAAACTGCAGCAAACTCTAACCTGCTTTACCTAGTACCACAATAAAGTTTCTCTTTACCCCAAATATGTAATTGTTTCTTCATTATACATATGAACACCTAAATGATTTTGAAGTCTGTGCATTTACCCAGTTCATCCCAGAGCTGTCTATACTTGTCAGTCATTGTAGTTCCTTGTTGTCTCCAAAGTGACAGACGAGGGTCAGCCATGAACTGTTCCGTTATCAATGTCAACATGCGAGCTCCATTTGAATCTCTCATCTTTAGCATCTCTCGCACCTAGGAAACAAGTCTTTTAATATAAACTTGAAAATACAATGAAATCACAGTACAGTCAATATGCTGCAGTGTTAGATATCCCACTCCATTAAATAAGCAAAGTAATTTATACATGTGATGTGAAATTTTTAAGTAGAAAAAAGTACTCTGACTTCCTAATTTTAACAATTTTAGGTTTCAGTATCACACTGCAATTCTTCAGAGACGCTTCTTTCACAAGCAATCCACAAGCGTATTATGTAAACTGCTGCAAGACTAATTTCTACAGTCTTCTCCAACATTTTGGAAGAGAACAGCAAAGCTGCAGATGGTTGAAGTGTTACTTCATATCCTTTAACTGATCTCAAGACACATCAGATTGCAGTCCAATGCTGTGTAACTCATTATTAAGTTGCCATCGTGTTCCCAAGGCTTTGTTTTGGTTTAGAACAACAGGACTTTGAGTAAGACTGAACAAGTACAGACTGGCTTGGGAAACTGAGGAGAGAAAAAAGGGAAGGTTTAGAGTACTCAACACACCTTTGCAAAAAGCAAATTGAGCTGCTTCCCTGATCCGTGGTATCCGCCTTGGGAGAGGAAGAGTTTAACCTGTTCTTGGACCTGTTCCTCATCCAAATGCCAGCAGTTTTCATCATCTATGCTAGCACCTGCTGTTGGGTCAGGAGCACCTGCAAACAGCAAGGAAAGAAATCGTTATGTTCTACACAGAGATTCATAGGTCCAGGGAGAGGACTACTGCACAGGGTTTTGGATTTGTGTTTTGTCCTGTTGTGGATGTCTTGGCTTTAATCTAAACATTCTTTAAAATATACTTAGATTTCTTCTCAGTGGTCTTAAGCACTTCAAAATTACAGCCTATAAAAAAGTATTTAAACAAATAGTATCTCAAAAAAAAAATTAAAATACTGGCAAGGTTTTTTTCCTCCCCTCTCAGCAGCTATATCAGAATGCCTTTACAAGGAAAATGAGACTTCACATAGTATTTCTACAACTGTGATGTTAAAACCACTTTCCCCAAAACACCTGTGTAATTCCTGTACCATCAGCAATCTTGCTCAGGTTTAAGTGACTGCTAGTGAGCACTGCTATTGATGAACATGAGGAAATTCATCACCTCAGTGTCTCTGAGCTGTGATGGCTCTACAAAGCTAGACAAAGAGTAGAAGAAATCCCCAAACAAATCCAAAGTCTTAAAGCACTAAAGGCATTTCCATCACAAGTAGGAGTTACAGCTGTGTAAGACAGAGGTGCTTCCAAAGGATCATTTTTACACAGTAAATGTCATCAGCACACAGTGAATTCAGAGCAACTCTACATGAATTAGTCTAGTGTGAGCTGGAGTGACTAGATTTACATCAATCAGTGTTTTGGCCAGAGGCTGATCTCACTCAAATTTTGCAGTTGAGACTAGTGATCTTCCACCAGTGGCCTGTTCTAAATGCTGACAAAATAATTTACACAAATTCATGCACCATCTAGAGATGTGTATTTTTCTGAAGATGCCTTCTGTCCGCCACTGGACATTTTAAAATGTATTCAAACTGAAAAGCACTTACCTAGACTGTCAGGGAAACAATTAAAGGTAGTGCACCGCCATACCAAACATAAGGTATTTTAAGCACATGCAGACTCAAGTTAACTTGACATTTTGATTTTGGACTTGTACAACTGTGTAATCTCTATCTTCATTAGGTATTGAGATGATGTCAGAAATTGAATCACATTACACAACCTATCACTTCTAAATCTGAGTCTATTTTACCTTTGTAGCAAAAAAAAAAAAAAGGGATATGGGCAAGGAAGAAAAATTACATAGACTTTATAAAAACTTGCTTTTTTGAAAGAAGTCCTGAGAACTTGAAAAGCAAGGATAGCAACAACTCTCCAGATGTACAGGAATTAAACACCGATGCTATTCATTCAAGCTTTCATTTCACAATTGCAGTTCTGCCATGTAGGTGAAGCTGTCACAGGGAATGCTGGAATCTTTATCCAATAAAAATACAACTGGAAGATTTAAAGGATCAAAGAGATGTCTTGTCTACTAGTTGCTGAGAGAGTAAGAAAAAAATAAAAAAATCTTCCAGCTCAGCAACTTCCTAAACTGCCTCCAACTTCAGAACCTAGAGCTGGGAACGCTCCACTGCTGTGTAAATATACACACATAATACATATTTAGATTAATAAAGAACTGTGTCTTTGAAAAAGTGAATGAACTCTTCTGCCTTCCACAGAAACTGTAACTGTGGCTCAGATGACAGGAATCAAGCCCAAAACAGTACAAAAATCAAGGACTGAAAAAACCTCCTTTTCTGTGAGTGCTTACACATTTAGTATGTTAATTTTAAGGGGCTTTCAGTTCAGTCAGCTGCATGAAATACATAGTGATAAGTCTCCAGTTGCAAAGAACAAGATAGAAAGGGAAATAAACCACACAAGAATAAGTAGTACAGCTGTTGCAGAGAGCCAGGTTTGCAGTATCACCTTGCAAATAGTTTAAATATTTCATTGCTCTAAAACACAGAGAAAACACACGTGAAAGAGTATCAGTATACAAAATACATTTATGTTTTTCCTCACTTCATTGGAGATTTATCTTCAGATAACCTTAGTATGGCTACTTATAAAATAAATTAAAAATAGCCCAGGATTCCTCAGCTAAGCTTCCCTATTTAGGGAAAAATACCAAAATTCCTTCCGTAACTGTTTATGTTTTATCAAAAGCTCAGTCAGTTTGTGCTAGAAGGTTAAGTTTCAACACAGCTACCACAGATTCTTTAACAACAGGGTTCCTTTCGAAGAAACAAGGGCATCCACTGCCCCTGGCAAGCAGCACTGCCCCCTCCAAGGCCTCTTCTTACAGCATGGCCCCAAATATACCTTCTCCAGGGGCTCAGCATTGCTGTACTTACACCAGTGTTATTTTCATGCCAGTACATTAGAAGACTGTAAAAGCTGAAGACATCAAGCTGAGGATGGTCCGAGCTCTACAACACTGCTCAGCACAGTACTACAGATATGTCTGATTCAGAGTGGTTTTTCCTTACAAGATGTTATATAGACTACACTCAGTGTAATAAATTTTTTTAATGGAGATATATAAATAAATGTCAGTATATGTGTAACTAGCACCTGCTACAGTTGTAATTCACTGATCTTCAAAACCATTGGTAATCTTCAGCAATAGCCATAGACTAACAAGGCACGGAGATAGCATGTTCGATCAGGTATGAGTCCAAACCACCTTCCCACCACAGCAGCAACCAGGTGTCCTAGTGGTGCTGCTGCTGCGAAAATCTCAGCTTTCCCTGCCCACATCACACTTGTTTTCATCACTCTCAAGACACGACCATCTCCACACCTCCCAACCAGGCACTTTTTAAGATCACTATGTTTGCTTACAGTCAGCAGGTGAACACCAATTGATCTAGCCCATTTCCTCTTCCACTTGAACACAGATCACTCTTGGTCAATAGACAAGACTTCTACACTGCCAGTTTCCTTCTGAAGACATAGGACTGGGTGGATAGAACGTTCTGCACAAGCAACAGGAGGAAGGAGCTGCCTGGGGAGCTACAATACTGAGTTCTAGCAATAGCCAATGGGAAGGATCAGGCTCAACACCAGGGAGGAGCTGAAGGTTCAACCCCAAGGTAGCAGCTTCACTCAGGTGCAACACAGCCCCAAAGGGGCACTATGAGGCTTCAGTAGATGGATGGTTTGGTTGCGAGGGAAATATGGGCAGTCCTGAATTTAATCTCTTCAGTGCAGTTTGGTACCGAGACCAAATCCCATTCCTCACTTGTAAACTAGGGATAAGTATTACTTACATGCTTTAGAGGGGGTTCATGAGGATAAATCAGTTCACATTTGAACTATGAAAGTGAAAAGCACTGTATAATTATACTAAGTACTAAAACCTGCAATTAAACTGTGTCAGTTTATAGACACTAACATATTAATCTCGCTTCCTCCAACCTCTGGCTTTAACTTCTGTCATGACTGGTCTTTGAAATACATTTTACATAAGGTACTTACAGTTATATACAATAAAGTATTTATACTCAGTATATAGATATAGCCATACATACTTACTCATCTCTTTTACTAAAATTACTCAATTGCAATCTTAGCAAACAAAGCAGGAATATTGTGCACAACTGTTTGTAGTACTAAACACCCCAATAAAATTTGAAAACACTGTAGCAGCCTTTTATATTTATGGTCATAGCAGGTTACATGTTAAGTATCATAAACTCCCAAGAAGCAGAAGCATTTCTAAAGAATAAACACTTTGATCATTTACATAGCAATTTTAAGAGCAACTGCTTTCAAAACGAGCAACCACATTGAAGAAGTGGTGTTGTATACAGCAAACTTAACCTCAAAAAGTAAGCAGAAGCAAAGCAAGGAGCAACAGTGAAGCTCAACAGTGAAACTGGGTCAAAACAACAGAAAGTAGTATGCTTCCCTGATGCTTAATTCTGAAGTATCACAAGAGTTGATCACAAGAGCCAAATCACACACTCATAGCAATACCAAATTTTTTTTAAACTTAATTTTAGAATCTTATTAATTTAAGTATACAAATTAATGGTAGATCAGTTAAATTTTACTAAGTGTCATCCCATGACAGCATTAAGGAGAAGATATGGAAAAAAAAAATATTACAAATAAAAAGCATGACATACAGAGTACTATGCAAAGACTGACCAGTCCCAGCTAGAAACTAAAACTTCTGTACTCTGATTCACAACAAAATAGTAACTGGTTTTATAAACTTAGTCTGCTCAGAATTATGCTAAACAATAATTACATAAAACCAGTGATCATAAAATTAATGATTCAAAAATATTATTATGCCTTTGATTCAAAGTTTAGACGTAAGTCACTTCATCTTGTACTTAATTTCAGACCTCTTGGGTGGAATATAACACCTGTTCAGCAGTACAGCATCAAAGAAAAACAGCAACTGCTGTGAAGCAGCGAGCACTAACAACAGAAAAGATGAAGACAAGACAGCCTACTTTAAGTTGCTGAAGAAAGGTAATAAACATCCAACATGTTTTTAACTCCAAAAAAATTCTCTCCCTTCCATACACACATATGGCAAAATGCATAAACTTATCTGCTGATAATATCTAACCTCTCCTGCTAAAATCCAGGTCTCACAAACACTATATAGCAAGAAGTTTCAAAGCCTACTTTGTGTGGGAGATAGAAGAACTTCCCTATCAGTACAGACTAGCATGTGTTATTTTTATTTATTTTTACCTTCCATGTCTCAAAAAAATCTTCTTTATTTTTTTATATAACAAGTTCTATTTTAATGTTTAATGTGCTTGGACAAACCTTTTCTAAAAATATGAAATATTTTATATCATATATGAAATATTAAATATCATAAATTATTTTAATGTTACTTTGCATCTATCAATCTCCTTGGATTTCTGAAATTTCTCTAGTTTTTGGTAGTTATGTTGTTACTTCCTTCCCATTCTGGTTCACTAAACAATTGTACTAAACATTAGAGCCCTTCATTTTCATCCTTCTTGAAAGGAAACTCACCTGCCCTTTCCTACATTCTTCTTTTGCAACTACTCAATCAATTTTGCCATTTTAAGAAGGGTGATATGAAATATTCCATCATGTTTCCAATAATGCATCATCTTTAACATTAAACGTTCTCTTTTCTAGTAGATCAACAATACATTATTTTCTGTTGTTCAGCCCTCTCCTACCCTACAATTTTCCACTAAAATTCTCATCATTTCAGTTAAATACACTCAGTTGATATTAGCACATACTTGCCTGTACCTCCAGTTGCCCTTTGGAACTTACAATATATAGGAACAGCAATAGCTACTCTGAAATTTTATTTTCAAGCAATTTTTTGATACGTTTCCTTCTTGAATGCTTCTACCACCGCTCTGAATATATGTTACAGATTAATGTTTGCAGATGATATACCTAGATCTGCCTGGACAAATACAGAACTGCCCAGGTACATCTGTTTCTGAGAGGACAAATGTACTTAAGCTGCTTTCTCCCAGGTGCTCACTCTTAAATTTCAGTTAATCCGCATGTGGTTTTGTGCTGGCAAGTGACTCGTATCATGACTCAGAAAATGGGAGAGTCTGGAGAAACCCATACAGTTCTTTTAAGAGCAGAGACTGCAACAGCAGCACTAAACACTCAGGAAAGAAACAGTACAGCTTAAAGGGTAAAATGAAATTGTTTGCTAGGCTGCCCTTATGCCAAAAAAAGGCAGACTCTTTACCACTATGCATATAATAACAAATCAATGCTAATATGTCCTAAATATGCAAACAGACTTTCCCTTCCTTCCCACTCCCCCCCCAGTCCTGCAGTTATTTTCCTATTTCCACTCAAATTCTCAGGAACGTAGTTTGACCTTCAAACTAATTCACTTAAGTGAAAGTTTCATACTTAAGGAAAAAACAGATCCAAGATGACAAACCTGGCTGATAATTCATCACCCCCACTGTTCTCTTCATAGCATCACATGCCTGCCAGCTTCCACTGCTACAATGGTACAAAAATTAACAGGGAGGAGAAAAGCCTCAGCTAAGCAGGATCCAAATCTACATCCAGCTTCCTGAGTCAGCAGCCCCAAACTGAAACCTAACATGAAGCCAAGAGTTACGCAGGACAGACATACCAGTATCAATACCTAGTTGCCTTCAATATAGAAGATTAGACCTCACAGATCTCCAGTTTCGAAATCATCAGGAACACATACAGCTGTAGCAGTGTCACATGAGAAAATCAGAAGACAACAAATATTCTTAAATGTAAGAGGTGCCTTTGTGCTTTAAAGATGTGCAAAACCCTCTCGTAATGTAAACACCATGTGAAAATTAGCATGGCGGACACAGAACAGGATTCCCAACAAATCACTCCGCTGTCCTGAAGAAGTTAGTGAACAGACAACACATTCCCGTTCTTCTAACAGCATTCCCTTATTTCTTTCTGCAGTGATGCTCAGCTGTGAAGCAAGAAAGTATAATGCATCATTTCTATTCAGCCAGGAACTCAAAAGAATTTGTCATTTCAAAAGATAAACGACATCAGGGTAAGTCACTTCACTAGTCCCCCCAGTAACCTCCTGCACAAGGAAAAGTGGCCAAAGCCAGCCATCAAATGCTGTGTAAGACAGAATTTTGAGCAAATGAACAATTACCCAATTCACCTTTTGTAACAGGAGAGTACTACGGAGTGGTTCCACCTCCCTAGACAGCTCATTAGCAAGTCAACAAGACACTGTGGTCAAAACTCTGCAAATCCCAGATCATTCTCATGTACAAATAAACAGCATTGAAGAGCTGATTTTTTTTTTGCCTATCACTGGAAACACATGAAAACTAGAACTAGTACAGCCACCATGAGAGAAAATTAAAAGAAATAATAATCAAAGTTTTATGTTAAAAAACCCTGGAAGTAAAACACATCTAGGTACCCCTGAAAAGAACATCCTCATCCAAGTGCTCATACAACTTCCATCTTCCTCATCCAACTCCAGATTCAGTCTTTCCTTTGATCAAAGCCATTTCTGGTGTTTCTGTGGCAGGTCTCCTCTTACTTTGATAAGGAAGTTTTTCCTCATACTTACCTGTGTCTTCAAGCAATGTTCAATATAATTCCTTTTCAAACATTAGTTTAGTGAGGTTAAACTGTTTAATGCAAGACAGGTCTACAAGACAGTTTTGTATTGCAGCCTGAACATCTGCAGCACAGAAGATGTATCTTACATTCACCAGCCTGTGCTATTAGAATCAGAGATAGATTTCTTTTGGTTTTCATAGATCTCCTTTAGTTAACTTTATTATTCTTAATTTAAGGAATTTGATTAAAGATCAGAATTACAGTATGAACACCAGAAGAACACTTACTTGCTACATAATCAGAGGAACTAACTTTTTCCTTAAAAAAGTCCTGTAATTTTTTAACATTACAAACATATTAAAAAACCCCCAGGTCATTCCTTTATGACATTCAGAGGAAAAGCAGGAGATTACAGATCCCCTTTTTTAACCCAGCTTGCTTTGATAATAACAGTTTATTTCTTATGCTGCCTGGATTTTCTCCTTCAGTTTTTAGTATCTTATTAAGAAACACCAACAGTCAGTAAAGATGCACTGCAATCTCATTTACTAGGAAAAGAGCAACACATGTTAAGAAGCATTTTAGTTTTCTGGATATTTTTAAACTACCCTACTCAAATTCATTGTGAAATTTCATAATTGGCCATCAATTTACTTTTGTTTCCTATTCCTTTTGCTACTTGGACTGTGATACAAACACCAAATATCTCTCTAAAAATGCTTTAAGTAGTAACGAGTAATGAGATATTTTGACAATAAGAAAATAGCTGACAAAGACTAGCATGCCTATGATTAGTATAATTACAGACTTAGTGTTGATCAAGTTAATCACTCTCTGCAACAGCTTGTTGCTTCTCTTATATTAGCCATAGTAATATAGCTAATACAGCCATATATAGCCACCACCTGTCTTTCCTTTCCCACTCCTGCCTTCCCCTTTTCTAATCATCCTTGACAGTTTGAATCTTTTGCATGACTTTCTCACCAAAATTCTTCCTTCTCCCCAATTCCCTATGCACAGGCTATTACAAACTCTCATGCCATCAGCTTGCATTATCTGAGCATCTTCCTCTACTGCCTAATGTCCTGCATCAGTTTTTTAGCTTCCCTTTCTTTCCACCACCACCAGGCAGCTCTGCCAATCACGCCTCATTATGTTCCATAACAACTAGAGCAACCACCTTGCCTCTGGCCACATGCCTATAGCCCCCCCCAAGTCAAAAAGAGAGCACTGCTCCTGAAATACATCTTCTTGCAGCACCACCTGCCTGTGCCTGCTAGGGTCACCAGACCCTAAGGAGAGCAGCTAGGCTGCAGATGAGTCCTGTTATTGGAAAGACTCCCTTTTGTTCTCCCTACACTGTATTTAACACACACGTGTTTTTCTTTCCCTAACATTACACAGCTTGGTTGTGTTTGTATTACAGATTCTTTGGAATAGTGGTCATCACTCTTAAATAGCTAACACACAAGAACTGTTCCTGTCAAGGAACAAAACAAACAAACAAAAGGGTATTTTTAGATATTTAGATAACTTATTCTTCCCCTCTAAACGGCTCGTACGCTTACGGTCTGGTTACCTTAGAGGACATCTCTGTAGGTGACCTTACAGGAACACAGGATTCCAATAAACTAGCTGGGTTGGCTCAACCCACAATTACCCACTTTCAGTTCAGCAGGATCCATAGAAAAACCACCTCAGAAGCCTCAAGTCACACCCAGCACCCTTTAACAAACATAAGATGTTCAGTACAAGAAACTAGAGCCATTAAAACCAGGTACAGCAGAAAGAGCAAGACCTTTGCTCATGCTACAGGCTGCTGCAGCACAAACAGGAAAAGGGCATTGAAATACAGGTTTTCTATTTCTCCTGACTTAACACAGAACATAAATCCCAAAGGATAATATGTGTATTTAATGAATGACAAAAACCAGCAACACCTACTTGCTTTTATGCTTTAGCATTAAAATAAAGTTACACAATCAAAATGTCAGAATATTAGTTCAAAAATAACAAAAAGATGCCATTGGTAAGTTGGGAAGATAGTTGCTTGAAGCAATGTGGCTCAACCAAAGTACACTGCTACTCAGTTTTTCATAGTTGGAAAATACAAGCATGAAGCAGATCAGGCCACATCTTAGCAGTGCTGGACACATGAAGTTCGTTGCTTACAAATTCTTTTCTTTTTGCCAAGAAGTACTCATTTCTAAACATTTTAAAGCAAAGGCCCAATAACAGATTTCTCATAAACAACATAGAAACACAGAATAATTCCAGCTGGAAAGGACCTCAGCAGGTCCCTCTCCTGAATGCCATGCATGAAAAATGCTCAAAATCAAAGAGAGAACGAAGCAAAAGGAATAACAAGTATCAAACTCACCATGGACTTGATTGATTTCTGAATTCTGAGAAAGAATTTCATCTGCTAATTTTTGAGCAGTTGGCAAAACTTCTGTGTGGTGTACTGTGATCAAATACTGTACAAATTTTTGTAGTTGGTCTCTGTTCATTTGAAAGAGTGTCTCTGAAATGGGAAGATGCAGTTTGACCTGATCTGGCTTGCGGATCCGGTATAAAGAGAGTGCCACAACGTGGGCACAATAAAATATGTCCTTGTTTCCACAGCTACAGGTCACTGAGGTAATCTTGCAACGATCAAAGCTGATAGCTACATTGCAAACAGTTTCTGGCTCCGATTGCATTGCAGGCTCTGTCACTGTGCCACTCAAGTGGAAACCTGTGCAGGGGAAAAAAGCTAAGTTAATAGTGTAAGTAAAATACTATATATAATTATCAAGAATATTTTCTTAATAAAGTAAATGTCATCATCTATTTCTGAGAAATATCTTAAGAACTTGCTTTAATTACAAATATGATTAACCCTTTCTTTAATACATACCGTTTTCACCTCCAGTACAATCAAAGGGGGTTAAAAAGCTAGTTTGCAAGCCCCCTTTGCCATTCCATCACAAGATTTATAGAAGTTTGAAATTAAGTAGAAGTTTGAAATTAAGAAAAACACTTATTTGGTAAATGACAGCTGCAGAAGAGAGCTGCATCCGATTAAGACCGATGTGAAACTGCCAGTAACTCAGCAAGTTGGCAGCAATTTTCCAAACCCCCCACCAGAGAGCCTGCAGCATCTACCAGGAAATTTAACCATTCTCTCACTAAGTAAGAGGGAAGTAGTGCACTCTAGTGGCACGAACCCAGGTCCTACTCTCAACTCTGCCACTGACTCACTGACACAAGTCACCTAACCTCTCTGCTTTCACCTCTCCCACCACTGAGCTCATGTTAAAGCTCAACTTCACCCAAGCAATCCAGTAGGACAGTTATGTTTGTGTAGCTCTTCGAAGATGGAAACTGCAGCAGTTAGCAATACACAGGATATCAGATTTATAATACTGAATAAGACCAGAGTGCAATGTTTTACAAGTCTGCATTAGGGTCCTGTTTTCTAGTCAGCATAATAAAGCACAAGGCAAGAGAGCTAGGTTTTCTTGTGTTGTAAGAGTAAGGCTATACCGTAAAACATTCGCTTCAGGAAACACAGACGCCACTAGTCGACACAGCACCCTGTTGAACCAAGGTCTTAAACTCTGAAGATCTGACCTCAACCTACTTCTGTTTGCTTAGGTTTGGCTCTCAATGCTTTATCACTGACTAGCAGAATTTGGGGGTTTCTTTTGGATTTTACATGAGCATGACATTAATTCTGGCTCAAGGATAGAGTCGGAGGCATAGATACGGGGCGATACAACTATATTTCTTACGTCATACCAGTATTAGACTTGATCAGATAGTGCATATAAAATGTGGGATGGACTCTACAAGGTGTTAAACCAGTCCCTCAAAGTCTAAAACTGATTTAGTATTCTTGAGATATAAGAAAAGTATATTGTAGGAAGCAGTATCACAGGAAAATTAGGTGGGGAGAAGAAGTCATATATACACAGATCTAGAACAAAATGCGGTATCCCCAATTGTTTTTGAAAAAGCTCCTCAAGTTACAGGAAACAAGGAGGAAACTCTCTAATTTTTTCCATTTGTTTACACTGTATGTTTCAGAGCAGGCTGTGCCGTCAGCATCGTCAGCATCGTTGTCTGGATTACCACAGTACCACAGTACTTGGATACTCTACCGTGAAGAAGGTCATATGCACACACTAACCTTGACTTTGCAAGAGGATGTTTACCAGCTAAAGTAGTCGAGAGTCGAGCTGAAGAGGCCGTAAACTCCTAAGTGCACTGAGAGGAAGCAGTGTGGACCAACCAGCCCAGGAGTATTCAGTAGTCCTCCTCTCGTCTCCACTCAACACTTGCACAGAGAAGGGAGTGGAATTGCCCCTCACATCATGAACTCCTCCCACTGCCTTTCCCTGTGCTTTTTAAATTGTTATGGCATGTGCCTGTAAGTGCTCTCTGTCAAAAAGAAAGACTTCGTTAAAACTCAATCAGCTTTATTTTAGGTTAATTCCCAGTAAGCTGAACTGGTGGTCTTAAAGTAACTGCACTGAAGATTTTTCTTTTTGATATTTTTCTTTTAACATTACTTTCCTACAAAGCATACATAAAATCATCTCTCATCTATGAGCTGATAACACTTGAACAGTGAAAGAGCCTGATCCGACCCCTTCCTACTCTAAGTACCTGAACGCCTATTAATTCCAGTAGGAAAAGCCCCAATGAAAGATTTTTAAAAAAATATTATAACTTCTAATTTGTCAGTATATAATTCAAGCATACAAAAAACTAAACATCTTCCCAGAGAGATGACTGTCTCCAGAAATATTTAAAGTTAACAACAGGCCTGCCTGTTCAGACAGAAGCATGGTTCCTCCTCCCTTTCCACTGAGATTTTTTGACAATTCACAGTACAAGCAACAACATTTATAAACATGGATCCTGGCCTAAACAATGACAGCAATAATATAGTCAAGTTACCTAACCTACCCTACTTAAATTACAGAGAGTTTAAACAAAAACATCAGCTGCCCCCGTAGGCTAAAATGTAGAAGCTCTGTATTAACTATGCTGCAGTGGTGTCTATGCCTGCTAACTATGAGACACTGTTTTCCTTCTTTTTCTGTTTGTGTTTTTAAGAAAGAAATTGTTGTTAGTAAATAGGACTTTTAAAAGGGTTTCAAATGCACCAGGGAAAACAATTCAGGAAATTTCAGCTTTGAAGCCCTGGTAGGGCTACCAGTTGAATGTCACCTTCTCCACTGCCTCCAACACTGGAGGGTACTCAACAGGTAGGGATGCTCCTCTCCTGCAGACATAGCCTTTATCTTTTTTAACCTAACCATCTAATATTCTCCTAACAATGTACAGAAAGTGAGTGGCAGGTAAAAAAATTGATGCACTGTGCTTTGCTAGAAAGCTTTGACCAGCAGTAATTTATATCCTGCTGAGAAGAGAGATGTTAAATGCCCCTGGAAGAAGGCAAAAGCAATCACCTCTGCTGGGACTTGAAGATAATGGCATTTCACTAACAGATCCAAAGAAACAGACAACTAAAAGCTGCAAGCACTCACTCCAAATAGGTGTTTCCCTTCAGAGGGACAATTCCTCTTTTACTCAAAGTTGCAAACCGTTGTTGCAAATATTTATCTATTCTAAAAAACACCCCAAGAACACTAATGTTTTACCTTTAAACTGAAAAGCTCATTCATTACTATTGAAAGACAACAAAAGAGTTGCAGGCAGAAAAGCGTGTGTTCACTAGAGAAGCTATTTATAGAGCAGGCATATTACACCTTTTCCCTTCAGCTCCAACAGTTCAAAATGTTTTACTGTTTTCAAACCGGCACATGACCAGTAATTCAAGCTTTGCTGACATTCCCAATGCACAGAGGCTTTGTGTTCTGCAAAAATGCATATAGAAAAGCAGTTGGAGCATTAACACAATGTATCAACTGAAGCTTTTTCTTAAACTAATTTTGCTTCTGTTAAACATTCACCTCAAACATATCCCAAAAATTATTTAACAGCCAAAAAGAAAAAAAAACAACCCCAGACTGTTTTCAGCTGCTGTACTTTTGGAAGGGGACTCTGCCAAAGTGCCATCAGGATGAAAGCATTAAGAAGTCAGTGAATCTTACAAAGCAATTTTTGCCAAAATCTGTTTGACAGCGTCCGATCCATTAACTAAAAACATTCTGGCATGCAAAGCTGCCCGATAAGTGAAAATTCACATTACTACAATGTAAGTACTTGCCAGCACAAGTATATACGCTTGTCAAAAAAATAAATAGCATAAAACAAAAAAACTCCAAACTGTAAGGCACTGTCGAGGAGAAATGACAGTGGCGTGCAGAAAAGCAGCAGCAGGTCAGCCTTCACTTACTCAAGTCAATTCAAAAGCAGATTTTGAAGTAATGAGTTCCACTACTCGAAATGGTTAAGCAGCAAAGTTACTGCACTAAGTAAACATCCCCAACAGTATCTCACAAGCTTAATTAATTTCTACTGTCACCTGGTGTTACAAAGCATCTTTGCCAACACACCCAAGATCAAAGATGCATTTTAAAAAAAAAAATAGAAAAAAATGAACAAAAACTGTCAGAACAAGGAGCCGTGTAAAATGCTAGGAGGGGCGGGGAGTGGAATTACGCTGAGATTATTGTTGTGATTCAAGGAAGTAAGAGTACAATAGAACTTCTAAATTAACTATAAATAATTCAATCTAAAGTTTTAGATCCTTGGTTTCTTTTCTCTTAGTAATTTAGAATTCAGAATTCTGAGATTGGTCTGTAGACACAGGGGAAAAAAAAAGAAATTAAAGAAAAAAACTCTCATTCAAGGGGAGCTGCATTCATTTGTGATTCAGGCAACAACACAGCAAGCTATTATGGAGTAAACTTCATCTGAAAAAAAATAATTCTGTCAAACATTTTAGTTGCCTTTTCAAAAATACCAACAACATAATATCAAAACAAACATTATCAGCTTTAAAAAAGCAGGCTATTCTCATGAATGTACAATGATAAGACTTTAACAAAATGTATTAAAAATGCAAACCTGCATTGCAAATATTAAAAAAAATAATATCTGTGCTGTAAAGATATCCAGTGGTTAAAAAAATAAAGAATCTCTTTCAGTTCACACTTGCTTGGATTGAAATACAACCACACATCACGACTAGGTATTGTTGATCCTTTATGGAAAATATAAAATTGTCAGAACTGGATTACAGAAATATGTTAAAGTTTTAAAAATGGTGGGTTTGAATAGCTTTCTGCCATGCACCTTCCAAGAACTCTATGCACGCCTCATCTACGACACACATTATCCTAAGATTAGGAAATATGCTAGCAACTGTATTCAGAAAATGGATGCGTTCCTTAATATTGATCCACTCACCCTTTTCCAAGTCATTTACAAGAACCATATATATACTGCATTCATATTTGTGTTCACAGGAAAAGAGAGAAGTACATGAGGTTACTTACAGAGGAAAAAAAAAAAAAAGGAAGAGCTTGTTCTGGGACCTGGGGAGTGGAGTCTTCAGCATGCAAGACCTACTCAGGTAACCCCCCCTACATAACTTTACGTTGGTAATCAGAATCAAAACCTCTATCTTTAACAGTCATTTAAATTAACTTGCAGGCCTACCAGCTGAGATTTAGTCAGACTACGATACTACTCGGCAAACACATAATCACTGTGTAAAGCAGAAAATACCTCTGCTTCATCTTGCCTACCAAAACAAGAAATGCTTATGAAAAGTAATTTCCAACTATGCCCATTAGCTATTTTTTCATAACTTAGATCAGTGGTCGCATTTTTTTTCCCAAGACAAGCAAAAGTCTAAACCAGGTTTACCTCATTCAAATTTTCTCTTTTAAGAAGTGGTTTTCCTTTAAGATGGCAAAGCGGTATCCTACTTTCAATTCTGTCTGAACTTTGGAACATTCTAAAAGATCAGCAACACCCTTTGAAGTTGTTATGAAGTCAAAACTTTTCATGCCACCACTCAGCCTGAAGCTAATGTTAACAGCCTATTTATAAACCAGAGAAAACATTGATTTAAAATGCAAAATGCTTACCTATAATACTTTAAACATGCCAATACAAAGGTAACAGAGTGGGGGGAAAAAAAGATTCATTAACAAGAGCACATAAAATGTTTACTGTATGTAATGAATGCACAGGATATAAAAGAGCATAAGTTTTGAGAGCACTGCCACCAAGAATAGAATTGGCATTATCACTGCACCCAAACACTAACAGAAGACCAGCCACAAACAAACATCCTGATTCCACAACTTATTTTGTAAAGGCAATAGTCACGATTTGGTATTTTGGGACTTTTGCTAGCAAGACAGTGGAAGCAGGATTAAGTAACTCCACACACACACTCCACTGGCAACTTGAAAGTTCACTACTGCTGGCACACATTCAAGAACATGCATGCTGTTAATGATGACAGTACTAGCGACTCCAACAGTTTTATTTGACCAAACACTGTGAACTTAACAGTTGCATTTAAAAAAAATATATATATCTTCCAGGACTTCCTTCAGCAGCCCAAACCTCCTGAACTATTCAGATGATAATATTCATTAGACAAATGCCTCAACTAGCCCCCTCAAGCCAAGCTTGATCACATCTGCTGCTCAAAAGCAGCCACTTATCACTGCATTCCAAGCAGGGATGCTGGATGACTGCGGATGGGATACATCCATCTAGACCACTCTTCGCTAAAGAGAATGAGAAGCTGTTCAAACAGCAAGTAATACAGCAAAATGCCTTGCCCTGCACAACTGTCAAAGATCTGATCTGTTTTAAGACAGATGCAAACTGTAGCAGCTCATACTGTCTGGAGGCAGAGACACTGAACGAAACATGCACCCCGTGAGCGTAGCCTCAAGGGTCCCCTTAAGGTTTCAGTGCTATCTCCGTGGTTAAACAATTTGCAACCCACCACACCGGAATACCATACGAACTGCAGAATGACATTCTCACCAGCACTGCTCACAGCCTCAGATCACATCTCTGCAAAACCTGAAAGCTGACTGCACTCCAGTTCATTTAATATGGATATTCCTAGGTGTTTGTAGCATTAGCTTTGTGGGCAAAGCAAAAGCAGCAACATCTTGGTGTAAATTAGAGCTGTGTTATAAAAACGCATTCCATACAGCTGTAACTTCGAATAACACCTCCAGCACAGTGATGTTCAAATTGTGACCTAGGATGCTATGGCAAATGATGCTTATGGCTACAAAGAAGAAACAGAGAAGCAGCAGACGAGTCTCTTCAATTAAAGGCTTAACACAGTGCTGAGCGTTCACTTTAAGTGTGAATCCTGACTGACTCCTGACAGGTCAAGACAACTAGCATGGTTCCAGGCCACCCTCTATCAGGTATGCAACCCAAGCCCTTTTTTATCAGGTATACAACCCAAGCCTTTTTTTTTTGGTTTTGTTGTTGTTCATTGGCGGTTTTTTGTTTGTTTTAAAAGGGGATAAACTTAAACTTTGTTCCCTTATGCTAAGAGTTTAACAGCTGCTCTCTCAGTACAACGTATTGTCAGAGCACCAACAAACAAACCAAAAGAGAAATCTCAATGTGAACCTGGAAACCATGAAGTTGATGGGTAGAAAAGTACAGTTTATGGTGAGACACAAGCAGTGAGGAGATTTATTCATATACATCACAATTCTTCTAGTAATATACCCCCTGTGATAAGTATTTAAAAAAAGAAATCAAGAATGCAAAAAAATCTTAAGCTTTGCAGAATGCAAACTAACATTTTATGATTTACAATGCATGGAATATAGTAAGCTCAAACTTTTTTGAGAGACTTAGTAGGTTGAGCTGAGGGGAACTGGCTGGATTTGTCATACAGCACCTTGCTGCAAGAAAAGTGTGAAGTTGGAGTCATCAAAACTGCACTGGTCTTGAAGAGAAACTGCAAGAAAATTCAAAATTAAGATGTGAGAACCCAACAGAAAAACAGGATTCCTCAAAGCTTACTTGCTGCAAGATATCTGCCACCTGTGTACATGATATGACAACAACGAAGGTACATTCTTGGTTCTCAAAACAACTATATTTTGTTTACCCCAAGAAACTCGCCTGCCATGCAGGGCCCAGCACTGCCCAGGAGATAAAGGCTCATCCAGCGACTGTGTCAGACAGGAAAAAAAGGTTAATTAATACTCAAGATAAGTTGCTAGGACATGCTACTCCAAAATAACTGAGCTTTTAACTAACCACACTGTCCAGACTGTCCAGCTAATATACATTCAAATCTTTACAGGTGAATTGGATTAGAATATAAGTACAGGCCAACATCAGGCTCAAGTTTATACTCAGACATAACAAAGGCTGGAAAAAGAGGTTAAGACAGATCAGTAATCTACATTTAAATCCTTATAAACAAATCTTTGGTCTGCTGGTGAACTTCACAGGCCTTTTATTTTTGCAAAGGGAACAGACTGAGATAGCAGGATGTGTAAACAGTGTGCAAGAATCTGCATCCTAGGAATACACGGAGGGTGCCTAAGAACAAGGACTGATCACAACCAGTCTCCAGACGATCCATGCTATTACTTTTGTTGCTAGCTTTTGAGGAGGAATTTGCTCAACTACGGTGAGCAGAACCTTGCATGCCTCCTGCGGGAAGCAGGTAGCAGAGATTCGTCCCATAGCCCAGGGTATCTACCCCCCAAGGTGATGCCATTTCAGCTTTTATTGCTACTTAGTTTCTGCATCCCAACATTTGCAGGGAGAAGTTATGCTTAGTTGCTATAGCATAAATGTAAATATCAGAAATGGGAAAGTGACTCCAAATGAGGAAGTGCAACAAAACCAAACAAGCTCAGATTAAACCTCCCAGTTTCCTTAAAATATCCTTAAAGCAATACAACAAAAAATGGCTGCTCACATTCATGAAAGTAAATATTTAGAGACTATCAATTGTTTAAGCAATTTAGAAGATGCCTTGCCTGTCAAACAGATACAACATGGTAAGTTGCTATTTCCATTTTTATTGCTAAGAAAATAAGTTATTCGTATTACACATCTACAATTAAAGGCTTACCTTCAACTAAGAATCATGTGTCTCCACCAAAAGGAAATAACAGAAATTAAATTACGTGAGACTAAAGAAAAACTCCAGCAGGATCTGCTCATTTTTAAGGGGGGGGGGGAAGAGAAGAAGAACCAAGACTAATCCTTTTTTGTTGTTGTTTTGTAATTTCCATTCACCAGTGCAACCATATCTCTGCTCTTTTCACATTTTATTGTTGCAACCACACATCCTTTGTTTATGTCACATAGGCTGTATCATCTTCACTTCGTCATAAATTAGGGTTCATCTTCAATTTAATTTGTACAGTGGCTCTGTGAGGTTTCAACATAGCTCAGCTTTTACAAATAAAGCGTGATTAGTGGCAGTAAGTCTTAAAATGGGTATTATCATGTAGTGGCTGATCCCAGCTACTCCTAAAAAAGCCCCAAATCTGAACTGGAGAGCAATTATCTACATGTCTTTTCGAAGACAAACTGAAATCAACTCACATAGGCCACAGAATAGCAAGAGAGCATCATCAGAAATCAGTGGAAGAAGAAAAAACCTTTAAAACACTACCTCCTACTTGACTCATAGCACTGCTTTATCATCAGGAAAAACGGCTCTCTCATCCTCTTGATAAGGGCTTGATTTAACTCCTGCTGTATTACTTTTTTTTTAATGGGAAGTGGATAAAATCCTAAAAGGGAAGACAACAGTAACCACTGATATAAACTTGGGAAGAGATCCTAAAAAGATTAGAAAATGACTACTTCCTGAAACGAGTGTGTCTGGATTTCCACAGACATACTTACAGTTTGGGAAAAGCCAGCACAGGATGTCTGAAATACTTTTTACTGCATGATGCCTGTATTTAGGTCATTCCAACAACACAAAACATTTAGCTGATTGAGATATTTGAGATTGCACTTGAACTGTTTAAGTTTAGCAAAAGCGCAAGACAATATAATTTTGAATCAAAACTGACCTTCCATTAGGAGTGTTACACTTGGCCTAAGAGGAAACTGCCACTCCCATTACCATTACTAGTTGTGGAATAAATAATTTTCTTTTGTTTAAAAATGGAAGGAAAAAAAAAAAGAATGCTGCACTTGTGCCAAATGAAAAATAGCATTTAAAAAATCCCACAAAATAAAGGAGACCCTTTCTTTATGGCTATGGTTCTACTCTTCCACTTGTGTACTAAATGACTCAATTCTTAGCATTTAAAAAATTAAAGCAATAAAACTTTTTAACAAATGTTTGTGTATTACTGAAAGAGTCAGTTCACTGAACTCTTTTATTCATAAAGTGCAAGAAAAAAAAGAGAAAAATATGCTTTTGAGTGTAGAAACAAGAGTCACTACGTAGGACGTTGGGAGGAGCTCAGTTCATTCCGGACTGTAAATTTTGCAAGAGAAATGTTTTCAGCAACTTCCTTTGGTCACCAGAGCATTACACAGGATTCCAGCAAAAATAATGAAGTACGACGTAGTATTTCCTGACAAAGCAGTGGAGAAAAAGCCACTAAAAACATAGTGTTGAAAGAGTTCCAGGATCAAGTCTAAAAAACCATCAACATCACAAGTGAGTCACCCTTGCACTCCTGAAGCCAACATTGAGGGAAGCATCTTTTTTTCTTACTGTCCAAGGCCAACTGCAGTGGAGTCCCAAATGCAGACTGTAATCCCAAGGAACTATTGTGATAACAGTAAGTGTTAAAAAAAGGTCATGCAAAGGTCACTCACATCATGCCCAACCACTCTTTCTGTGAAAAATTCTTTCCTAATGTTTAGTCTAAACCTACCCTGTTGGAGCTTCATTATACCCTGGAAGATTAGGCTATCTTTAGCAAAGATTACTGTTCGCTACATCTGGTTTTTCCTGCTTACTTAGTCAAAAAGGAGGCTTCCTCCTCTGATAAGAAGTGAGACAAATATCAGGAGCTGCAAACATTATCAGGCAACTCCTTAGAAATTTCCTCTTATTTCCTCTCTGTAGCCTGAATCTTTGGATGAGAGTGTGACAAACATCCATATGATACCTCCTGTGCTTCTTGAATTCTCCACACAAGTCTTAAAAGTTCAGATTCGCAGACCTAGCTTGGTCATGACAAGCAAAAATGATGTTTTTAAGGTAAAATGGAGTCACTTTCCTACATAAACATTTGAACATCACACCAACTACTTTTGAAAATACTTTAAGAACATGGAGGAATATCAGTAATGAAACTAGAATACCCAAAAGCTTGTTGACTCCTGCTTTTTCAGCAAGAAAATCCCATTTCTCAGCAAGAAAACTCCTACCACTCACCTCTCAAGAGACCATGCCCATGAGATACTTGAGCGTCAGATTCAGTTGCTAGCTGAATCTTCCACAATCTGTGACACACATAAACTGGATCAGCAAGTATCCTCACATGTTCTGAAAGAGGGATGAGCTAAAACATTGCTCACCTTTTCAGTGCTAGATCTTATGTACACTTTTGCTTGTTTTTATTTCATCTGTTGGTTGCATCACCTCAGAAGAGGCACCAAAACGGATCACCATTTATCTCATCCCTGCATCATGCACTTCACATGC
This sequence comes from Gallinago jamesoni, assembly GCA_025769975.1. Classification (NCBI taxonomy): domain Eukaryota; kingdom Metazoa; phylum Chordata; class Aves; order Charadriiformes; family Scolopacidae; genus Gallinago; species Gallinago jamesoni. The sequence goes on along the minus strand of JAOQGH010000019.1, from coordinate 21,502,780 downwards.
TTCCTTGTCCATTTGCAACAATAATTCCTCCGTTTGAATACTAAGTAATAGATGAACATCCCTCTTCATGATTTACCCCCAAGAGCTCAGAAATGTTGCTCCATTAAAAGCACATCTCAGCACATCCTGCTGGTTTTGGTTGCTGGAAGCTCTACTCCTCCCCTGATCCCCTCAGGTCTCTCATGGACTATAGAGCTGAAATTAGCTATTCATTACATGTGAAGGAGTCTCACATAGAGCAGCACCCTGCTGCTAAAGACTGCTACTTTACATGGCAATTTCACAACTACAGCATCTGCTACCTTACTAATATGTATATTTAATGCCTTTGAATAATGTGCAGAATTATATGTCGTTCATTGCCTGTTTGTTCAGATATTATGTACTCTTAAGTAGTATTACTCCCTTTAAAAAACATTGTACTTTTTATTAGGCCTTCTCCACAGTGTTCTTTGTAACAGCCCTTAAGACTATTCTAGACCAAAAAAAGCCCAGGACTAGCGGGAGGGAGGAGGAAGAGAGGAGGGGAATAAACTAATTTTTATATATATAGTATATATATATAGTTTATATATATATAGTAGTATATATATTGTCACGTTTTGTTATTTCCTGGGTCTTACTTCCCAGTCTGTAGTTTTACATTGTTTTGATACAAAAGAGTGGAAAGGGAATCGTATCTTGACAACTGGTGGGAAACCTATTCCAGGGTAGTCTTGCCACTGGAAGTGTGAATACTTGTGTTAGAGCAGTGGCCTTTGCAACAGATTTTATTCTTTCTCCTAGAAGACACTCAAAGCAGTAATATTAAAGTCTATTACATAGTTATTAATAATCTTGTTAACATTAGCAAACTATCTCATAGGAAACAAATCAAACTTTTAAACTAGAGAAACATAGGTTGTGGAGTCACATGTTGGACCAGCAACGTAAGAAGTTTCATGTCCTTCAGAAAAGGCTTCAACATTCTCCTATATCAAATGTGTTCTTAAGCAGTGCCACCAATCTCAAGGAAAAACAATTGCAAACATGGTTATTCCAGATGACAAAATTATTTGGTATCTAGAAGGCAGTAAGCACTAACATGTATGGTTCACAATGCAGTTTTTGACTTTTATTACAAACTTCCAAAGCAGCCCAAGTAAAGGTAATGAATCTGCTCCACGTTACTGAAGTGATGCCCCCTGGGGAACGCTACGTTAAACCTGTTTTGGAGCAAGCTAATCTGCTCTCTATTGGAGGGCAAGTGTAGCACAAGGGAAAGGAGATTCCAGTATAAGTAGCTAAAACAAGCTTTATCTCAACTAGATGCTCATTATTATGCAGGTAGAAATTTGGTCTAGAATTAGTTTTCAGATCATTTTGATGTTAATGAGATTTGGTGGCAACACTAAAGTACACCCACAGGCTGCCTTAGGATGTTAGGAACAAAATCTCAGCTCATCTGTCCTTCTTGTTCCAAGCTACAAACAGATCTACAGATGAGAAAGAAGTGGCAGAGACAGTCCTTGCTGGCTAGACAGAGCCTCAATCTAGTCTTATCTCCTATAAGCATGTGATAGTCAAATAGCCCATTGTTTTCATATGAAAGGATGCCCAAGGCTTTCCTATCCCTCCTTTATTTAGGCAGTAGACAAAAGTCATTCCTGAGGACTAAAGGACTAAGGTGGTCTGGGCCTTCTTACTCACCCAACACACAGATGTAGGCTGCTCGGATGTGCAGCCCAAACACTGCCCTGAGAATTATGCAAAGCAGAGCATCACTGCGTTGCCTGACAGCAGGCTGAAGTAGGTTGCCACCTGCTATGCATCACTGATGAGAGTATGGACTGCAGATACTGAGAAGCCTGTACCAGCAAGGAACTGCACAAGGAAAGACCAACTCCTCCACTTCCACCCCTTACACACATATGCGCACAGTTCATATGCAATCAGAACGACAGGAAGACTGTCACTTAATCTTCTCTGGTTTAGATCTGCTTAGGATATTCTATAAAGCAACAAAAAGAATACTTTTTTTTGCACTGTTATGAGAATATACAAAGTTTTTCTTTCTAAGTCAGTAAGCTATTCAAACAACACATCAATACCTCTAAAGATGAGGCAATGGTGACCCTATCAGTGAGGAAGGACCGTCACAATTATTAACATCTATGAAGCATATGAGGGTGAGCTCAAATTAATTATGCCAGACTCAGAACAAAAAAAAATAATTAAAAAAGATCTATTTCTTCCACCAAAGGCATATTCAACAAAGGCAACCTCCTTGTAGTCCACAAGTAGAGAAACAATCTGAATACCGAAATTGTGAAGCAAAACCAAGACTCCTCTAAAAAACACTAACAATTTTGTTTGTATTCATCTACATAAAATTCATGAAGTAGAAAAATAGAACTGTTATATTCTGGTTTTGCAAACTTAATATGCTTTTAAAATATTCCTGCCAGAGGTAAACCGGTCAGAAAAAAAATAAATGTCTTTTTAAGAGTAAGTATGTCACAGTCCAGACATTTGGTTTTGAAGGGTGAGGTTTGCTTTTTGCATGAGAGGGCAATGCAAATTCCAAACCTTCTAGACCATGAAAAACAAAAAACAGCTGAAGAAACCACCTTTTAAAGCATGATAATACTTTGTTTCTGGAAAAAGTGGAAGAAAAAAATTAATTGCTCAGTTGTCCAGGATATTAAGACATAACCTTTGTATTTTCTCTTTGGTCTGTTTCCCAAATAAATGAACATTGGAAAAGCTACAAGCTTTTTTTTTTTTTCAGGTGAGTGTCAGGGATTTTGTTTTTAATCTAGCTGTCCCTGCAGCCTTGCTGTTTACCACATTTGGAAACGTTATTTTTTATATAAACTCAAAGTGTTTCTGAGGACATTTGTAGGACCTATTGCTGTAATGAAATGATTTTGTAAGAGAAGGAATAATTACTTTGAAGATGTTCTACAATCCAACCAGCCCACAACAAGTATAACTTGCAGTTATTCTTTTAGTATGAATACTGAAATCAGAAGTAAAACTTACTGAAAACAAACTACTTAATTTTTTCCTTGTTTAAAAAGCATTATTAAGAAGAGAAAAAACATTTGTTTAGATTCTGAGCTTGGAGTTCTCCAGTTAGAAAATCCCTGTCTTGAAAACAGAGAAAACTTCCCTTCTCACTGTTCTTTTAAGAGTAATGAAGAGACAGAAAATGGCTAATCTCACTAAGTACCCATGCTTCAAACGATCTGATGAAGTTTGTTTTGCTTTGTTTTCCCCAGGACTCCAAAGGCCCTGCTGTAAGGAAGCCTCTCACTCCAACACTTAGATGCTGCACACCACTGACCCACTTCAAAAGACAGAAAAAAGCTTCCAACACACCCGAGGCAGTTTGCTGATGTTTGCAGCACTCTAATATTATTTATATTCATAAACCAGAAAAGTCATCAGCAATGGCATGTGGGGGAACTCTTTCTGCCTTTGTTATGGATTGCACAGGGTTGTGTTGAAGAAAGGCAGTGAAGCACAGCAAGACAGCAGAGTGGGCAAAGCCACAGCAAGGCTGAAGGCTATCCTGGAGAAATGCCTGTGCAACACCCAGCCTCTCCCAGACCCAGAGGATCATCAGGCCGCAGTTGCCAAGACCTGCTTCCTATTTGCAGCACTCTGAAAAGCACAAGTTTGCATGTAGAAAGCAGGGTAAACTGACTGCCCTCAGATGAGAAGGAATTCTAAACACCAGCAGAAGGCGAACTCCAAATGAAGAGAGGAAGAGAGTGGCTGTTCCTTCACTGCTCACAGAGGAGCCAAGAGCACAACCTGTGAGTAATGTCTGCTCCAAGGAAGAGCAGTGCATGAGAAACAGGCAGTCTAGACAGGATGGGGGGGGGGAGGGGGGGCCTGGGGAGAGGGGGGAGCAGGGTGTCCGGCTTGTTTGCTTCAGCTGTTCACAATGCAGACTCTTCTTCCCACATCAAAAGCAGGGGAAGAGGCAGGCAGCCTTGCAGGAAGACCTATTTTTTTTAATAAAGAAAGAAAGAATTCTGCCACCATTTATTGATGATGCTTACTTCAGGTCTTGTAAAATGTTACTTTGTTTTGCCACTTCACAGCTCGAGGATGACATTTTCCCATAGCTGTGTCACCAAGAGCTGAATTCACGATCTCCCAGTAAATCTGATAGTGGCTCAGTCCGTACTAAGAATATTCCAGCCTAGCCTACAGGTTACTTCTAGAAACTAAAAGTAACAAAACCACTAAGCTGAATATTTTTATGCACCATGGTAAAAAACTACCCAACAGATTAAAAATATAAAAGAACAGTTGATACCCTAAGCATCCATACCCTGCAAGAAAACGATTTTTCTTCCCTCAACAGCAGTTCTCCAGTCCTACAGGAGCTACTCAAATGTAACAAGTTTGAACCTTTCAAGTAGGACGATGGAATGGAGTAGGAGTGAGGAAAGGATCTACTAGAAAATTTAAGCCTTCATGAAACCAGGAAGTATTTGAAACATAGTAGTTAAAAGTTGTTTAAAATATGCATAACTAGGTTTGGAATAGTTATACTGATTTAGAGGACAAGCACATCTGATTATGTATAAGTAAACACAGTCTAACAGCAATTTGGATCATCTATCAGAAAGAATCAACTGCAAGTTTAATAAGCATTATTTGTATTCTACATAATAGTTAATTTGTGCTTTCAAGCCACTACAGTGATAACACATTTGAAGTCTTCCACTGTGTACTAAATCTAAGGTACCTAGGCAAAGCACAGCATATTCCAGTTGGATGCTTCCCAAACCATATCGCTCAACTTTTTAAATATTACTGCCATCTGGCTACTAGGCTTTGTTTACCAAAACAGTAGCTGTGCACACATTTCTACAGCAGCTGAAGTCAAAAAAATTAAGTAATGCCATTTGGTAAAGTTACAACTAACATTAAAAAAAAAGAAAACTCTAGAAGTATTTTATCAGACTAGTTACCATTGCAACTAGAAAAAATAAATGTGTGTGTGGCTTTCCATTTTGTGTTGTTTCTTATTTCAGAGCTTTAATATTCTTCACCAACTCATTTCCCATCTACACTAGCACAGGAAAGACATAACAGTGGCTGAAGAATGTGTCAAGAGCAAATTAAGTGGTCTTGTTTTCCCTTCTGGATAAGCACTGGTGCTACAGAAGTACGACACTGAAGTGTTATACTAGTACCTCAGGTTGTTCTTAGGGCACATAGCAAATCATACAACTCTCTCAAAGAGGCCCTCAAATCAGGCTGTTCAGAAGCTGAAAAGCTCTGATAAATTTCAGGGATTCTTCCCAGTGTCTGGGCGACACTAAACAAATATTTCAATTATCAGTAATCTGAAACAATGCACAATGAAAGCTGGGGAAGTCCTGGGAGCAATGGGAATATTTAAATTGGAAAAGAGCCTGTGGGGTTTTTTTCCTATTCCTAATTACAGTACATTGTCCTAATCAGGCCTGGAAACCACAAACCCAAGGCTCTTTGTGACCGAGTTGTCATGGCAGCACAAAACACTCTCAAGGCCAAACAGGTGAAGAAGCCTTTCAGCAGCTCACTGTATGCATATCTTTATAGGTGTTCAGCATATAGAGGAATTCCGATCTGTAAGAAAAAGGCTGTGGCCTCAGAAAGAAGATAAATCTTGGCTGGGTAACAGCCAGTGATAGTGTAACTACAGCAGGTTTAGAGGCTTTGGTGGTTTGTTTTTTTGTTTTTGGTTTGGTGGTGGTTATTGTATTGTGTTGTTTTTTAATTCTACTGTGCATAAAACCTCCCCAAAAGATCCATTCAGACACTCATTTCAGTACTCAAATAACCACATATAAAAGACCCTAGCAGTTGCTTAAAATATGCATAACCAGAATTGAGCTAGTTGTACCAATTTAAGGAAAAAGCACATGTGTTTGTGTGCAAGAAAATACAGTCTGACAGCAATTTGGATCAACTACCAGAATCAACTGCAAACTTAATAAGCTATGGGATAATTAACAAGCGTTGTTCGTACTTAAGTCAGTATGTTGAGCTATGTGCTGTTGGCCCAAGTTTTCCACCAGCAACTCTTGTGTGAGTTTGGTAAATGCATATGCATTCCTTGTGGCAGTCACAGCTCATTCCTAGATCTGAATAATGAAGACTGCAGACTGATAAAAGTGCTTTACAGTCCAGAAGAGCTCTGCAGGCTGATTTTGCAGACACTATAGTAGAAAACAGGGTCTCTTTGTTCTCATCCACAAAGCAGAATTTTTTTTTGTTTGTTCATGTGTTGATGTTTTAAAAAGAATTCAGTATTTTTGGACGCAATAATTCATCTTTTCCTTTTGTTTCTCCTCCCTCTGCAGTCAGATAACCCCAGCCCCTGTGAGAAGTAATATGTTCCGGTCCAGTATGGAACAGCACCTTGCCAAGTTTTAACCTCAGGTGACTTGAGTGCTACAAGATTTCAGGCGACAAGTGCAGCTTCCTCTTACTAGGGATCAAAACAAAATTAAAAAAAACCAACCACCTAAATGTTATATATACATTTGACCTATAAGCAATCAAAAACCACAACACAATTATGTGAGAATAACATGCAATACATGGATAACATGGAAACCACGGAGTCTATCAAAGTAAAATGCCTTCATGAATGGATCCTGAAGTACCAGAAAGGCCAAAGAGAGAAAACAAGACAGTCTATCTTCTTCCCTGTTTTATACCAAACAACTTTGAGAAGACTATTTAAAAACAAAAGCTGAAGAAACCACATTAGTTTTCCTCAGTTGTTTTCATAACATACTGTGTTCTTCATCCTTAAGACAAAATAAACCCTAACATAAAAGAATCAAGTAAGGAAATATTAATGAACAGTAATACCGCGATCCTGGGATTTTGTGATACTGATCAACTGCTGAGCATTTGAGAATGACCAGTGCTGCCTCCTCTCATCTGTCTGGTAAACTTATGGCAGGACTGCCCTTTAGATAAAAAAAGCCAACACAGGTTATATAGCAGAACATGGCACAAATCTCTGAACAGATAAGTAATGAAAAAATAGTGAATAGTGAATTAAAGGACACCTCTCCATTTCTTAAGCTTGAACAAATTTGAGAATTAGATACGCCTTTTTTGGATGCAGATCAATGAGTAAGCAAAGAAAAAAAATATAGACAAGACAAAAATAGACAACATACAAGAACTGCAACTACTATTACTCATCTCCTAGAGTAAAAGTTTACTACTGTGGGTGCTTGCTTCAGAAACATGTCACTCTCTCAAGAGATTAATTTCAGATGCTACAAGCACAGCTGGCAGGGAAGAATGGTATTCAACTATCAAATTTAGTTTAAATTATTTTTTGAGAGATAAAAAAAATGCATTATCTTGTGTAAAGACACACTCATTTTTGATATTGCCTTGTATCTTCCACCCTGACCTTTTATGTGTTTATCTGGTTAATCTGATAATGACAGAGAATTGGCACAGATGCACTGTTTTTCCTGTTTGTACAGAACATACTTACAGTTCCAGTCTCGAAATCCCTAGGAGCTAGAAAAAGATTTATATTTCTTTTTTAAATTTGACCTCCAAGGTGTATACAGCAACCTAAACACTTAAATGGAAGGTTTCAAAAAGTGCTGCTGGTGTTTTTTTTTTCCTCTCCTCTTCCCTTTCCCCCTTACTTTTCAGTTTTGTGACAAGAAGAAATCCCCTTTTAATACTCCCTTCAGCTTCTGACCCACACCTAACTGCTTTTACAGTGCTAAGTAAAACCAGCTGGAGTAGCTATGGATGAAAGCATTATTCACTTGCCCTGGGCTCCAGGAGCTGAATTCTATGGTTGAATTTGCACAGGTTGTCTAGATTCCATCACCAGCTCTCCAATGATGCATATACATCTAAATTCAAACGTAGCACAGGCCAAAGTTTAATTTAATGTTGTTGAGAAGAGGGAGGCAGAATTGTTTTGAAATTCTCCCTGAAAAGCAGTCTGTTGTATTAGAACAAAGCAGCTTGTTTCTATCGTTCCTTTGTTTGACAAGTTTGGGCTGGTTAGAAAGGTCATTTATGCCTCAAAGCATCAAATTAACATTTGAGGACATGAATTTTAAAAATGGCTATTTGCTTCTGCTCTCTGAATTGCTAATGATTTTCTCTTAAAAAAAAAAAAAAAAAAAAGAAAAAGACGTAGCCAGAGCCCAAAAGGAAAAAGACCCTTTTCCTTAGGCAAACCAAGCATTGATTTTATGTCCATGTCAGCACAAGCTGAATATATCTTAATTAAACCTCACAAATTAAGCAGTAGTTGAAATGCTATCAAACTTTTTTTTTTTAATTGCTGAAGAAATACTTTTTGGTATATCATATACAACTTTCTCCCGTCCCTCCACAAAGACAAGCTCCAATACTCACAATGTGAAATCCTAACTAACAGCAACAGCATGCTTTGCACCAACTTGCAATCATTAACACAATACTGCTTGTCTTGCTAGTCCTGATTTTAATAAACTACATCTCTACTCATAACACATGATTATTTCTAAGATTCAGGGGTTTTAAAAGAAATAAATAATGCCTACATGCTTTTAAACTAGATAACAGTAAGTATTTGGTACCAGGTTCTCTAACATTAGGCCTTCCGCTCCCCACCTCTGAAAGCACCTAAGGTTTTCATCAACCCTTTACAACTAGCATTAGCCGAACTCAGGACTGCATTTCTCTGAAAATGTTAAAAGCTTACAAAACATTCGCAAACCCCAAATATTCTTCAAACACAATCAAGCTGAATCCAAATTATTCTACACAGGTAGTTTGAGCAAGAGCTCATACCTGGTCATTTGCTTTCTCCAGCTCTCCAATATCTGTTCAGCTGTGTTTCCCCCTCCCAGTAGATGTAAGCAGGAGGACAAACTGCACATAGCATTCCCCACCACACGGAGGTCTTCCTGGCTAAAGGGACTCTAATTTCAGGCAGTAATTCCCAAACAATAGCACCACCAGCTGAACTCCAGTAGCCTGTGCAACAGCAGCTGGCAAAACAGTGCCAATGAAGTTGTTTGAAAGAGGTGGGGCAGCAGGAGGAGCCCAAGGTAGCACACACACAAGATGTTTATATTGGCAGCCTCCCTGGGAAACATCTCCACTTGCCAAAAAGCATCACCCAGAATTCACCGGAGATTGGCTTTTTATGCTTCATTCAATGGGAAATTTGTATTTATGGAGAACAAGCCACAATCAACATAAAAACTTTTAAGAGTTGTCCAAATCTTTCAGCCAAAAGTAACCTCTTCTCTGCTCTTTCACAGTCAGAACTGTTTCAGACTCAGCATCCCCAACAGCTCAAATATCGATTACCAAATGTAACGATTCACTTCCAGCTAAGGCAAGGCTCGCAGAAACTCAAATACTTCACAGTACCTTAAGCAGATGCTGCTCACCTGAAAAATTAAACAGCATATACTCTGTGACAGAGTATTCTGTAGCAGCAAAAGCACTGCCTAGGTGTTGCTAGACACTAGTTCAAAATAAATACAATTGTAAATTGCTAGTACAAAACCAGCTGTTATTTTGAACACAGCAAAAAAATTTCAGACAACAGGCAAGTAAAGACAAAATTTTCTCCATGTTTCCACCTGCCAATGTGAAAATTATCTCATTGCTTTATGCCAAAACAGGGAAACGAGCAGTGAGCAAAGAAAGAACAACTAACCTGCATAAGCCTGCTTATAAAAATGTTGCTGTCACTATCCTGTAATTGTTATTTGTGTTACTTGTTGAAACATCAATGCATAGAAAAAAAGAGTATTAGGACAGAGTTACCCACAGAAGTTACTTCCAAACAGAGGAATTACTCTTTTGGAGTGTGCCATTATCAGCATGAAAAGCCAGATCTAAACTTTTACATTATCAATTTTGCAGCTAATATGTCCTCAATAAGCTCTTATTAGGGCCACCATGTAATTCCAGACAGGCAGGAGTCACTACATAAAAATTTGTGAATCCTTTTCCTTATTTTTAATTTCAGTTAACTTTACAATATGTTGACTATAGGGATCTGTGTAGTAACTGTCACTTAGAAGACCATACTCTGAAATAGCCTCAAGAGAAAGAGTTTCCAAAGTTTTCAGAAGTTGGCCAATGCCAAGTCTGTACTCTTCCAGTCTGCTCCTACAGATAAAACAAATCTCAAAGCACTGGAGAAATGCTGCTGATGGTGTATCTCAAGGTACTATTACTACAGTATCTCCGTGACGTAAGTACTATAGTATGTTACAAGAATTTGTCAGCAAGTACAAAAGAATTCCGTAATAAGTTTCAAGGCTTAGAACAAGGTTACACCATGTTTCATGGAAAATAATAACCCATATTTGAGCCATCAGACGCAGTTAACAACAAAGATGATGCAAAATCTCTTTAACCGAGTTCTAACAGAGCAGGATCCAGCCTTCTGTAAGTCTGCGCCTTCTACTAGCACAGGCCAGCCACATCCAAACCAAACCAACTGGTGTCTGGTTTTGGTATGCACACAAGAGATACACTCTGCACAATGAGCTGTTTCATTTACATCCTAAAGTTAACAAAAAAAGCAGTTTATATTTCACAAAACAAGGTAAAAGAGTGCAATATGGTCAAATCAAAATCAAACTTCAAATAAAAAAGATACAAGATTCAACTCAAGGTTCAAATCAACTAGTCCAAATCAGTAGTTCAAAGTTGACAAAAAGCTTTCTACAGTGATTGAAAAGACATCTTAAAGTTTAAAAAAATGCTCCATTCTCTCATTTAGCTACAGTCCCCTGAGTATACTGTTATTTTACTGTTATTAGAAGCATTAAGAGAAAAATTTAAGTAACTGTTATAACGGTCAAGCCAGCCACCCGCAGTTAAGCTAGCACTGTACAGAAGAGCTCTGAGCCATGCACTGCATTGGTGTGAGATCCCAGAGACATTCACATTCAGTTCCTCCTCACTGCTGCTCAGCTGAGACTCCTGCAAGCCCCCCAGAATCTCCTGGCAAAGGGCACCAATTACACTGTCACTACGGCTCACATCCTCGTGTGGGTGCAATATGGGATGCTGGGCAGACAGACTTGAATTGAAAGCTGCCAAGCGTCTGGGGAACGAGAGATGGAAAAGGAAGCGATACGCAGCAAATGAGATGGGACAGATAGGTTGTTTCTTTGTCACCCCTACCGTGTCCAAATCCCATCAAGGCAAGCATCAAGCAAGAGAGATTTTCACCCCCCTGATTCACCAAACCAGAGAGGACAGAGTCAACAACAAAAAAACCTCTACCTTTTTAAAGCTTTAAGGGCATTTCCATCCCCACCCCATGAAAACTAAGAAACAGCTGCAAAACAAAGCCATTTTTGTGCCATGGCACATTAAAAAAAAAAAAAAAAAAAAAAAGGAGGGAGGGAGAGGGGAGGGAGGAGACACTTCGTAAACTTTCATATTCATTCACCTTCTGCAGAGAGTTCTGCTCAGAAAAACTAGAAACACAATTTGCTGTGCCTATAATACTCAGGAAACTAGTTATGCTGAGTGTTATTTCCTTACCTAATCAAATAGCTGCCTAATTTATTATTCCTAATTTATCTACCAGCTGTGACAGGGCTCTGCTCTCAGCTCTCTGTCTGCAGGAGTTCACCAGATGGGCAGTCCCCAAAGATGTAGCAGAGGAAAGGAGGGGAAGAAAAAGTAATGCCTTAATCACAGCCCTTGCTAAAACAGTTTCTTTAGAAGCTGTATGTTAAGTTGCCTTTTAGTTAAATCCTCTAGAAAAGAAGCAAGGCAAGGACACATTGTGTTTCACATTTCTTTGGTTATTAAAACTCAAGACAAGGATGCAAATTTAGCCCAAGTACCCCTTTGCCCAAATAGCTGATATAGAAAAAAAACCCATGTCATTTTATACTCTGTGAGGGAGAGGAGGATCACCCAGCAAAAGCAGCTACTACATACATGGCATGTATTAGGAGGTTGATCTCTTTGACTATTATTCTCTGCCCATTAACAGTGGGACACAACACCTATAATTTGCAAAGGGTTTTTAGCTATTTCAGAAGCATTTTGGTGTTTAGTTCCTACAAACTTACATTGACATTGTACTGAGTTACTAATACTGCATCAGACCAGATAGACAAGACCTCTACCAGGGAGGAGCATCAATCAGCCAGCACAGCACAAACAGGAAAAAAAAATACATGCCATTTGGGTACCAGTACTGCAAAATTGCTCTATGCTTTTGAAGATTACAGCAAGTGCCATGCTGTGCAGGGTTTCTTAATGGATACATCACTGGGTACGCTTCACTTCAGTTTACAGGGAAAGAGCCTGTCTCCCCTGAACTGCTTCTAGGTTTCTTTCATTATGAATCATAATGATAAGGGACTTTGAGGCACAAGAGCAAGGAGCACTGTACCTTGAAAAAAACAGTCTCCAAAAATGAGAAGTGAAACAGCAAATACAAGGAACACTATCTACCACAGCACCAATGAAAACCAACTACACAACCAAGATTTCTTCTGCCATATTAATTCATAATTTAATTTAAAAAGGAAAATAAACTAACAAGTACATTTTAGTAAAAACCACAACCTTGAAGTTTAATCCATCTCCACACATCAAATTAAACCTCTGACAGTGAATGTCAGAAGCAACAATATGTTACGCTTTATGTGGTACCTATTCTTCGCAGAAATGCAGAACTTCAATGAGTCTCTCATGGCTCAGACACACTATACACATTTTCTATTCAATACACAGCAATACTCAGGAAGCTTGAAAGCTCCAAACTCCTGCTTTATATGGCCTACACTGCATTTAACTAGACAGTCATTTTATAGATCAGGACGAAATCCCAGATTATGCTCACCAGAATGAGAGGTGTAAAACTAGTCTGATTCACAGAGGCAATCCAGAGGTTTCCTTGTAGTCACAGTACTGTATTACAACTGCCTAGTTGTCCCAGACAGCACTTGAGGCACCACTCTGGTATGCACTGTCCAGCAGCAGTCATGAAATTTAATAATAATCTCCAACAAACAAGGCAGGAAGAGGACAGCGGAGAAAGCAACACACACAAGCAGAGTGACTCACCCAGAGTCATACAGGACCTCAGTAAAACAGAAGAAATTCACTTCTGACTCCTAATGCCCCAGCCACTGACTGGATTATGTCTCAAATTTTAAAAGGTGTTTTCCATACTAGTACATCTGGTCTCTTTTGGCTCTGCTTAAGACTTGGCCCCAATACCATCTGACAATGAATTTCATTAACTAGTCCTGTCTTGCACAAACAAGTTTTTAATAGTTTCAAAATTTGTTATCTCCAGTCTGCTGACTGTTCTCTCATTTGTCATCTTTATTATTAGGAATTGGTAACTACACTGATGCTACCTACACCTGCAATATCATTTACAGGATAGGAAGTGGGAGAGCAAAGAGAAAGGGGCTTCTCTTCAGTTTTTTTTCCATCTCCCCTCTCCGTCATAGAACTGTTAGTAAACTGATTCCATCATGTATTTATACTTAAAATCCAAAAGGAGTCCTACAACCTGTATCTCTAATTTACAACAGGCTTAGACTGTTTTAAGCAAGACTTAGTGCACACTGCCCAGAGATGTGTGGTGAGAAACACTGCCCCAGAAGTTTTGCAGATTTACTAGTGAAGACTAGAAGTGACAGGACTGGTTATAGGAGCAAAGGTAAGCCCAAAAAAACTGAATTAAAAAAAGCCAAGGGAGCAGCTTCAAAGAAGCTGCCTGGACCTGCTTAGCAAGTAACCAGGCAGCCCAGAAGCCTCTGTAATCAACAGTTCTCCCCAAATACTTTTTTTAAAAAAGAAGGATTCAAGTAATACTGCATTTACCTATATTGCCGGTAAGGCTGATAGTCAAACCCACTTTCTGTCACTCTTCTGCAGCCTGCATATTTTTCAGGTATGATCACTTTTGTGCTCATTTCATAATAATTCAGAACCATATATCCGCCCTGAATCTGATTAGAGAGATCAAGAGAACATCAGCAAGAAGGCAATCAAATCCAAAACCAGGCTAACTTTACCCATTTTTAGCTGAAAGCTTAACACCTTGCCACTGTCTAAATACTTTTCCACAGAAGTTTTCCCCCAATTTAAGGAAAAAAAAAAAGGGGGGGCTTTTTTTTAAGAAAAAAAAAAAAGCTGTAGCGTCCTTACTGCTACGGTGCTTCTGTGAGCTGATGGGATGGGCAGGGGAAGGAGCTCCCTGAAACTTTGAAAGCTAAATGTCAATTACTCTTTTTTTTGCGCCCCTTCACGGGTTTAGCCGCAGCACTGAAAACGAAATATAGAAGCAGAACTTGCGACGGTTTGGGGTTGTTGTTTGTTTGGGGTTTTTTTGGTGGGTGGGATGCGGAGTGGGGAAGAAGGGCGACACTTTTTTTTTTTTTTTTTTTTTTTTTTTTTTTTTTTTTTGAGTTAAACGGCAACTTCGCCTTTACACCGCCGGCCTGGTCTGACGCGACAAGAGAGAGCAGGGGATATAAGCGGCGGGGAGGCTAAGGGACCCCGGCAGGACGGGACGGGAAGGAAGAAGCGGGCTATTTTCTGGGTGAAGAAGAGGGCGTTTCGGAGAATATCGGGCGGAGGCGGCCTCCCCTCCCCCCCGGCTTGTCCCTGCGCTGAACCGCCCGCCCCTGACGTCATCTGGCGGCGGCGGCAGCATTCCTCAACAGTTCAGCCCAGCCCGGCGGTGGGAAGCTTAGAAAGCCCTCAGCTGTAGTGAAGAAAGCCCGGGCTTGGCGGGGAGCCAGGCGGCTGAGCTCAGCATTTTGTCATCCACTTCCTTTTCGCTTAACGGCTTGCATAATAGTGCCCCGGCCCCTTCCCACCTTTAACCCCTTCGTCGCCCCGACGGCGAGAGAGTGGCTGCGGGAGGGGGGGGGGGGGGCGGTGGGGAAATGGGACGGGACGCGCCCCTGAGTGTGGGAAACCAAGAGGCATCCCTGGCCACGCGGAGCCGCCCCTCCGAGGTCAAGGTCGGGCGGGGGAAACACAAAATACACACACACAAAAAAAAGAAACCTCAAACCAAGCAGATCTAAAAACAGAGATGGGGTGGAGGCTAAGAATAGCTGTGGTAACCGCCCGTTACATCTGCTATGCAAATGATTTCCCATAATCTCTATAAATCTGAAGAAAATGAAGCCTTCTGAAGGTCACGTAACCTTAGTTTCCACGTTGCATTCACGCAGCCCTGCTACTTTTAAGACTGCACAGCTCCTATTCTAAAGCTGTGAAGACAGCTCGACACAGCAAATCCCACCACCCCACCCACGCTGGTTTGTGGCTCCCGGGAGCCGACGACCCCTTTTTAGATTCCTGCCCCCAGACTCTAGCTCTGTTACAGCCACGGAGATGTCACTGCTCAAACTCCCCCTCCAAACACACACCAGTTGTTTTGCAACTAATACCAAGAACAACAAGCAGCATCAAAGAAAGCTTCCCTGTGAGCCAGCCTCTTTTTCAGAAGAAGTATTTAAGAGTGAAGTTAAACACAGGAGCTCAAACTAGTTTAACATTGTCAACTCCAAGTGTCACCAACAAATGCACAACAAATTCCCAAAGTATACTCAGTCTGTCATCTTGTAAAGTTCTCTCATTACAGATTCCTATTCTACACCAAGTTTAGCTCTGGTTTTCTTAGCATATGCCATACAAAAATACATTTCTAGAACATCCCAGAGTTTTTGCTGTTTCAGAAGAACATTTATCCAGTAGACACTGCCTCACCCAGCAAAGGGCACTCATTTTAACACAATGATCATCCTCAGAAATATTTTTATAAAACTATTTGATTTTGACTGACAGTACCACAGCATTACAGATGTTGCAAACCTGAAACAAATAATTTGAGAAATGCCATAGTAAAATTAGAGATAATTTTCAATTCTTCTAGCAAGTAGATTGCTGGCAATGTACAAGTCTGTCACAGGAAATTCTTCACAAAAAGCAGGAAAGCATTTTACAGACATTTAGCTTTGATCAGCTGTTTCCAGATCCCCACAATACAATCAGATTCCTGTAACCATGTCAGATAGCCCAAACCATCCATACTTCCTGAAGAGGGAGAAGTACAGCGTTGGCAAGGACTCAACTTTACTGTCACCTTTTTTCAAATGAAAAATGAGATTTCCTAAAATGGATGTTTGTGTTTTAATCATAAAAACAAGTTCCCCACTAAAAAAAAAAAAAAAAACAAAACAAAACAAAACAAAACAAGAAGATAGCCATCTAGCTATCAGAACAGGACATTGCTCAGGGACAGTTAAAGCAAAACAAAACCCTTTGACTTCTAAACCATATTTTTTTTCAAACTACATTTTAATTTGATCATAACATCAACCTGTACTCCTAAACTCAATGAGCAGGTAGGGTGAGAGAAAAAGAAAGGATGTGTCTTCCCTCACACTCCCTCCATGCCATCTATGCAGTCTAGAAGTATGGTTTCAAGGAAAGTCCCTTTTGTAACCACCACTGTTAGGAAGTAGAGAAGCTCCAACTGTCACCATTCTACAGAGCTGAAATTTTACAGTGTTGTAAGACTGCAACACATGTGGCACATATTTTTAACTGATAGCATAAAGGATTTCAGATGTTAACAAATACCCACAAATTCTACAACTCCTTTTATGTTAGTTTTTATAAATCTTGCACAAATTGCATTGTAGTGGCGAGTTGGAAAAATGGAAGAGTTAACTGCAACAAGCAAAAATATTTTATCTGAATACATAACTGGCACCAGTATCTAAATGCACACAATGAATCAGTTCAATGCCTTCAAAGCACCAGGGCGCTTATTTGAATAAAAGTTCCCCATAGCTACTATAACCACTACAACATACATATTTTAAAGCAAGATTTTATCAGCATATCCAGCAACACAAAAAACTGAGGCTCACTAGGGGATGACTTAATACTTGCTGTGGGGGCCATAACTTTTAGTTTTCTTGACGTTTACAAATTTGCTTTCTGCTTTAAACATGCAGGCTCTGTATTTCTTTTACATTTAATAGATAATTGAGTTGGAAAGGATCTCTTGCTTTATGTGATCTATTCTGTCATTGCAGTATACGATTCACAGATTTATAAAGACATTAATCTTCCTCCCATTAATGCTCCTAACAATGCCAATTCCATAAACTGACTAAGATGTGCCACTGGGTAACGGACAGCAGCATTAAAGGGATTTCAGCTACTGAGCTTCCACCTTCCTAGCTTCATGTTTTCATTTGTGGTACTTGTGTGACCTATTAAAAATAGCTCCTCATGAGCCTCCTCCATTTCTTCTGTTCCAGTAATGCCTCTAAATCACCTTTGCTGATAGAACGCAAGTTGAGAAACATTTAGTGTATCTTCTTTTTAAAGACTACAGAGTGTTAGAATATTGAAATTAACAATTACTTTCAAATGTAGATGTGGACAGCCTTTAGATTTAGATTTAACTTTCCACCATGCTTATAACACTTCCTCAGGGCAATTCCAGGTAGCTCTGGAACAACATCCATTGGGTGGTTTTTACCATATGACCATTGCAATTATCTCAGTAGTCCTCAAAAGTAAAAAGGTCACTAGCACAGACGCCAGTCACATCATGTGCTGTTTCTGGCTCCTCTGGGGTATTTGATGGTCTACAGGCCATTACAATGCTAGCAGCATTTAGTATCAGCAGGTTTCTGTTTCACCACGAGCTTACCATCTGAAAAAGCTGAACACCTCAACAGTAGCATGGGCAGCTGCTGCTATCTTCAGAAGTAGAATAACCTAGAATAACCCCATTCCTAAATTTCTCAGGGTTTTCTACTTACTATCAGGTTTTTCTCACTTAAAGTAAAATTTTATTTGTGTCTGCTTTTTGGTCTCTGGTTTGTATTTAAGCTGCTCTTTTTAGCAGCAGAGGACAGTCTGGAAACTGCAAACCCCTACAGCATTACAAGAGGCAAATAACTATGGAATTTCAAAGTTATCTCCTAGGGGTTTTTATTATTTTTAAAGCCTTTTAATTTCAGAGTAAGTTAATAATGATCTTTGAACACTTCAGTTGACAATTATGCACCACTGTAATTATGTACCTATTTAGCCTGTGAAACCACAAGTTCAATCTGTTTTCATTCACTTTCCCTTCCTGTTTTATTGTACTTACTATATTGTATTTATTGTATTGTATTTATTATACACCCTTTTGCATCAGAACTTAAAAATAAACCTTTCACAGCTAGAACTGACTGGTACCATGAGTTTACACAAGATTTAGCACAAACAGAACAAAATAATATACACCATGCAGTAAGGACAGAGGTGACAGGGAATTACTGGAGTGGCAGTGTACACGAACTCTGAAGAAATCCTTCAGACATTTACAGACATCTCCTCTACCAAATCAACCAAAGACTATGACTTTATAAACTCTAAACAAATCATTCATTCTTTGTAAAGTAGATAAGTAGGGTTATAAAAAGCTTCCAAACATTAACAGTACAACAGAGAAAATCCAGAGAAGAACAACTTCTCTAACACTTGAACAAAGAAGTGAAGGGAAGCAAAAGGACGGTTCAGCACAAAAATCATACAGCTAAAATTTCCATTTCAAGAGAAAAGGCGAAGGTGGCTCTTATAACCAATAAGCATCTTTATTTTTACTGCAGTTAAATATAAATTACTAGCCTTGCAACTATTTTTAAAGACAAACTCCAGTGCTAAACTTCACCCTTTTTAAAGTTGGCAACTCTTCACAACTTCTATTTGAGAACTGAACTCTTACATTTAATTTATGCCAACTAAAGACATAGTTTCTCCTGTGAGCTCTGCACTTTCAAGACCTTGCTCTTAGTCATCTCTACAAACCTGTATTTCATTCATAAGAGGCCTAAAAAAAGAGATTGAAGTGATCTTAATGTATCCCTTACCTACCTTTACAGGTTGTACTGCAATAGATAGTAAAGTGCACAGATAAATGATTTCAAGCAGTTGTTACTACCTTGCACTGTGGTGTACCAATTAACATCGGGCTACTACATGAACTCTACAGCAAAGACAGATGCTGCCGAAGGAACAACTTTCCTTCCATTTTCTCAGCCAGGATCCAGGGCACCATACATCTTTTTATTTTTTCAACCACCAAGGACAGGAGTAGGAAGAAGCTTATCCAGTGAGGCTGTTACATAGTCTTTTTTATATATGCAGAAATACTGCAGATAAACCAATCCTTGAGAGAGCCACCTGGAGGAAAGGGACACTTTGCTGTCAGGTATTTTTCTTCTTCCTCTTAGTTTTGGGTGATGGGATGGTTATTGTTTCCTCCTTCCTTCTTGCTTTTTTGGAAACACCTTCACAACACTTTTTCAGCAGCTGGGCTTAATGTAATCTAAGAGCTGGCCAGGAGAAACTCCATGAGCTAGATACAGAGGGGACTCCCCACTCCTCCTTGGGTAAAGATTTGCTGCCTTAGCATAACCATAGATTAGAACAGAGTTAGAAGAAAAAAGGTAAAGTATTCCATTAATGTTTTATGGTTAGGATTGGGAAATCCACAGCA
Organism: Gallinago jamesoni; assembly: GCA_025769975.1. Taxonomy (NCBI): domain Eukaryota; kingdom Metazoa; phylum Chordata; class Aves; order Charadriiformes; family Scolopacidae; genus Gallinago; species Gallinago jamesoni. Next base: position 21,483,210 of record JAOQGH010000019.1, on the reverse strand, counting down.
CCTCAGGCTAACATACCTGCAGGCATGACCTCATCTGTGTTACGTTCAGCATCAGAGTAGCAGCACCAGCCACCAACACTCATTCTTGCTCCCTACCCTGTACTCTCAAATTTCACTAAAACTCCTTTCTGTGGTTTCACATGCTGAACCGAACCAAGGAATGGCTCCAGCTAGGAGGAAAAAAAAAAAAGCATAAAAATAAACAGTCTTTCACTGGGTAAGTTCCCTGACCCACATGACCACACCAGGCCACACACAAGACAAAACCCCCTTTTCTGCTAGCACAAGTAAAGGAGTAGGGCAAAGACAGAAGCAGCTGAGAACAACTCTAGCTCATACTGTCATTGCAAGAAATGTGAAACCCCAGCCTAAACCATACCTAAGTTGAGTTCCCCAACTGGCCACAGCACATGATAAAATATACTTTCAAATATTTAACCTGTTTTAGGAATTATTTGAATAGGTTTGTACTAGTTTAAAATGCAAATTTCAAGACAAAACTGGCTGAACCGAAAATGCAACAGCTTCCATATGAAGTCAGTAGGTAAAAACACACATACCAGTAACATTTGTTTTCTCCCCACTATACTTTTAAATTGTAAAAAACCCAGAACCCACATGTCAATTAAGTTGCTGACCTGACACAAAAACAACACTCCCTGAACTTTTTTTTTTTTTAATTTTTACCACTTTAGGTAACAAGCCACCACAGTGTGAACACTCATGAAGCAGTCTGAAAACTTTCACAGGCATCCTGAATACAAAAAATTGTATCCCATGAAATTTCATGTAAAAGGCACTAAGTTCCAACCTCAGTGTTTCATTTTGACATGGTCTGGGGTGCATATTGCTAGTTACTCTTTCAGAAGAGTTTTGCAAACATCTATCAAGGGTTAAACCTGTTTTCTTTAAATGACAAGTTCTTACATGAAGAGGCACAAACCTTGCTCATACAACATGCAGGAGTTTGCTACAGTAGCTTACTGGGAGCTGTTCTAGTTCAAACTACAAGCTTTCTTGTTTGTGCCTACAATATAACGTTCATAATAAAATGCAGTAATCTGCAAGGAAGCATCATCAGCTAATTAGAACTGTAGCAACTGAAGGACTGTCATCATCACAGGGTTCACACAAAACGTAAATATACAATGTCAGTGTATTAGGGCACTCCAGCAGTACAGCCCTTACAATTATGTATCGGACAACAAAAATCATCATACAAAGAAGGAACTTCATATACTTAAAATAAATATAGCTCATAAACTGCTAGCCAATTATCTTTTCAAAACTGACACTGAGGAATCACCCCTTCTTATTGACTTTTTAATGGGTCAGAAAAAAATGGAAATATTCATGCCTTGCACCAACATAGAAGAGCCAGTAGTTAAAACTGTGGTATTGCCAAGACAAAAAATTGAAATGAACAAACAGGATTGCCAAGTGCATTGAAACATTGCAGTGTAACTGCTATAGGGCAAAATTAAGAGGCATTTATGACTCAAATCTACCCCAACGAATGCCAAAAAAAGTGGGTAATATCATATTTACTATCCAAGAAAAGCTACCATCACAGGAAAAAAAAAAAAGAGACACTAGTAAAATGCCAAACTTGCAGGATGTTTAAACATCATAGCAACAACACCGCCTACAGCAGCAATGTTCACTAACAAAGACTCCAGGCTCTAATTCTGTTTACAGAATGCTGGAGGTTGTTATTTGTATCCTGATGCATTAAAGGATTTTTTGTCCCCAAGTTAAGGATAGGATGTAGAAAACAGGAAAGACTGTCTTAGCTAACTAACAACAAGGACACTAAGGTCCCAGGGAGCTTCATCCAGACAGCAGTCTGTAAACTAAGGGGCAGTCTCTCTGAAAAGATGCCAGTGAAGGTCAAAGCAGACCAGCAGCCACCTAGCCTCATAGTAGCCTTCTGGAAGCTTCTCATCAGACAAAAATGACAGAAACTGGCTTTGCAAAACTGAGATGTGGAAATCACAACCCTGCATAAGTCATCTTCTCCAAAGATCTTCAGGGAAGAAAATGGTCCTGAGGAGCCATTTCCTCAGAATGGCCAGTTTTGCTGGAGAAAAGTCTCCTCAGTTTTAATACAAAGAACATAACAACAATGAAACAAACAGTTACACAGAATTCACTTCTCATTGTTCCTAAATACTGTGTTTCTCAAGGACTAAGTAATAATTAAAATTCTCTACTTCAAATCCTTTTATTTCATTGTTGTTACTTCAGGGAATGCAACTTTTTAAAATTATCTTTACAAAGAGCAGCTTTTCAAGTCTTTTAATTAGGTGGCTGCAGTTACCTCAGATTTTATCTGAAAACCTGATACCCTACTTAGTCACCATGCAAGGGCATAAATTATAACATGTAAGCCAAAGCTATGCCAAAACTCCTACTGAGAATTCACGTCATGTCTCATATTCCAAGGAAGCTTGTTTTTGATGGAAGGGACAACCTTAGTAATTACTGTAGAAGGTAAAGACATTAATTGTTTACAGGTAAAACCAAAGTATTTAACTGACTGCTGTCGTAGCTTTGGTTGCCATAATATCTTCTGTGCTAAAAAATACTTCTGTGTTAAATTTTCTTCTCCCTGCAGGATGGTGCTGGCCAGAACAAGAGTGTTCATTCGATCAAATGAAATGGGCCAATTTCTCCCGTTGCTTTACTGGTCCTGCACAGAATGACAGAACTAGGAAGGCAATATGGCTTCAGGAGACACAGTCTAATCTCTGGACACAATAGCTTCCTAAACTAAAGGCACTGAAGAAAAGACAGGGCCTCTGCTCTGGCAGAACAGAAGCACATCTGCTCACCAAAACTCGCAGAGCTCTGTTTTGTGTTCCAAAAATTTTAGAAAAGACAGAGGTTAACTCAACCTGCCACTCTTAATTACTCAGAAAAGGATGTGAAGCACAAACAAGCCAGTGCCAACAGACTGTAGTTTGCCTGCTTACATCCTCTGCTGATGAGAACTCTTCCATCACTGTCATCTTGACAAAACATCAGAAAAGTGAATAAAGCATATAGAACTTCTAAAGACCCAAACACAGCAGTGTCCTCTCAGTCACACTGCTCTCCAGTGACAGTGAACTGTAGACTCAGAGGACCCAAATAGGTGCGAAGATGAGTTCTATAAGTTGGCAATTTCCATGTCCAGACAAAACAACAAAACTCAAAAAAACCCCAAAAAACCCTACCCATATATTTGCACCAACAGTCTAGCCAAACCAAGTTGCTTAGACCCAAATAACTTTGCCTTTTAGCCTGAAAGCATCCATTTGCCTCATTTGGTTAGGTATTTAAAATCAAGTCCATTAACATGCTCTTCAGTCCCTAAATGCCATTACTGTGTCACTTCACTGTGGACTTGTAAGACTCTGAATTCTCCCTAATTAAGTCTAACTTGGAAGAATCTAATTTATTCTAGCTTAAGGCCTTGTACTCAAAACATTTTCTTAGCAATTTCAATGACTGGATTAAAAGTTTTAAATAAGATGCAAGGTAAAATTTTAGTGGGTATGGGATGGGTGAAATTTTCTAAACGTGTCCATGGCATGGAGGGAACATGAATAAGCAAAGCTCACTTGTCACTAATGTAATGATTATGAGTCCTCTGGCTGTACTTGAGATACTTTCCTGTGTCTGGCATGATCCTAAACGTTTCGAATTTTTACTTGGTCACACATCTTCAATGATCCATCACATGATACATTAATTTATATTTAATTATCATGAAGTCTTGTGTATTACATTCAAGGTCAAATCCATGTCTTTTTCTGTAACTTAATTTTTTTAACATCCTCTCAAAAGTAACATAGCATTTCTGCCATGTATTCTAAACAGGACACCTTGAGTCAGCCATATAATCTCTACATTGACCTTTTCCTTCATGTTTATCTCCACCTGCTGCAAGATGTCTGCGAGAGTATGTAGGAAGGCTACAGCTTTACACATTCCAAGTCAGCTTAGGTCCACCTAAATTAATACACCCAACAAGAAGTGAGTATTTGACAATTAGGTTGTGGCTATGACTTCATCCTTACACATCCAGAGGCAATGGCTGAAAATGCTTGAGGTTTTCCACCAAGTGTTCCAAGCCACAAGCAGATCCTCACCTCTGGGGAAACGGGGGGGGGGGGGGGGGGGGGGGG
>JAOQGH010000019.1:21455183-21478938 GCA_025769975.1 Gallinago jamesoni | reverse complement strand
GGGGGGAGGTAAACACTAGGAAATTAGGAAATTTTGCCTAAATTCTACTGAAGGAAGACCATTTTAGAACACGAGAATTTGCAAAGGAAAATGTATTAGAATTCTACTGAGACAGGGTCAAGCACATAACCTGAAGCATTGCTTACTTGTTTCCAGAACGTTTTTTTTACTTCCTTTTTATTTGGGAGAAATTATGTGCAAATATCCATAAAGCTGTATCATTAATGCACTTCAAATTTTCCTCTAAGAGTGAGGGCAAGAACTTTGACTACAAGGTACTATATCTCTATCTACATCAATTTTATCACCTACTTTCCAGTCTTCAATCTATACACCAGCCTTCTATCTAAACCAGCCTACCTGTATTTCTCAGCTGTAATCAGAACTTAAAGAGCACTTAAAGTTTATCATAATGACAACAAAAAACAATAGGAGACCCTCTTTGTAAACTTTAGGAAGTAAACCTGTTTAGAAAAGTGGTAATCTTTTTCTTTTTTTTTTTAATCCCTCCTGCACTACTTGTCTTCTGCAAATACAAGTGACTTCTCAAACAACATGGAAGGGAAAGCAGAGAGGAACATCGATCAGTTGCCTACCACTCCATTTGAAAGCTAGCTTCCGAGTTGTACTACACACAGAAAACCCAACTTTTCATTAGGGAAGAGAAAAACATCATCAGTTTACACTTCTATTTAGTTACCCCTTCATTTGCATGAAATTACTTATTTTGTAACTTTTTCTGTATATGGAAGTCACACAGACTGTCGAACCTTGAGAGCCTTTTAGACTACTTTCAGGAAAAGATTTGCTGTTAAAAGACCGTCAAATAATTTCACTTCTGAAATGTAGTTTTGCGGCTATTTTTCTTGCCTGCCACTTCTCCAAGCGTGATAAACTGAACCTATTAAAATGTAATCCTTATTAAAGATAAATAATTATTGCCTTGAAAACTACTTTACTTTGCTTTCAGAGCATTCACTGCTGTACATTAGAACATTCTTTGCCATTTGACCAGAAAATAGCCACTCAGATTTATTTTGCAACTATTACTTTTTGTTTTAAGTATCAATCTAGTTGTAGCAGATTCATCATAAGATTTAGTTACCTTCTGGAAGAATCCGAAAGAACCATCTTGACATTTGTTGGTGGAAAGGAGATGATGAGAGGAAAGAAAGGGCAAGAAACAGATCCTGACAGATAGCCTTCTCCACCTACGCTGTTTCCATTTCAGCTGAGGCTAGTGATAAAGCCAGAAGATTAAACTACCTTAGAGCTCTCTGATGGCCTCCTATTAAAAGCACCAATTAAAAACTGCAGAAGTTTTCTATTCTATGCAGAACAGAAGACACAATAACCAAAATTTCTTCAAGACACATATCCTCAATTCCTCTTTAACCATGCTCAGCTTTATTCTAAGTTACCCAGAGGAACTAGAAAAGTTCTAGTACCCTCATGCCCCAGGAGACCTGTGTGTGAGAACTAAAGCATCAGTGGGTCACCTGCAACAAAGTTCTATTAAGCACAAATCCAAGGAAGTCACAGAACAGTTACAACAAATTAACACTGGTTAACAAAAAATATGCTAACAGAGAAGAAAATACACAATTCATTAAGTAATTCTGTAGCTCTTACCAAATAAAAGCAGGACCAATTCCAATCCCCATCCACTAACAGATTAGCGTTAATACCAGTGTTACAAATTCAAACTTGAAAACTATTCTCTCAGAGTTAAGAATGAAGTTGTTCCAATTACATAGGAAGGGCAAATGAGGAGTTGTGATTGCTTTTTAAGCAAGTGTTTTTATTTCACTGCTGTTTGGGGTTAAGCGTAGAGTGAAGCTCTGAAACCAGAAAAGGTTAAGTTAGCCTCTTTTGATTATTAGTTGAAAAATAATTAGAAGCTTCAAAATACTGAAACTCTTCACTTACATTTGGAAAAAATATCTATATAACAAAGAAAATCCCAACCTCAAACAAGTGCAAGTGCCCATTCATTAACAAGCTTGGAGGGATACTCATAAGCAAGTAATTTGAATTTCATTTTCAGCCAAAATCACCATTAACTACTCTGAACTTCCAGACTGAAAAGAGCAAGTTATTTCCATTGGGTCTTAATTCACCAAGAGCTACAGTTTGAAGAAAGTGAGTGCACTTCTAAATAGAGAAGTATTTTTTAAACCTTTAACGCATGACCACTGTTTGAACTATCAGCTTGGTATGTGCACCCTGGAACACAGCTAGCCATTTTACATAGCTTTTCTTCCAGCTCCAACAGTTATCCCCATTTCCAAGCAAAAGTTGGGTAAATTTGAAGAGTAAAGGGATTGACCTTTTTTTTTTTTACCCACCCACTCCCCCAAACCCAAGTGATGCATACTGTGCTGGAAACAAAGACCCAAAATGTTTCTTAAAGGTACACTGAACACAAGATTTCTGAGCCCCCGCAGTCATTTGCTATAAGCTAAACTGCACCTGGACATTGAGCTTTCTGAATAAGATCCAAACCCTAATGTGCCATTGCATCCCATAGGTAGGAGAAAGGCAGCTACGGCAGGCTCAGATCCATAGTCCACTATCTTGGTCAGAACTTCTTTATGTGAAGTCTGCCCAAGAATAAATCAAGTTCTGATGCATTACCTGCTATGCAAGCCTCTGGTCACTGACATCCAGCTCTACAGTAACGCAAGCTGTATCTATACTGCTGCACAGAAAATGGAACACTGTCTTCCATAAACAGCCCAAAAAAGAAATGTTGTTTCTGTGGCTTCTGTGTTCTGTTAGTATTGTGCAGTGGGCCAACCAACTGGAAAGCAGCTTTGAGAAAAGAACCTGGGGGTCTTCATGGACACCAAGTGCAATCAGGAGCCCTTGCAGCCCCTGGATAGAGTCCAGCAAAGAGACACAGAAAGGGTGCAGGGCCTGGAGCATCTCATATAGAAGAAAAGATTGAGAGATCTGGGACTGTTCAGTCTAGAGAAGAGAAGGTTCAGGGGGGTCTCATCAATTTTGTACAAATATCTGAAGAGACTGTAGACAAGACTGAGCCAGGCCTTTACCAGTGGTGCCCTGTGACAGAACAAAGTAAAACATGGGAAGTTCCTCCTGGATGTAAGGAAACACTTTTTTACTGTCATAGTGACTTTCTTACCAGCCTTCCAGGCCATGGTTTTAAACTAGACAAATCTTGGGAAGGAACTGGATAAAATAGTTGATTCCTAAAGAATCCATTTTTAAAGAATCCATTTATTACCCTATTGGTTTGGTAAGCATGCCTGTCAATATTGTTAAATCTTGACTGAGAGGTCAATATCCCAGGAAAAAGAACTAGTTTTCCTCCCTGGTTTAACTGCCAAAAATCCAGCTAGTCACTTGAAAAAAACACCACACAACCCCAGTAGACAATTGGCCTAAGCTATATTGATAACTGTCCAAAAATTCTAAAGCTTAAATTCAGCTGCCAGCAAACACACAATCAAAAGTGCTTAATGCCTGCTGAAAGATTTGAAAAGCTCAAAAGAAAAGGGGCAGTGTTGTTTTTGTTTAAGAATCTCTTGTTAAAGCTCATTCTTCATGGAGCAGTTATTTCTTGAAAGAAACCAGTAAGGACCTGTTTTTGTTGTTTGGGTTTTTTTTAAAAGACATTTTACTGCCAACAAATACAAACATGCACCAAGCTATTAGCTGCATACATGCTGTTGAGCTATAGACTTGTCCACAGACTTATGTAGGAAGTACTCTACAAATCTGACTCCAACCATTTCTGGGTTTGGTGAAAATTCGGTTCAAGTTCTGCAATCACCTAATCAGCTTTCAGTAGGTTCCGCATTAGCTGTATACGCCTCAGCATGTGTAATTCACGTGAACTCAATTTAAGGCCCATCAACAGTGAAGGAGTACATATTCCTCAACTGCAGATATAACCTATGTTAGCACCAGGAATGGCCAACGACACACTGTGCAGGCACATATCATAGCATAACCCAGCCCCATCTTTCTACAGAGGCAATCAAGTTCTAAAACAACAAAGGAAAAGTAAACTATAACTTTGAATTAGCCCTGCTGCATACAGCTTTTTCCTGAGTGAATCATATTTCAAGAACTGCAGATGCCCCTTGAAAACATTTTCCTTTTTTATACAAAGTTTCAAAAATACAACCCATAATAAATACAGCTAGAAAAAGAACAGACCTAAGTATCAAACTACAAAAGCACTACAAAAGCACCCAACCATGAGATAAGAAAAAAATACAGCAGTGAGGGTCATGGACAAGAGACTTCATCCCACTATTTATTTGCAACAGATGAAGAACACATCACGACACAAAAATTTCAAGAGGGGGCCAGAAGAGCAGGAAACATGTTGATACCAGTATCTAGCCTGCAGGAACCCAAATTTACTAGCCGAGCTCCAGTAATACTGCTCTAGATAATCCAAAAGGTACCTTCAGTGCTGACAAAGCGTTTGGCACAAGTGAGATTAAAGGGAAAAAAAAGTGTCAAGTCTACAATAGAGATAGGTCATTTTGGCTTGGTAGGGCAGAGTGACTGCCATCCATGAGCATTCTATGGCAGTCAGCGCAGCTTTATCTCTAATACAGAAAAACGTTTTGAATAGCATAATTCACTGTATCATTTACAATTGAGTGTGCTCTGTTTTGATAACCCTACAAATAATAGTCAGTGAACTGTTCTAATACTGTAGTTTTCAAATACGCACTCTGCCCTTTAAGAAAAGAATCCTAAAACCTGACAACCTCTTGCTCTTTACAATGTAATTAAGTAACTGCAGAGCAGAGCAGACTATTTTAAAAAGTGTAAAGAGCCTGGAAAAAAAAATATGTCTGTAACCAATCTTAAATTGTTTTCTATTGTTCAATGAACACATTGCATCTTACCTTCTGTAAAAGCAGCCTAAGTGTCCTGTAACTAAACTCAATGCTTGCTACATGCACAGCATGGAACTTAGAACTGCAGTATTTAAGATTTTATGACTGGCACAGAACAGAACAAGATATTAGTTAAAGTATACTTCTTATAGTATACTAACTTATTAGAGTAAGTGAATTTAAATGTTTTCATTTTCGATATTCAGTATTAGTTAAAACTCCCAATGAAATGTTAAGCACATAAATGTTACTTTGTTTGAGATCACATAACAACTAGGTTTAAACCTCTTTATTCCAGAAAGCTTCTCAAAGGCACACATTTAAAAGAGCTAGCATATCATATTAGAAATTCTCTTCAAATTAAAGAAGAAAGAAGTTTATGTTGTGTCTTTTAGACTGGTAGATTCATAACAGTTTATAAACCGACGTACAAAACCATCTGTTTGCCAATTACGAAGGTTGTAATAAAACCTTTTTCTTTTTGTTTTGCTCTTCAAGGCAAAGCAATTTACTCTCAGCAAATGAACAAGTTGAATTGTGCAACATGGCCTCACCCCATTTGTGCAGAAGCTGACTTTCTATATGTCATTTAGCCTGTACAGTACAGTAGGGCTGCTTTCTTGTTATCATGTTGCACTCAAGTTCCTCTTCTTTGTGCCTGGAGAACTTGATTTGATTTCTGCCAGCACAGCCCTCTCCCAACCCAGTCAGACACTTTAGCAGCAGTACCCTTCAAAGCAGAACATTTTGAAGACAGTTGTGTCTGAGCATTGCTGCCGAGTTGTAGGGTTAAACGGCAGAATAAACACACAACTCAATAGTTAAAGCAGCCACAGAGCTAGATCAAGGCTTTGTGGTAATGGTTCAGATACAAAGGAAAACTAAGGGGAAGATAAGTAGCATTCCTTTAATGTTATCTAAGTAGTAACATATGCAAAATAAGAAGTATTACGGCTGTGAAAGGAGCATTACAACAGCAAGTACATGGAGATACTGGTTTACAAACATCAGGGGTTGCTTATTTTGAATGAGTATTTCCAGAACACTCCACATAATGCTGAATTCAGGAAAACCCAAGAGCTCCAAGACCTACAGAGTTTACTTATTTAATCTAGTTTAACATCATCAACGCCCCAGTTCCTCACCACAAATCACACCACTTGTGCAAGAACTTCCCTTCATTTTAACAGTTATTCTCTGTGCACTGCAGCATACCTCACAATCCAAAAAGAAGAATATAAAAGCGTTCAGTTTTATTTGCTAAATATTAACATTCTTAAAATAAGATAAAAATAAGTCCCTCCACTCCAGTAACACCACATTGGGGGAATTAAGTTTCCAGATAAGTTTCTGATTTGCACTCATGCTGCCAGCTGCCTTTACACTTGTGCTTCTGGAGAAAAAAAGCCTTCCTCCCCTACTAAAGGTCTTTGTTCAATCCAGAGGCCAGCTCACCTTACCCCTGAAAGCCTGAGCTTTTGTCAGCTGTTCACACAATAAACAGCTGTGGATGTATGGAAAACCTATTACCACTGGCAAAAAAATGAAAGCTACCAAGTAGTTTCTGTATTCACAGTGGAATAAAGTCTCCAAAACACATAAGCATTTCAATATATTCTGAGATATCTTCTTGTCCTCCCTCTCACACCTATTTTGCATAAGACTTCAAAATTAGTATGTGTAAACAGCATGATAAACATAATTAACTTCAGAATGCCAAAAATAGGCTATTCCCCTGCTAACTGCTAATGGGAAATGTCAGAGCATTAGCAAGAGAAACAGCAACAGTCATCATTAGCACATAGGGTTAATGAAGGTTTTCATACATGTCCTGTTTCTGATTTAAGTGAAATGCTAGATGGACAGATATAAATCTAACAAGGAAGAAGCATATAAACTCTGTGTCAATAAAAGTAGTAAGTTATGCTACCTTTCCAGGCATGGTTAAGAATTTGAAAACTTTCAGTGAACTTGTTATAAGCCACGGATTCCCTCACCCACTACGTTTTCTCTCTAAAATAACCTGCCAATTACAGTACAGTTACTGATTTTATTTCAGGTATATTATTATTTCAGGTTTTATTTGAGGTGTAAACCTCAAACAATGACCAAGATACAACACATGCATACTTTATACTGTGTTCTGAGGAAACGAGACTTTTTCCTAAGTGGTCAAGCTCAGTGAAGCTATTCCAACTTTCAGCTGAGGTTTCTCCTTTTTGTTCTGTTCACTCTCTCTGTATGCATCAAATTAAAGCAGGTTTCATCAAGACATGCCAAATTGTATTCAGAATAACCAGAATGCAGAAAGATACTAAAAAGTTCGCAATCATCAGGAATGTACTTCAAATTTTTAGCAATTAAGAGTTGAAGGATTTCAAAAGGTTCACAATCACTGCACCTAATGAGGTCCCTGTCACATTCTGCTTACAAATATGTGGTTTAAATCTCAACTGTCTCTTTATAATAAACAGCATGGGGTTCAGGTTTGCCTTTGTCTTTCCTTCTTGTCACTACTACATGAGAGGGGGGAGGACGAAAAGGAAATTAACTGAAACCATCATGAAGCTCAATGAAAATCACAGCATAGACCTGAATATTCACCATAATTCACCATTAGGTATAGATTTCTCCTTCTTTTAAGTATGCCACTATTCCGGGCTTACACATAGCTTTCAACTTCTCAATTTACTAGGTGTCCACAATGATTTAAGTCAAGAATAGCCATTCCTATCTAAAAGCAAGTTTCATACACATGGTTTGAGTGAACAATTTTCTGAGGCCTCCCAATAGTCAAGGTTTCAATCATTATGTACAAAACATCTTCTGTTGGCTTTATTACCTGGTGCAGAGATATCCTTGGGAAGATAGTATTAAAGGGCACCTCTTAAAGACTCAGTCTAGTCATTTTGTGCCTGTTTCTGCCCCAGTATTGTGTGCTAAAACAGATCCAGTACTTGCATCATGAATCTGTAGCAGATTCAACCTGACTGTAGCCTATCAAATCACCATACACGCTCTTCTGGGATGCATTTAGAAGAAATTGTGTGATAAAAGCAATTTTATGAGTCTCAGCTCCTAGTCTGCACACAATTTCTTCTTTAAAGATGAATACATTTAAAGAGACTGCTACATGAACTAGACCTACCATCTACACAGCACAACTGGCAGAAACTCTAGCTTATATTCACGTAGCGCTACAGTGGATAAAACTACATGAACAATTTTAGTTCAACAATTTAGTAGTTATCTGAACTCAGTATGACCTCTTCCTCACATCATCAAAACTTAAAATCCAGGAGTTGTCTTAGACTTCTCTACTAGGTCAAACAACCTTGTATAACTTCATATCTACTACAGCAGCAAAAACTATGCTAAGACACAGCTGGTGGCACATTCACTGTTCCACAAAAATCACCCTGTAGACAGCCTCCCAACAGTGACTGTGAAGTAATTCACAGGACTTCACCCCTTGGTGGAAAGCAGTCAGCTGTCTTCGGGGAAGGTGCAAGATAAAGGTCTGAAGAGAGGAAATTACAGCGAGCAGCTGACACGCAGCAGCTTCTGGCCTTGCACCCAGAGGCAGCATTCTCACCTCCAGCTGGTGTGAAGGTATTTACATAATGCTTCTGGAGGGCTTTGGCAAGGATGGCAAGTGCAAGTCAGGATTCCTGAACCAGTTCTGCAAAATTCTGAACTTGTGAGCAAATCTGTATGCAAAGAGGCAGGTACGTTCTTTTGGGTTTTAGTGGTAGACTGTTTTTCATTTAACTCCAGAGTTGTGATAAGAACATCCACTCTGAACTGTCTGTTTCATTAAGAAACATCAATCCCAGTAAGATTTAAGTTTGGCAGGCTTGAAGAGCCTCAGTGAACTGCAGTGCACAAAAATCCCAGTTTTTTAACCCTCTTTTAAGTGTCTTTCCAATAAAATAATGCTTTTTCACTGAGACAAAAAAAAAACCTTTTCCCCAGATTAAAGACAACACATACTCAGTTATGAATAAAACATGTCTTGAAATACTTTTTTCAGACTAACCCAAGCCTGTGTTGCAATCTTGGATTTGTGCAAATATAGTGATTAAAGTACACATCCACCCATAGCAAATGAAATAACTTAAAATTTTCATTAACTTTAAGGAAGCCTACAAGCACTGCTCTTCTCTTCCTCTACTTGGGTCCCATAAGCCTCCACCCTCCCTGGGATAATACTTCTTATGCTGAATATAGTTCAGCCAAGCTTCAAAACCAAACACTTTTGTTAGTTGAATGTGCTTAAAGAACCTCTTGTATTACTCATGGGGACTGTTCTTTTCTGATTTGTTAGCTTCATGTGAGCAACAGCACTGTGTACAGCTCAGTGCCCTGTTCTGAACAAGTTTCCCCTGCCTCTGTCTTCCTAATAGCAAAGAGGAAGGGTAGAGGTAGGGGGATTAAAAGGATGACAGCCATGAAACCACAGTAATTGGTACAAAAACTGAAGGACTGATATACCTGACTGCTCATCATTCTCCTAAGTGGACAAGAGTTAAAGCTAGTACTTCATCAACAAACCTGGCTTGCAGAAATCATAGTCAGTTTACAGAAATATCACATGAAACACCTGTGATCAGCCTAAAACATGATTTGACAGAAAGGGGCCATCTAATTTGCTAAAACTGTTAGCAGTGCAGCAATGGAGCAGGAAAGATACCAGACTAAGTAATTTCATCTTCCTCACATAAGAAATATTTAGTTCAGAAGCCTGGATAAACATGTACAATAAACACCACCTGCAGAGATTAGGAAGGTACTAGACACTTCAATTAGGGTTGGAGGTCATGCAGGCTCCATTCCAGCAGGAGACAACCAAGAGAGCTATGGTACCCTGCTTAAGCTCTGTAAGAAACAGGTCTCTCACTCATGCATGCCTTAAAGAGTCTGACAGCCACAATTATCTAGGCAGACCTGTAGGAGGGGCCTAGGAAGTGAGCAACCCAGATCAATCCTTCCACATCGAAGCGGGATACTGTTGAAAGCGAGCCAGTAATAAGCTTTAATCTCCCCCAGTGCAAGCAGTTGAGAAAGGCGAAGTATCCTCTCCTAGACAGGCCCACATAAAACTCTGTCAAATCTCTCTTTATGGTAAAGGGAAGCCATTTCTGCCCTGAAAATGGACTCATCTGCAATGTGAAGCGTGCAACAGGGCTTCCAATGCACTTCTCCCTTCCACCAGTCATGGGCAAGCTTAGTTCTGCATTAGTTACGTCCATCTGGAATAGATCACATGTCAGCTTTGAGTCCTGAAAAACAGATCATTTCAGTAAATATGCCTCACTTACCGTAGCAGCTGTCTGTCATTTAGCTTCCACTCTAAGCAAGTTATACAAAAGCAGCAACATTCTGCTCAATTACTGTTCTACTCAGGGAAGCAGTAATGATACTGGAACCCCACAAAGCTATTTCAGGCTCTCAGTTAAGTCCATATCAAAAGTACACAGTTTGCAAGCAGTAAGAGTTTTTCCCCCACCACACCGCGCTACGTACCAGCCCTACAAACTCAGCTTGAGATCTCCAAGTCACACTCCATCATTTCCTTCTCAGGCATTATTACCAATAATAAAGACCATGCAAGTCTAATGAAATCTCTGCTAGACCACCACAGCCCTGCAGCCTCCAATGCCGAGTGGCAACAGAACAAAGTCCAAGCAGCAAAGAGGAGACTTCAGCTCATTCTTAGCTATGCTGGCTCAGCAGGCAAAAAGTCGTGAACACTACTTTAGCAACCTAGGTCAAAAGCTAGGAATAACAATAAAACACATTATTTGGTCAAAACAACTGCAAAATAAGCAAAATAAGTGCCTTGAAAGTCCATGTTACATATAAGTAACACTGAAGCCCAGCACCATCTCAAAAGAGGAAAGATATGAACTTTAAAGGCAAAAAGCACCTTTTGCAATAGTTACGCAGATATAGAGAGATGTGAACATGTACAATTAGAGTAAATAGTTAGGTATTTCCTTCCCCTTTCCTGTACTCTTAATGTAAATTTTTCTCTGGCTTTCTTTTAACTACTGGTGGAGTGTGGGAGCAGTACTCATCAACTGTCAAAGGTTTTGTAACACAGAAAAACACCATGGATGAAGAGACATGGAAGATGGCTCATTCATACAGGCCCAACAAACAGCCTGGGCTCAGAAAAGGCCTGTGCTCCAGTCTCTGGAACAAATGGGTATTCTTTTGCCACAGGTGAATTCCCAAACACAGCAGCCATCTCCTTCCTCCAGTCAGCAGCTTCGTAATCGCTTTAAGCCAATCTAAGTGTGACTGACACGAGAAGGAGACCTGCCCTTTTCTGTGTCCCCCTCTTGCAATCTGCTCTCCCTTGAATCAACAGTAGCATTTTCTTGGCCAATAAACCAGGTGCAACTCACCCAGCGAGATCTGAATTCATAAGCAGGCCAGTCCTCTGTCTCACCACGCAGCTCCACGAGTCCTGGCACAAGCGGCAAGCTTGAGGAGAACTGCAGTGGCCCTTTGATGGCAGCCTGCATTTAAGCCAGCCTAAAGCAACCACATAGCTCTGGAGTGAATAACCCACAGTGGGTGAAGTTTGCAAATGACAATCACAAAAAACCTTTCCAAAATACAAG
Source organism: Gallinago jamesoni (assembly GCA_025769975.1). NCBI lineage: Eukaryota > Metazoa > Chordata > Aves > Charadriiformes > Scolopacidae > Gallinago > Gallinago jamesoni. The sequence goes on along the minus strand of JAOQGH010000019.1, from coordinate 21,467,420 downwards.
TTTATAGCACAGCAATGCGCATTTTCTGTTCTGAGAGTTACACAATGAGGCACTGAGCAGTAAATAAGTCACAGCCCAGCAAATGAGTCAGTAATTTCATTTACCATATTCACAACTAGAGTATTTCACAATGGAACACATTTATTTTGATAGGCCTGTTTCATAGTCCATCCTTGGAGGAGTTCACCCAGTGAGAAGAGGGAGCGAGCCTGCTGGAATGGGCTCTTGGAGGACTCGGGTGCTCGCAGCCACGCTGCCCTGCTGGATCAGCAGCTTTCCTTGGGGCAGCAGGCTTGGTCAACCAGGAATGTGCCTACTCCCTAGAAAAAGGGAGGGGCAAGAGCGATAACGCTGCTAAATTTTAACTGGAAATATAGTTTCAACTTCTCTCAGAGTAAAGGTTTATGGCCTTTGTCATTTATAATATTTGTCAGGCAGCCTAAGGTTACCAGCCTTAGAAGGGAGACAGACATCAGGCTTGTATTTGAGTTTTAAACCTGTATTTACAAAGACTGTAGACTACCAGTCCCGGCCTTGATCAGCACACTGCCTTTACAACACAGCCAGGTTCTGCAGGGCAGTACAAAAGCCTCTGAAGAGCCTACATGCATAGCTCAAGCTAATGGAGGCCCTGTGTCACTGCACCAGCACACCCATGTCAGGGGTGAGGAGCCATGACCACCACACTGGACACTGCTGTTATACACCTACAGCACATATTGCTAACGAACTTCACAACAGCCCCCTGCTTACAAATCTATTCATTCCTGCAGGAAAGCAGGCTGACCAAAGGCTCAGCAGTACTTTTGCCTGTGGAGGAGGAGCTGCTTGGCCCCAAGAGCAGGGTGCGAGGGTGCTGGGCTCTGCAGGGACAAGCCCTTCCAAGGTCCCTCCAGCCTGTGCTGAAAGTGCATCTGGCAACTTATGCTACTTCTACCAGTTACTGACGGAAGATTAGACTGCGGGCTACCTCCACAGCAGAGCCTCCTCCAGCCCACCCTGCAAGCATACCCATCCCGCTCTACTTCTAGCACTTCAGCATCAGCTGCAATACAGGCGTATCTGCTCTGACTTACTCACTCATACCACACTCCCTCCATACACAGGCTCAGGATATTCACTTCCTCACCGAGGCTGAATGCAATGTTATCGCTCCCAGGCCGCCTGGCCCAAAACCCAGCTACAGATAAAACCCATTCCTACCAATCCTGCATGCTAGGCTAACATACAGGCTTCTTTTTGCACTCTTATGCTGCTGACTCACACACCTCATTCACCCATTAACTGTTGCCTGAGGTGCTTGTATTATATCGCAACACCACCTGTCCCAACTCACCATCTTCTCGCTCCCACAGCCAAGTCATTGAGCACACCAAAGCCCTTGCCTGGAATGTGGTTCTGCCATTGGGCCTTTGCTGGTTCCAGTGCAGTGTATCACACTGGGATGGCTCTCACCAAGGTCCCCAGTGGAGATCTTTTCTGGATACTCTTCAGGATTTGGATTCCTTTACCTTTCAGCACTTACATAAATTGATGATTCCTCTCCCAGAACTTTTGACCTCTTTGTGGTTGTCCTTTTACTTACTAAAATCACGGCTTAGTGTCTCATTGCACAGTCATCCTCCTCTGCTTCCTCCTTTCTCAGCCCTGTATCTCTACTTCTTCATTTCCTTTTGTTATTCAAGGAGGGAGGGGAAGATGGACCTCATAAGAGGCAGGAATCACTGAAGTGCATGCCCATGATTCACATCTTTTTCCATTCATCCAGTCTAATATTTCACTAAGAGTAATCAGGAAGTATCAGCTTTGATCTTACTGCCATCTTGCTCCTTTCAAGCTTACTCTACACGATGGGAGTCTTCACCTTTCTGCCGACATCAGCACCCTTCTGTGTCCCACCATGCAAATAGAAGTCCTTCCTTTTAAACGCAACAAAATTTTGGGTGCCTTAGCTTCTGAGATCACAAAGCTTGCACTTGTTCTACACTTCCAATCTCTACCATTTATCTTCTACACCCATCAGCATCAGGTTTGTCTCCCGCAAGGCCTCTTATCCACAGGAAAAACTTTTCCAGTCCTTCTGATAACCACTGTAGCAACTCAAACAGTCCTCTTCCTCTTTCCCCTTCCTACTTCCTACCTTTATCTAAAGGAATGCCTAATAAAGCTGTGTATTACTCTTCACCAGATTCCTATCTTTCCTAACTGCACCTCCCATCTTTAATCCCAGGATATATAGCCCTGGACAAAAATACATCTCTTCTGTTCACAAGTCTGGGTACCACAAATATTCACTACTGTGGGGAAAAAAATGTAAGAAAACATGTCTCCTCTTTTTACACTATACACCATTTTAAAATTAAGCTATTTATTGCCTCTTGAGGGCAATTAAACCACAATTTGACTGTGTTTTATAATATCAGAAATTCAGTTATATTATATGATTTTATCAATGCATATTTAACTCTATGAATAAATCCGTTTCAAACATTTGTACAAAATTAAGGCAATGGTTTTATTTTTCTCCTGTAATGGTGAAGTCTCCATCATAACTCAACAGTAATAACTTCTAGTAAAGGACAATCCAACAAAAAAAAAACTTCAAATAATTAAAAATTCAGCACTTTCTGAAAAACAGAGAATTTCTGTTGTGAGACACATACATCTTATTTGTAAAATTGAAATTGGGATGTAAAGTTGAAAAAAGAGAATGAAAGACCACCCACTTCATAACTTTAAACATTTTACCATTTCAAAAGCTACAGGACAGCTAAGCTACAGTTTGCCAACCTGCTTTCCATTTTGAAAGCTTTGGTTTACTTTGTAGGAAAGAATCTATCAGCTTCCATGCCTTTGCTAATACCCATTGAAAGTAGACCACACAGAGGGAGCATTCAGACTATACCCCCCTTAAATACACCTCTTCAGGGATCTACTGAGGCCTTTAACCTTTACCTTCTCTCAGGCAACAACATTTCCCCACTTCTCTTCCTAGCCTCTCATCTGTAAAGGTCAACTCTGCATTTTACTACCTCTCTTTTCTTCAAATACATCTTAGTCAATGAGCCAAACTCTTGTTTACACCTAAACACTTCTTTACTCCTGCCACCAAACTTACATTTATCATCTACATAACTACCTAGAAACCAACCCTGTAAATTGTTGCCAGGATGCATGGCAACATAAAGTTTGATCACTGAAAATTGTCAGTAAAACCAAGTGGTATGCTGCTTCTAAAATTTTTAAGTAGGACTAATCAAGTTATTCTCGGTTTCCTTATCCCATCAGACTGCCATGGTACCTGTTACATCAAGTCCCAGCCCTAGTCACTGTCTACCATTCATGCATAAGTAGCACATTTAGCTGAAGTCACCTTTATTAATTCATGCATTTAGATTTGACCAGGAAAGCTGCATGATGGCTCTCACATGTCATGGCTTGCAATAACATAAAATATGTAGCTGGCTTTTAGCTTTATGTCATCCTCATCGCTCTGCTGTAGAAAAAAAGCAAAATTGAAGTTTCAAGCTTCTGTGCAATATAGCTACACTAAATCCAGACACAGATACAGAATATAATGGACTTGATATTTTATCCCCAAGACACTAATTGTAGTCAGTTTGCAAGGTTTCAGTTTACAACCTAAATCAATGGAGGAACTGAGACTCATTTTGCATGTACAACAGCAGCAGCACAGCCAGTTGTCCCAGTTGTCATTGGTCATAACACACTATTTCGGAATAAAAGCATTCCAGGTTTCCATCCCTTAGCTAATATATTGAACAATTCATTTAGACTATTGATTTTTCCCTGTTCTTGAACTTTTAAAATAAGCAGACTCAGCACAATTGTCTTGAAGAAGCACAAGCCATGCTTAACATGGTCACAGAGGCCAGTTCTGTAAATATGCAAACGAGTGTTTTACTAAGACTACTTTTCACCCTCCCAAAGCAGCACATTGTATTCCACAAACAGGGAGAAGCAAAGCATGTGCTTCATTGAGGCAACTGCTGTGCAAGTAATCAATAGCTTACTGTAAGGTTCTAGGCTCAACTTTGCTGATTCGCTCACTTTTTCCAGAAGATTCCAGAAAGCTTATCTGTAGACATATTTGTTAATGGTTTCTTAACACAAATCTTTTCTGTCATCCTTCCTTAGCCAAAGCTGCAGGTAAGTGGCAAAAATGACAAACCACCAAACATATGAAACCCCGAAGACCACACTACCCACATTTATTTATACTTCACACAAACGTACTACCAATCCCATCATTAATTGCTGAATGTGGACTGGTGCTCTATGAACTTTAGGCCAGTCAAAATATCAAAGTCGGATGTAGAAATTAAATACCAATAATAAGGATCACCAGCTGCTCTTGACAAGGGTAAAAGCTAGAAGATGATGTGCTAAAGAGAGTTTGTACTGCCTTGCACACAGAGCTGAACACTACTATGCACACAGAAGGCAGGCCACTAGTATAAAATAAGAGTCAAACTTTCAGCATAAAGAAACAAATCCAAGAGAGCCAATGCTGGTAGAAACCTTTAACCCCATACCTCGCTTTTAACACAAGTTTAAAAATATGAAAATAATTAGAATACATGCAAACTTGATCCTCTATTACAGACTGTAAATTTGTCTTACACTTTATAAAACAGTTTATCCAATTTTTAGTTCCCCAATGGTGGAATGTTCTTTATGTCATTAGTCAGTCTGTGTTAAGCATTGTAGTCAACTGCACAATTCCTGCACAGTTACTGCACTGTATTTGCGTTGCTACCGGCTGTCAGTAACCAGTTAGCAGTTAAATTTGGCATGCATACAACAAAGTGTTTAATTTCTTAGAAGTCATAAAGCTGCATAACATTTGATGTTTCCAGCCTTTAAATTGATTGTTTGAATGTAATTAACTTTTGTCCAAAAAAAAAAGACACAAAGATATATTAATGCTCACTTCTGTGAAATTTCTTCATATTATGCCATTTTTCTCCCACTTCTTTTTTCTAACAATCCTATAAAGTATTAAAGGTTTGACACCAATTAACAATGAAAGATGACTTATGTAAACAGCCAGTTTGTTAAATAAAGCAGGACAAAAGGTAAGTCACCTGAATTTTTAGCACATTAATTCAGTAAATGAGCTTCTGATTTATCTGATGAGCTAGTTCTACTAGTATGAACTTAAACTTACTGACAGATTTTACTGCATCCTTCCAATTAATGTCAGACCTTCCCAGTCATTGCCCATGCACTTTCCAAAGCAAAAATTTTCAGATTTCAAGACTGCCATGTGCACTTACTTGCATCAAGGAGTGGAGGGCTAGAATAAAAAATATTTTTTAAAAAAATAAAAAATTTTAAGCTCTCCTTTTTAAAGCATTCCTTAACATATACTTTAAATAGTGTTAAAAGAATCTAGTCTTTCACAATTTGTTTATGTTTTTTAGAAGGGTTTAATAAAGTGTTCATAAAAAGCCCACATTAGAAGACACTTCAGTCTATAATGAACTGTGTCAAACCAGAAAAAGTCTTTTGTACAACTGCTCAGCTCCTACAGCAGGACTTTTATCCGTTCTGATTTAACCACAAAGGAATTCTCTAAACCGTAGTTACTATTAGAAGGCTACACTCCTCTGGTTTGTTTGCACATTTGCAGAATTAAGTCAGAAAAAAACTATTTTAAGATAGTGACTTACATCACAAGTTTTCTAGATGTCCTAGTCTTCTACAGTAAGGCCAAGGCAATAAAGACTGGATGCACACTGCTGCTTCATCAGAGGACAGCAGAGTAACGCACAAGGGCATCCCATAAATCATGGTAATTGGCATGTAGCTAGAAGGAGAATGCAAACCAGCCTACTGTACCAGCCAACATCTCCCATGATCCACGTCACATAAGGTTATGAAGCCATGGCAAGGGCTGCATATGTACCCATGTAAAGAGAAGCACTTTACATAGGTAGTCTTTGATAGTAAACCAAGAGGAAAAACTGGAAGTTCAAGGAGACAGATCTCCCAGAACAACAAGTGCAGTTGTTGGACAGTACTCAAGTATTCACATGCTGTCAGGCCGACTGCATTCCAGGCAATCAGAATTCGCATTAAATCTGTACCCTTGTTGCAGATGAAAGCTTTTAAAATTTCAAATTAGTTCCTGTCACAGACAGCATATTCATAAATTAGGAAAGCTTTTTGTCAGTTAAAATAGTGTGGTCCTTTTTTTTTGTTTGGTTGGTTGGTTTTTGCTGGTTTGATGTTTTGGGGTGTTTTTTTTTTTAATGATGAAGTAAATTCTACCACCTAATCCCCAAAGAAAACCAGCTAAAAAGAAAGTTAAGGGATGTCAGCTGTGTTCCTATTCTACCGTAACTTTGCACTCGTATTTTGTTGCACTACTACAAAACTTCACAATTTGTCTTGACATAACAACTAGATTACCTAGACAGCTGGTGACATTAAAATTGAACCCATGCAGACATATCTTACAGCATGCCATCTAATATACTTTATCCCTCACTAGTAAGAACTGTTGTACATGACATATACTTATTTTCACTCCAAGTAGGTTGGTTTTTTTAAATTAGAACTTTACCGGAGTCTTAGATAAGGGTTTGATTTTAACATGTTCATTAAAAAAAAGCAAATGATATGGCAAAATGCAGAAATTAGCCACTGATTTTAAAGGAAAAGAGTTTGTCTGCTGACTTCTAAATAGTTCCAGCCTGTCCTCACACACACAGATTTTGCTTTTAATTAATTGTTCATCTCTGAAAGCTAGAGTACAGGGAGAGAGAGAGTACACGCAGGCATCAGTTGCTGGCATGACAACTGGCTCAAATTCAAGAATTGCTACATACCAAAACATCTGATCATATACAGAGATGGAATCACTTTCTAAAACGGAAGGCAAGCTTTGAAAATTATTTTCTTGGCAGTGAGGAAAGCCTTGAAGTGAGGGGGAAAATGAAACATGAAAACTGACCTGAAGCAAACAATTATTTTTTTTTATGTCAACGCTATATAAACCTTTGCCTTACTTTAGAAACTGTGATAGAAAGCAATTTACAATTCATTTTCTCCTTAAAAATGACACAAATTCTACACTAGTATTGACACTGTCCTATTACATTTATCCTACTATTCGTAATTACATAGAAGGATGTTAGGAAGTTTTATTTTCATACCTTGAAATCACTTGAAAATGCTTACTTTTCCTTGAAATCTAGATTATGTATTTTTAGAAAGACTGAAAAAAGGCAGGAGCCAATTTACAAACTTTACCATCTTTAGGGATCTAATCTTGAAAGAAAACTTTTTCCCTTCATTTCTTCCCTTTTTTTAAAAAGTGTTTCCAAATAAATTATTCAAGGTCAAGGATAGTACATTAGAGCACACATGCACACACACTGAAAATAGCTTGTGTGTTCCCTAATTAATGCACTGCATTCCAAATCTAACAAGGAAACTGGAATGCATTCAGATATCTCCCTTTCAGGGAGAAATATTTAAAACTGAGTTTACTTGTTTCTGTTCCGAAACTTGGAAATACGAGTAGTTATTTCTTAAAGCAAACTGAAACTCGAATCAATGAAGATATTTTCGCAAGACTCCAGTAGTCTTGGAACCACGTCAAAAAAGTCCAGTAAAAAGTCAAGCATCATTTGTTTACTCCCCTACCAAAATATTGTATTAACAAATTCTGGATTACTTGTTTTAGTCATACATTCCTAACCAAACCCCAACATCAGGCCGACTGCAAAAGAAACCAGGCTTGTTCCTTCAGCTTGTTAGCAGATAAACTCTGCCTTTTTGAGGAGAAGGCTAACACAAGCTTTTCCCCTTGGAAAAAGGTCACATACACATACCAGGACAATATGGTATCACAGGGCACCAACAATGTGCAAAACACAATGCTTGCATCTGCACAACTGCTAGCCTTCCTTTTGTCACATAACTTGGTATTACTTGCATTAAATACAATATTTTTACTGAAACCATGTGTCCTACAGATTTCATCAACAATTGGACATATATTGCATGCATCAGTGAAGATCATCATGGCTGCTAAAAGGCACATTTCAACTCACAGCACACACAAAAAAAAATTGTGCTAGCTTTGTTAATAAATTACTTCTGATTTTATCAACAGAAAGGTGTTTCACATTATACTGTTGGCACTCAAACCACTAAACCTTGGAAGAAGAGAAATTACATTTGTTTTGTTTGCTTCACAAATTCACTTTAGTTTTAGTAAAGATGGTTAGAAAGAACAAAAAATTATTAACTGTAATGATCACCCATTAAAAGGATCTAAGGTTTGGTGACTACAATATACATTCCACCAGAATCTCATGTGGCAATTACCAACACAGTCTTGTGTTTTTCTTGGTGAAAAAACGGTTTCTCCTGGTTTTGAAAGCAATCATTAACTTCCAGTTCATACTCAAAATGGGGGAAGAAAAAAAAAAAAAAAAAACAAGGGGGGAATAATCAGCTATAACAATAGATAAAAGCATCTCTGAGTCAGAAGACAAATACTTCTCATTAAAAGAGAATTGGAAGAAAAAATCACAAGTCTTTAATTTCATTTAAGAATCAACAAAAGAAACACCCAGGGAGCTCCAACCATTATTTTATACTTGAGAAATTTTGTTTTCCCCTCAAAAGTATTTTGGTTACGTCCCTCTGATCACATATCATCAAGGGGCTTCAGTCAGCAGCTCCACACTGATGATGCTGTTTAGCTGAACCTTCTTTCACAGACAAGCTTTCTAGCTGACAATATTAAAATTAAATTCTAGAGCTGTGCTCAGTGCCAGCCAACTAATTCTTCACATTATTTTTCTTCCTGAGGAGCCTCTTCCCACCAACTCACTCCCTTGTCATTCATACCTAAGAGGCATGACTACTGTGATTACAAATCCTCATGCTGCTGTGGAAAGTACTTTAAGACCTTAAAGGAAGACCTGTATGAGCAAGCAGGGTCTATGCAACAAAGACAAACCGACCTCAAATTACAGACAAGAAAAGGATACTCTAGGAGCACTTATATGGCATATCAAAAAAAAACACCACTTCAAATACTTCTAATTTGAATGCAGCTGCAGCAGTACAGCCAAGGTTTACAGCAGTACAGCGAAGGCAGTCTCAGTCTTTCCCCAAGCAAGAAGAGTCACCGGCAGAGACACAGGGTTGGGCTTTCCCCCCACCTCCCCCTAGAATAGCTGCATTAAGGGCTCTCGCCAGGTCAGCTGTGCTATTGAGGGATCACACCTCTTCCCAACCTTGACAGCCACAGCTATGACGACAATACAGTACTCTATACTAATTCAGGACTAACCTCAGAAACCAAATATACATTTCACCATCTAAAACTGTCTGCTCGCGCTGGCATCTTCACAAATTTGGCCAAGTGGAACACAGTCAATTCCTAATTTTCTTTCCAGGTTGTTGTATTTACTCACAAAATGCTTTCATGTTTAGACTGCAATTTTTACTAAAAATACTTTGTTTGAAATAAGTGGAAAACATGCAGGGTAGAACAGCTCTGTTTTATGCAGCTGAAAAGGTTTGCTTTAGGAGCCCACATTCTATATTTTTTAAAAAATAAACTAAAAAAGAAAATCCTTCATGTGTAATTGAAACATATAAAAAAGCTATAAAACCATCAATAAGTTAAATGCAAGTGGAATTTTGAAGCCAACTTTTTGGAGAAAAATCTTCCAGAATTAAGTGATGCTAATTATTGTGCTAGGACAAGACCATTCAACTTCAAAATAGGTTAACGGACAACTTTACTGCTTCACTATTAAGAACATTATTTGTGCATATCACTAATGTGCTATCTTCCCTTTATTAGAATTTTCTTTTACCCATACACGAGTTGGGGGGATTAGGGAAGGAGGGGACCAAACAGGATGACACGAAGATTTTTAGCAGTGTAGACACAAGGTTTTTGACATTTTCCCTTTGACTTGCCATAATAAAATTGCCTGCATGTTTATTCAGGGCCAGTCTGAAAGAAAAATATGTAAAATTCAGAAGCAAATGGCTCCATTTAACTACCATGGAACTGAAATTTATGTGTCTCCCTCAGAAATCAAATCCTGCATTCCCTGTTTATAGTAATACTTAGAAGTAAGGCTGTTAGAATTGATACGTAATAAAATGTACTTTGGCCAATAACTGCACTTTTCCATAGTACAATAGTAAACATTTACAGAGTTTCCATTACTCATACTGCAAAGAACATAAGTTCACATTTATATGGTCACTAAACATGTACTTATATAAATGTAGTGTTAAGTTCTTCTCAATGCTACATATTCAGCCTTATTATATGGAACCAAATCCATTCTCTGCCCAATATAACTCATTGGCTTTCACAGTTGCACCTTTCTGCTTTACAAGGAATCTCTTGCCAGCAAGAGCCGGCCCTAATGACACAGCTACCTACCCAAATTACACAAGAACTTTCCTACAGCAGCCAAAGGCTTCTGTCAGAACAACTGACATGTTTCATATCACCAGCTTCCACTACTATTTTTGCATGGCCTTCCAAAGGAAGCTCACATAAGGCTGGAAAAACAACAAAAAAACCCAACCCAAAGAAAAATGTATTTTCAGCAGCAGGTATAGCATTTGTTTGGAATGCATTTAAGGGCTCCAGAAGCAGCAGTCAACACTTCAGTTGTATTTATGCATATTTTCTTTCTTCACATTGACCCTTGCCAACATTACTCAATGCACCCCCCCGACTTTTGAAGCCATACAAAAAGTTACTTTTTTTTTTCTTTCACAACTACTCACTGAGGCCTATTCCAGCACTCAAAGCAAGCAAAGCAAAGCCCACGCTGGGTGTCTGTCTCCTAGAGAAGATTGCATCTTTTATTTATCACCCCTTGGCTTTATTTTCACAGTGAATTCCTGGCTTAAATGTAATCAGCCAAGAAACCCTCCCTATGTGCACTCCTGTCATTCCTCATCGCTTGCAAACAGAATCAAGTGCAAGCAAAAAGGGAAAGAAAAAAAATAATCTCAGCATTGCCAAACAAACTAAAAAAGCCCTACTTCTGGTTTTGCCACTACCGAGGAGCCACAGATGCGCCTCAGACCTTTGGAAAGAGAAAGCCAAAAGATGAGAACTTATAAGAAAGTTAATTAGATCAGGAAAAAAAAAAAATTGAACTCCCCCTAGGCAGAAGAGAAGGGCACTGAGCCTAGGAGCAGGGACACGGCTTCCCTCCGGGGAAAAAAATAAAATAAATATTGATGGCACGTTTAAAAGCTGCCCTCCAAGTCAAACTCGCAGCGGGCAGGACCCAGGTTTTGGGTGGATTTGGGGGGGGGGGGGGGGGTGAACCCCCCCCTCCACCCCCCCACAACCCCGCCGTCCACCCCCCCTCATACCTCGATCCGCCGCCGCTAACAAAAGGCGAGTAAGCAGCCTCTTTTGTCTGGCTTCCCCTTTTCGGGGGAGGAGGAGGAGGAGGAGGAGAACCGACAGAAAACTCGGGGGGGTGGGGGGGGGTTGGAAAGAGAGAGAAAGGACACAAATAAACATGAAAAAGAGAACAAAGTGGCCGGGCCGCACAAAGAGCATCACCTAACGGCGGAGAGGGTGGCCGTTTCCCGGGTGCGACTACCCCCTTCCTTGAGGTAGTCGCCCCCGGAAGACAGCCACCCACCCCCCCAGAAAAGTGTGGGGGGCTACCCACCTCTGAAGCCCTTAAAACATGGGCAAGGAGGAGTTAACCAGGGACGCCCGTAGCGGGTGAAGAGCAGCGGCAGGCGGCGAGGCTGGGGGGGGGGAGGAGGAAGAGGAGGAGGGGGGAATATTGTTCCAGGAGGAGGAAGAGCAGCGCTTCGCCCCCACCTTGTCACGAAGCAAACACACACAACCCCCTCCCCAGCACACACACCCCCAGGCGGAGTGGATCGCGCCCCCTCCCTCCGGCTCGCCGCCGCCGCCGCTGCCCTAGAAATGCCTTTGTTCGCCGATCTCCCCCCCACAACCCCCGCCGCCCCCCTCCCCGCACAGCCGCCGCCGGGGTCTCGCACCAGCTTTTATGTCTTTATTTTGGACGACGGCGCATCCCGCCCACCCCCCACCCACCGGCTCCTTCCCCCGCCAGCCGCCCTTCTGCTGATTCATTTCCACCGGCGGTTCCCCCCCGGGATGGGGGGGGCGGGAGAGGAGCGGGGCGGGGGTGGAGGCGGGGGGGGGGGGGGCGGGCT
>JAOQGH010000019.1:21431947-21446408 GCA_025769975.1 Gallinago jamesoni | reverse complement strand
TGAGGATGCTGTGGGAGACTGTGTCAAAAGCCTTGCTGAAGTCAAGGTAGACAACATCCACTGCCCTCTTCTCATCTTTCCAACCAGTCATGACATCATAGAAAGCGATCAGGTTAGTCTGACATGACTTCCCCTTGGTAAATCCATGTTGACTACTTCTGATAGCTTTCTTTTCCTCTATATACTCTGAGATGACACTCACCTGAGATGTTCCATCGCCTTTCCAGGGATGGAGATGAGGCTGACCTGTCTGTAATTTCCCGGGTCTCCCTTCTTGCCCTTTTGGAAGACTGGGATGGCATTGGCCTTCCTCCAGTCCTCGGGCACCTCGCCTGTTCTCCAGGACGTCTCAAAGATGATGGAGAGTGGCCCTGCAAAGACTTCTGTCAACTCCCTCAGCTGTATCCCATCTGGACCCATGGACTTGTGGATGTCCAGCCTTCTTAACTGATCTCTAACTTGGTCCTCCTCCACCAAGGGAAGATCTTCCTTAGTCCAAACTATCTCTAATTCATCCAAATTCCATGGCTTCTGGGGGTTGGTCCGAGCAGTAAAGACTGAGGCAAAGAAGGCATTCAGCAACTCAGTCTTCCTGCATCCTCTGTTACTGTGGCACCCGACTCATTCAACAGTGGGCCCACATTTTCTCTAGTTTTCCTTTTGCCTCCAATATAATTGAAGAACCCTTTCTTCTTGTCTTTGACATCTCTTGCCAATTTTAATTCCAAGGAGGCCTTGGCTTTCCTTGTTTCTTCCCTACATAGTCTAACAGCATCTCTGTAAACCTCCCAAGTGGTCAGTCCCTGTACCCAACTGTATTTTCATTGTCTATTTGCTCACTTATATCCCTTCTTTCTCTTTCCTATCTTCCTCTGACCATACTTTGGTGCCGCTGGGTCATTGTATACTGTACTGCTCTGTCCCATAATGTCCCATAAACTTTCCATTCTGGTCACCTTCCTTCTTCCAATTCTTCCTGTCCTGGTAGTCTTGGAAATTGCAACAGTCTCAAGCTAAGCCTTGTAATCAAATTCAGAAGATAGAGATGAGCTATGGTTAGAGCTTTGCAGTGAAATTCATCAGAAAAAAACAGTGCTTATTTCTACTTCGGTAGCTTCAAAGGTTTCACTCTTTCTCGGAGCAGTGATTTTTGTTATTTTTTTCCCCTCTACTGGTCTGTCACTAAACAGCATCTAACATTTGAAGTTCCTCTGAATACCAACATCTAACTTTTGAAGTTGGTCTGAATAGAATGGGAGAGCATTCTTCTTTTTCCTCTTTTGTGCTTCAGGGATTAAGATGAGCTAAGAGATACGCCTCTGCTGTACTTGGCCACTTGGAATAACAGTGGCACAATGTACTCTTACATTTTCGGAAAGTTAGTGCTTTGAGTTTCTTCCAAAGGGGTATTAGGAGTTGCAAGAATTTGGCAGTTTTACTATTGAAAAGAAAGGGACCCCTTGATACTTAATACATATCCATGCTTTGCTTCAGTGAATTGGGCAGGACTTATGGGACAGCTGTCTTATTGCAAGACACTGTCCTCTGCTGGGCTGTGTTGGGGTCCTTCTGAGGGAATAGATACAGGCACTGTGTGTGGTGTGGTTCAAACATTCCAGGAGATAACTGTGTGAGATACTGTGACTGTGAGCTTAGGCAGATCACCATCAGTCAGCCTGCAGACATTGTGATCCATGGGCAGGAAGGGTAGAAATCTCTTCTGGTGTGTTCACATACAATAGATTATTTTAGTGGTTCCAAAAAAATGGAGCCTCTGGGCAGGGACAGATCTCTATGGAGCCTCTGAGTTCATCCAGGTGTAGTCAAGATCCAGTGCTATGTTGCTGCTCCTCCAGTCTGAGCAGATGGAAGAATCTCTCCAGTAGCCTAAATCAGAACTGTGGTAATTTTAGTATGTGCTTTTCGGAGCTTTGTTACAGACAGCACAAAAATCACCTTGTTGTTCTGTGGTTTCAGTGGTTCTGAACAGCAGCAGCAGCAAAGCGTGGGCACAGCTTTCACTGTGCTCAGGGCAGTAGGGCAGGCACCAAAGGTCTCCATATGCACACTAGGACAACTAGTACTGGGTCGGCTCGCACCCTTCTCCCATCTTTCAATTTATCTCTGCAAGCATAAAGGCTTTGATTTTTGTATTTTAAAACAAAAGTTACTTGGTGCAGTTGAATGGCTGCTTATGAAGTTCCCTAGAAAAGCCAGAGATGTCATCTTTAAAAAGAAAGTGAGAAGTCACTAAGATATGAGTTGGGAGTGGAAGAACTGAGGAAAAGAAGGGCAGAACTAATGCAAGTAAGATTTGAAGGATGAATGTATAAACCCAGACCCTTGCCAACTCCACCCTCTAAATGGCATTCACTGCCAGGGAAATTGGATCCACCCTGGACTGATTCTAGCATCAAGAAAATCCTCCTAAAATAGCTTTGGGTCTTGCAAAAGTTGCAGTTTCCTCTCCCAATAATTGATGCTGTGGTGACAACCTCCATCTGGTACTCATGAGTCGCAGTCACCACATCTGCGAAGGGGAAGAAGGCAACTTTTTCCCTTTGCTCAGAATCTCTTGCCATGTCTGCAATGATGGTCCTAAGAGTGAAAAATGTCTTGCTGTGTTTGAGCACTTCTTAAAAGGGATGGTGTCCCCTATATTGGCAACTAGGAAATGAAACTGCAATCTCTGCTTACTCAGATTTTAAGAAGTGTAAATGAAGAGGAACCACTTAAAGAGTACCTGGGGATTAGTCTAAGTTATGTTATTGTCATTGAATATGGGTTTATTTCATACTGTTTACTAAATGGAGAGTATAACCATAGCAACGTTCATGACATGCTCTGTATGGATCTGCCAACACGATATTGAAATTAGCATTCAGAAGAGAACTGCTTGAAAGTAGCCTGAGAACTGAAAAATCATCTTTCAGACTACAGTCCAGATAAGAATACACTTCAGCATCTGCAGAGTGAAGATTATGCAACATTTACTACTTTGGTTTACACTGATCTCAGCAAAAGTATTTGTGGTATCCTTTGTATAGATCTTACCTTACCAGCATAATGGTATAAATACTAATATCCAGTGGTGATTCTGACTAACCCCATAACAACCATAATTTTGTGGGAAATACACTTAAAAAGTACAAATATTGCTAGCCTTTTATGCTCAACTGCAGTCCAAGCATAGTTTAAATCTTTTTTCCAAGTTGACTTGGAAGAAAAATTAAGAATGGCAATTCCTAGACAAAATGAAGGTTCTATTGCCTGCATATAAAGGAAAAACGGTGTGGGGTAAATGGGACACTATAGAAGGAAATTCTACATTTGAGTTAGTCCTCTGCTGTCCAAGGTATAAACTGTTGATAAAACTTAGTCTAGTAAATACTTTTTGTTGTTGCATGTTGTGATGTTCTTGCAGAAATCTTTTCTTTGGGAAGTTACGGTCTGACAGAGAGAAGGTGGATTGAATAATAGCTTGCTGCTTCATGTCTCTCCACAGGTCACTTCTTTCTGAAAGGAGCGGAGTCAACGTAACTACACCTTCCTCACTGAGTCATACCAGCTGTTGCAAGTAATGCTGAACAAAAATAACTCCCTGGTTACTCTGCCTGCACTTTTGCCTGTGGTTAACTTCTCGGTTTTTGTTTAAGTCAGTTTCTTCTTTGGTGTGCATCTGTGACATAGCAGGAAAGGGGTGCTTCTGTAAGTAAGCTTCACAAGTCGTTTAGGAGATGTGTAGGAAAATGTAGAACTGCTTTTGACTAACTTTTGAAAGTTCACTAGATTTTAAGCTGACTCTGCCCTTTCAACAGATGCTCAGAACAGTGACTGCTCTTTATTGGCTCAACATACCATATTGGGATAACACATCACCCAGTCTGATGGAATATTTTATGTAGAGTTACTACTTCCCATGAGTCATTGCTGAAAATGGCAGTTACATCTGCAAGAACACAGCATCATTCATTTCCCTTGCTGCCCTCATGGCCTCCAATTTGTTTTCCTGGGCTTCCATGTATATCATAGCTCTGATTATCTCTAAAACGTTCAGTTATGTTACATGCTTACACAATTTTATTTGGTATCTCAGAGTAGTGCTAAAACATCCTTGTGTTATAGATTTACTCTGTTTTTGAATCTTTAGCAAGTCTTTTTAAACATGTCTTATACTATAGGTGCATTACTACTTCTGTTACCCTTTCTCTGCCTTTCCACATGTATATTTGCCATCATTCAAGACTACACTATCATCTGGTCATCAACAAGCTTGGTTTGCATATCATGCTTTTCCCCTGTGAAGACAACCCCTAGACAGGAGGTCTTTTAGCTCTCCAACTGGCCCAACTTATGCAAAGCAGCCTGAAAATCAGTGGGGCTCTGCAAAAAAGTATGTCTTACACTTTCTGTGCACTCATTCTTATTTGTCAATCCCAGCTTCTCTAGTATCAAGAGTTAGAGCTCTGCAAAATTGTCCTAGATAATTTCTGCACGATTCTATTGGCGCAGCTGTTGGAAGGGACCTCAAAGATCATCTAGTTCCACCCACCTTTCTATGGGCAGGGACACCTCCCACTAGACCAGGTTGCTCAAAGCCCCATCCAGCCTGGCCTTGAACACCTCCAGGGATGGGGTGTCCACAACTTCCCTGTGTCTCACCACCCTCACAGTGAAGAATTTCTTCCTAATATCTAATCTAAATCTACCCTTTTTAGCTTAAAACCGTTACCCCTTGTCCTGTCTCTACATACCCTTTTAAAAAGTTCCTCTCCAGCTTTTTTTATAGGCCTGGTACTGGAAGGCAACTATAAGGTCTCCCTGGAGTCTTCTCAAGGCTGAACAACCCCAACTCTCTCAACCTGTCTTCATAAGAGAGGTGCTCCACTTCTGATCATTGTCATCGCCCTCCTCTGGACCTGCTCTAACAGGTCCATGTCCTTCTTATGTTGGGGGCCCAGACTGGATGCAGTACTGCAGCTGGGGTCTCACCAGAGCAGAGCGGGGAGAATCACCTCCCTTGACCTGCTGGCCACACTTCTTTTGATGCAGCCCAGGATGCAGTTGGCTTTCTTGGCTGAAAGCACATATTGCCAGCTCTTGTTGAGCTTCTCATCAACCAACAGCCCCAAGTCCTTCTCCTCAGGGCTGCTCTCAATCCATTCTCCATCCAGTCTGTATTTGCGCTTGGGATTGCCATGATCCAGGTGCAGGACCTTGCACTTGGCCTTGTTGAACTTCACAAGGTGTGCCCAGGCCCACCTCTCAAGCCTGTCAGGGTCCCTCTGGATGCCATCCCTGGCCTCCAGCATGTCAACCGCACCACACAGCTTGGTGACATCAGCAGCAAATAAAAGAATAAAACCATGTCTGCAGATAATTCCCATAGTCTAATCATCTGTCACGTTATGGCAAAGTTAATGCTACTGTTGCGTGCTTCATCTTCAGAAATTTGTGTTTTGCTGGACCTAAGAAGAACTGAAAATGCTGGTTGGAATTTTTCTTCCATTACCAAGTTTTTATTTGGGGATTTGGAGAAGGAATGAAGAGGTGTGAGAGATTTGTCAAGGAACGTAACAATGAATGAACTCTTAAATATGGTGCTTTGGTCAAAATGACTCATGTAACACTTGGCTATACAAAGAGAAATTTCCAAGTACTACAATGACAATACTAGTTCTGTGTTTGACACGGGAACAATTTTTGCTGAAATTTGCTTTGTCCAGCTTAGGATTCAAGAAGATTGTTGGTAGACAGAAAAGGTTGAGGGAAGAGCCAGGAAAATCATTGATTCATTTGATGTGATACAAGGAAGTTTTTTTGTTTGGTTTATCAAACAGAGAAGTGTATTGACTGCAGTCCAAAAGTATCTGCAATGAAATGGAAACTTAATACCTGGCTTTTCCATCTAGCTGACAGAAACATAACAGAATCCAGTTGCTGGATGTTGAAGTTGACAAAATCAGACTAGAACCAAGGGGTACAATTTTCCCTAAATAATGAGCAGTTAACCATTGGAACAGTTTAATGAATATTATAATAGGTTTTCTATCTCTAGTAGTTTTAACCTCAAGAGAGGTCTTTCTTGGAAGGCGTTCTAGCTGAACTCAACAGTAGTTTAGGGAATCTCAGGGGTTTCTATGACAAAACAGATCAGCGGATGTTCTAGCTTTATCTCTGATGAGGACCAAGGTGGTTTTGGTTCTACTATGGGCTTGCTTCATGATCCAGTTTGTTGGCTATGGATGCTAACCTTTGTACTGGAGGTTCAGCACAGCTGCAGCAACTTCAGAAAGGAGATAATCATCTGTAAATGGTATAGTGTGCCAAGGGATCCAGACTGCATAAAAGCCCGTTCTAAGGATGTACGCAGAAGATAGGCAGCCACACATGGATTTTTAGGAATCTCTTCTTGTTAATTCCAGTTTCTGAGCAACAGTCTTCTGAGTTAATGGTGTATCCAGTGATTCTGTGCTACTATATAAGCTTGCAATCATACACAGAAGGTGGAATACTGTTTTGAATTAAGAGTCTTAGCTCAAGTATTAACTCTTGTATGCCTGTATGATTTTAAATGGACTAAGGGTATGTCCATATTGACACTTGATTTTTCAGCTTGCCCAAACTTGTGTTTGGGCTTTTGTTTGTAAAGTGATATTTAGTCCTTCAAATAAAAAGTGCAGAAGTAATTAGTAACATTAGCATATCATTATTTACAGCAAACTGATTCCCTCTTTGTGCATAGAAAACTAAAATTATACCCCTTCTTGGCTGAAAACTTCCTTTCTGCAAGTAATAAAAAATGCAGACATCCCTTACAATGGCTACTTCAGCCTTCTTGCAGCTTGGGGCAAAACCACATTGGCAGAAGGACAATGTCTTGTCTCTAATGGCTATGAAGCCTCTCTGAACTCGACCTGAATATGAACTTATACAAAAGGGACCTCTGTGCAGTGACAAGAACTTGAAAACAGAATATAATTACATAAGAAATTTAAAATAAGTTGGGGACCATGTTTGAATGAGATCAGCATTCCAAGTAGTCCCTACCAAGAATTGAATATTTGTATATTCTTGACACTCATTTTTCTTTATGACTGATCATCTGATTTTTTCTGTTAAGCTTCCTCTCAGCTGAAACTTTATACCTGATAGCAATCCTTCTTAACAGCCTGTTGGTACAAAGTTGGCCTTTGTATCTTGTACAAGTCTCCCAACTTCTTTATTTACTTTGATAGTGATAAGAAAGGTATGTGTTTTTTCTAAATAATAAAAAAAAAAAGGCATCACAAAGGACCCCATGTTTTCCTGTCACATGTTGAAGAAGCTAATAAATTGTGTGATCTCAATAAATCATGGGAAGGAAGAGGCACAGTAGTGTTGTGGGAGTAGTAGGTAGCGCTAGTCATCTTGTCATTGCAGCACTGGCCAGGAGGGAACTGTGCTAATTGCTGCTTTGGTATCGGTATCTCCAGGGTTTAGCCTCTGTTCAGATGAACCCAGTTTCTCACTAAGTTCCCCAAGAGTATTTTACTACTGAGGAGATTCTTTATTCTCTTTTAAGGGTAGCTTTTATCTTTCACATTCTCATCAGACTGCCTTGCACATTCTTTGGACTTTCAGTGGTCACCACTCATTGGGTAGTACCTGTGACGTGTCACTCTTTCCTCCTCCATCTTTGCATCAGATAGATGTTTGATTATACTTAAAACTACTCTGGAAATCTACAGGTAAGCAAAGCATCAGATTTCTAAGTAGGCCTTACTTTATATGCCTGAAACTCTCAGGTGGATTGTCCTATGTTTCCATGCCTTGAAAACCCAAGTTGTGGGTTGAGTGCTTTTAAGAATTGTCTTTAACACCTTTAACACTCTTTGTGTGTCCCCTCCATGGTAAAGACTCTGCCTGGCAGCTCCCACTGAGACCGGAGGCTCCAAAGTACAAGTGCCATGAGATGATGGCTTAGCACCTCACACCTCCACAGGTGCTACTGTTTGTGTTGCAACAAAGGCACAAGGAGAGACCTTGTAAAGCAGCACAGCATTTGCTGGTCTGTGCACAACTACACCATCATTTCCCCCTTTCTCATGGGTATCTGAAGAAATGAATTTTGATCTGTGGCTGTGGAGGAAGGAGGCAAAACCTGCTCCACCTCCCTTTTCCCAGTTTTGCTTTCTGTCTTTGCATTGAAGGAGATTTCTGAAAGAGCCCAACTCTTTCAGACTTCTGGTGAGATTTTGGGATACACACCAGGGTTATGTCAAAGTGCTGTGACAACAATTAGTTGTTTGTAGCAGCAATGTAATTGCTCTTCCAGGTTCAAAGTATTCCTGGCTGAGGTACTCCTGAAGGCTGTTTCAGCTCCATAGATATAATCTCGTTTCTGCTACAAAATGGTGAGTCTAATCTGCACTTTAAATTACAATGAAATCATATCCACAAACTGGCAGTCCTTCCCCAGACTATCACACCTTGCTTTTAACATATGGGCTGACTGACACAATCAGATCAAATGATTTTCCAGACTTTTTGCTATATCCGCTAGGCAGCATTTCTCATTTAAGATTCTTGTCATGAGGCTCTATCTCCAATGATAGCTTAGATTCTCATCTGGTGTAAATTACCATAGTTCTAGTTGACTTCAATGGATTTGATAATTTATGCCATCTGAGGTTCTGCATCTGAAAGCTTTATAATAAAAAGCAGCTGCTACTTAAACTAATCTGAAAAATGGTAAGTGCTTAGTATGTGTCTGAGTCTAGCTATCTTAATACATGTTACTCAGCTGCCAGCAGACTACAGCCTACTGGAGAATTAAGGTCTTTCGTCCTGCACCTAAGTGACTGGGATTGTGACCTGTATTTTTTCAAAAATCAGAGTTGAACAGAGACTGCCATATTCCTTGACAACAACTTTGCTGGGAGACCTGAAAGCCAACACTTCTTTGTCAAAGCCTGTGAGTTTGGCTCTGCTAGAAGCTAGTCATGTCATTATGCTCACCATGAGCATTACATATATTATGCACATGCAATATTTTAGAACATTTAGTTTTGTCACTTTAATATGTGTTGATTTTGATTTCTGTATTTGTCTTCAAGCCATGTGAACATTACTTGATGTTCTGTATCAATTTGAACTTGTAAAGAATATGAGATTGCACGGATATCAACTATTTATATCAAGAATATAGTAAGAATTTTTAACATGTTTAATAAAAAACACAGTTTCTGACCTATTCCAGAATGTGATACTGTAAATAAAGTGCCTATCATGATACATTTGAAGAAAATGTCTTTTTTATTTACAGTTCCTGATTTAACTCTCCACACAGAACAAATCATCATTTTTATATGACTAGAGTATGTTATGCAGTTTTGCCTATAAAGAACCATTTGTACCATAAAGTATCAAATTTCTCCTATTGCTTTAAAATTTATATTCAATTGTGCTCTGTCTTTTGGTAACAACAGGGCATAGCTATAAACTGTTCCCATAAATCCATTCAGTCCTTGCTCAGGCATACTCCATGGCTGCTTCCCAGTGGGGACACCTTCGGTGGATGACAGAAGTTTCTGTCCATGCTCAAAAACCATCCTTAATAGGCCAGCAATAACAAGAATAAACTTTTTCTCCAGCTTGTTCCTCAGAAATCACTGGTCTGACTGTCTTTACATCTTGCAAAGACTTTACATTCATCTAGGCCTACAAGTAACTTTTCCTGGTATGCATGAGTAGAAGCATTGATAAGTGACAGTGCTGGATTTTAGGAGATGAACTTTTTTTCCTCCTATCCAAAGGTCATCTTTTTCATCTCTCGGACTGTTTGTTTCGTGTTTCCTCTGCATCATCCCCCTTGTTTAATACTTTATACCTATTTAGTACTAAGCCTTAAACCCTCCAAGTATGGTGGTGGTGTTGAGGGGAGGGCAGGGGAAGTATTGTTGCTTTGTCCTCCATTGAGAAATTTTATTTGAAAAGTGTAAACAAGAATGAGTTACGAACCACCAATCTATAGAAACCTGGTGTTTACAGTCCCAAATGGGGAGAGATATTTTGGCAATATGTGTCAGGTTCTTCTACAATCATGGGACTTGTTACGGGGATCATGGGTTAGTTGCTTTGGACAGTAGCTGTAGCTGCATCACCCAGCAGAGACTAGAACATGCAAAAGGAACACATTCACCCTTCAGAAGGCTTTTGGGGGTGCAAATAGAAGCATGAAAAACATTTCCCAGCTGACCTTAGGTAAATAAAACACCATCAAGGGCAGCCAAAGTGTCCTTGTCTATAGATTGGTGGCAAAACTTAAGCAAGAACCTCCCCAAACTTCTCTTTTCCTTTCTTTTCTTGGCCTCACAGTGTCTTTACCCTCACTGCTGTTTGACCACTGTCTACATATTTGGGTAACTCCATCTTACAACAGAGGGACAATGTCCTCTGCCCATCCCAAACTGCAGCTGCTTTCCACCTCTAAAATTCCTCATGTTCCTGCCACCTTGTTCCCACATAGCGCCCATGTGTGTGAAGTAATCACTAGGGGTGAGAGAAAGGCCAACAAAGACAAATAAATATATGGAGATCATTGTCTCGGTGAGCCTGCAGGAAGCCTGAGGTGTGGTTGAACTAGTCTGGTAATGTTCTGCCCTTTGGCACTATTCTATGTGCACTCAGGGGAAATAATCAGTAGTACAGTCATTTTTACATTTACAGTATACAGATAATTTGTGAGTACAATAAATATTTTGTTTATGCAGCACATGTGTTTGAGTACAGATTTACCTACTTATGAGAAATGATTATTCTGCATGTGTGTCAAAATATACTGCTTACTTTTTGCAATGTTACTATGGATAGATAAATAGAGTATGTTATGTGTTGGACACAAATATGACAACACTTTGTATTGTTTTACATGCTGACAAATTGATTTGAATTTATTTGCAGCTCACCAAAGCGCCATATCCAAAACCTGATCTTAATTATGGATATTCAAGTTTGCATTTGCTAGAACAAATAAACAGCATCTTGTGTCAGAGATGAGTCTGAATGATAAAAAATAAAATAAGATTCAGTACCTGCAACTTCTCCTCAGGTCTAGCCAAAGGATGCCCCAGCCACTGGGTTATCACTTGGCTCCAGAACCCACACGGGCAAGGAGAAACGCCGTGGCAGCTGGAGAGGAAAGTACTTGGGCTGCAGAGGAATTTCTAGAGGTGGGGAAGGGACTCAGCCTGAACTCCTCCCACAATGCTAGTTTTGCAGCCTCTCCTGCCTTTTTTCAAACTGTGTAAACTGGGATGTAATTAGTAGCTGCTTCTTTTGTCATTCCCATCAACAGTGTTTTGAAAACTTAACCCAAAATATTTTACTAAGCTGAGCTGGTAGGAGCTCATCTCTCCCTTCTGCTATGAGAGATTTTATTCTTGATCAAGGCCTCATCAAGGCCACTAATGGACATACAGAAGCTTGGAAGGGGTTGCAGGCTAAGGCCAAGCTGCCAGGGAGTGTCTTTGGTTAACTGCAGCCCAGGAGGAGACAACAGATCTCTTTTCCACTTTTCTACCTTCCTTACCTTTTTCAGATCAATTCCATAACATGCATCTCTACGTCATTTGGTTTGCTAGATTTTGTTATTCTTCCAAGGAAAATAATCTGAAGAAAAGGGATTTGCATTGCGGAAGGTTTTTGTGCTTCTTTAGTAATAACAGAGAATGCAGCATACTCTAGGTGAACAGTACATCTATCTATCCAAAATCAGACCCAGTACAGGCAAATGCGGACAACCTCCTCATAAGGGGAATGCATCCCTCGGGCAGTGGCAGCTTTGGTACAGCAGCATGCACCGTCGTGCACAATGAGAACATCCACAGCTTCTTTACATACAGGTGTGAATGCACTTCTCACTCATAACAGTTCAAATTTGGTAGAAATCCTACTTGTGCAAAAGAGCTTTTTGCTCCCACTCACCTTGTGGGAGTGAACTCCCAACTGCAAAAGCGTTTCTTTTAGGTAGAAGGCATTTCCCTTGATGAGTTTTCTATTTTATATCCTTTTTGATTTCACCATGTGTCTTCTCCTTCTCATATTCTGATATAGTAAATGCAAGCAGTTAATTTCTTTCTTCTTCTATATATTTTCTTATACTACACAAAAATTTTCATTGTATCTCAGATCTGTGTCCCTCCAAACATTTCATTATTCTCTGTCTCTTCATACCCAAGCAATGGACACTAATCATTTCCAGAAGCTATGTATTTCCATTAACATCTTTTAATCTGTGTAGATGTTGGTCTTTTACTTTTTTAATTTTAAGTGAAGGCACTCCTACTCAGAAGAAAACATGAAAATCCTCCCCACAACATCTGATCAGTACTTACTGCTAGCCCTTATCTAGATAGATGGCTTTTTTCTTAAGATCCAGCTGACTTCAAGCAGGCGCAACTAAAGGCTATAGCAGGAGAAATCAGGCTGGATTCACTTCTACACTGTTTTTTTTTAATTGATTTTAAAGTATATTTGCAATTATTAAAATAATTTGTGTCGAACTAGTAGAATAAATAACAAATATATTAAGAACATTAAAATAATTGTTAAATGTTTTCTCTTAAAATTCAGGATTGGCTAGCAGATTCTCTCATGCAAGGATATAAGGGCTGACTGATATTGATAACACCTCCTTTCTTCCTTATAATACGATGGATTTGTGTGCACATATAAATTGTGTAGTTGCAGTGTTCCTTGCTAACATTTAGCAATGCATATATATACATCTGAATCAGTATAATAACTGAACAAGTTTTGAAGAGGTAACAGTATTTCATTTGAATTTAAATGTCTTGTTTTGAATAAGCAGTTATGTTACGGAGCTAAATCAGTCGGCTTAACAACAAAGGGCAGTATGCTGATGAATTATGTATGTTATCTGCATTTTCTGCCTGCTGATAATTGACAGGTATCATGGCACCTTCTACAAACTTCCTGTAATTATATGCCACATATCAAACACTGACTTATGTGTAATGGTCCTCCACAAACACACATACACATAAAATTTTTTTATGTTTTATTTAAAGCTTATAGCATTTTTTGAATTTTCTGTTTCTCTCACTCTGGTTTCCAAGCTTTGCAACTCAAACCATTTAACATTCCTAATGTTAAATTGGGAAGATTTCTTTAGTATTAGTTTGTCAAAGTCATTCATTCAAGCATTTAGTCCTTTTTATTTGTTTTATTTAAAAAAAAAAATCAGGGTAAACCAACAGCAAAGAAACTTTACCTTGTAATTGTTTAAGAGAAATTACCTGCTGTTTGGATACGTGTAGTAAAGCAGATGCCTTAGTCTTTGCTATTAAGTTCCTGTCTTTACTGACAGATATATTTTTGTCATCATGTAGCAGCTTTAGGTAGAAACAGGTTAAAAAAACAAGTGTCTTAATAGAGCTAGTTCCTTCTTGGTAGTATGCATTTAATTCAGACTAATTCCACCATAACAAGGATACATTAATTGTTGAGCTCCGCAACTGGACTCATTAGAAGCAATGCTTACTGATTAAATTTAACCACTACTGGGTATCTTGGCACATGATTCAGAATTACTTTTCTTTTAATTCAGTGTTCTGTTCCTTGGAAGAAAATTAATTTTGCCAAGAATTATTTTAATAAACCTGTGATAATAAAGCTATAATTAGAAAGGAGTCTTTTAGTTACCTTGAAGGGCTTTTTACTTATAGTGCCTTAAATACCCGAATTTATATTTTAATCTAAAAACCTACATTCAGTAAATGATATGCCTACTGTATGTAAAAAGCATCACTGGTATATGCTATGGAAGAGTTCCTCACTCTCTATCATTGCATCCTTGACAGTATTCACTACCAGAGAAAGTGCATGAAGAAAAGCCCAAACAATTACAGAAAGTAATTGTGCGGAAAGAAACTTAGAAAAATATCTGTTTTGTTCCCATTAATTTAGACTTGATTTGTCAGCTTCTTTAGAAACCAAAGCTTATATTCTTATACTGTATGATTGATGAAGCTGGTTCTGAGGTTCACAGCTTAGGGAAATAAGCGATCTGATACAATGTTTCTCACTGAATTAGAATAAATTATTAAATATATTTATAAAGCCCTTTTCGTCAAAAAAACACTTTAGCTTTCAAAATGTGATACTGTGGGACTCTGGTAGAAGATGACAGCCTGTGAGCAGTCAGTGATGACAAAGGAACCAGCTAGAAATATCCATGCTCTGTACTGAACTGAAAGACAAAATTTCAAGAAGGAGGAGAAAAAATAACACCTTTTTTTTTTGCTAAGGCATGATTTTTGACAAAGACATCTGCATGTAGGACCTGTCTGGCTTGAGAGCTCTGAACACCTGTATTGATGTATTGATGATCTAGATAAGGACATAGGGTGTATCATCAGCAAGTTGGCAGATGACACCAAGCTAAGCAGGAGTGTTG
>JAOQGH010000019.1:21405773-21427803 GCA_025769975.1 Gallinago jamesoni | reverse complement strand
AGGGTGTCAGGAGGACGGGGCTGGTCTTTTTTTCAGTGGTGCCCAGTGACAGGACAAGAGGAAATGGGCACAAACTTAAGCATAAGAAGTTCCACCTAAACATGAGGAGGACTTCTTTACTGTGAGAGTGGTAGAGCACTGGAACAAGCCGCCCAGGGAGGTGGTGGAGTCTTCTTCTCTGGGGACATTCAAAACCCACCTGGACAAGTTCCTGAGCAACCTGCTCTAGGTAGACCCGCTCCGGCGGGAGGGTTGGACTAGATGATCTCCAGAGGTCCCTTCCAAACCCATATGATTCTATGATTCTATGATCCTTTTCTTCTCTTACTGGAAATTGCAATTTTACTGTCTCTTTAAAGTGTCAAACGAGCTACCAGGTGCTAATACAGAAATAAAATTTGCTTTGAGTTTTTTCTATAGATAAAGTTGGTTTTCAGCCAGACTCAACAGGACAAAACCTTTGACGGGCCGTTGACAAAGCTGAGGGCTTTCTAGATTTCTCCAAGTTGAGACCAGCACCCCATCGCGTTTTTAGTGCCATATTTCACTTTAACAAAACAAAGAGAAAAAGAAACAAGCTCCCTATCTCCAAAATGTTTCCACCCACGCCAATAAATGTCCTTGTGTTGATGATGCTTAGACTAGGAATTTATGTATCATTATATTTCAAAGATGCACTTTAAGTACTTACATGTTACAACTTCCTGAGTAATACAGACTGTACTTGTCTAGAGCTGTTTCTGCAGTACATTTTTTCAGCACCCAATTACTCCTTACTTGCCTCAAGATAATTTGCGGAAAATTTCATGAGAACTGCATTAGCCCTGATTTTTACAAGATGTTATCAGAATCAAAACAAAAGTTTCTTAAATAAATATACAATATTTCTATGCCAGTTTTGTGTACCACTTCTGGTTCTATACCATGCACAAGTTCCACATTTCTGTTTCATCAATATCTGTCATACTAATACAACAACAGTCTTAAGACCCAGTAAGTATGTAAAAGTGTGGAAAATTATGCTAAAATGGCTGTGACTTACACATGAAAAATGGAGAAAAATATTTCATAAAATCAGGAGAGTATTAAAAGCATCAAATCAATTACTGTATTTCCTTATTTTTGATATCATGGCCTAAACTGTGTCCCAGTTCTCTGATGAGACAACGGAGGAACAGTCTGTTCTTCATTGACACATTTCAGGCTTATTGTTATTTTTAATGTCAGAAAGGGTGAAAGAAGTATGATGAGATGATTCTAAGAATTGTAATGATGAAAAAAAAATACTGCTGTTCTGGAAAGAAGAATAATGATGTGCTCATCAGTGAGAACCTGCAAGTGAAGCCAGTCTGCTCTCGCTATTCAAGCCTGATAAACAGAAATGGGGCAGAACAGTACATTTAGGAATAGCAGGAAGGCAAGTTTAACATCATTTTAGTGTCCCTTCAGCAAAACCAATAAACAGCATTAGTATTTAAAGAAGCCACTCAGTTTTAGCTGAAAGAAGTGGTGACGGCCTAAGAACTAGCCCAAGAGTTTTGCCCAACAAGTCTGAGAAGGCTAAACTCAATGTAGGGGGCACAAAGTGCCCACTGCACTGTGACCCTCCCCTGGTCCGGCAGGAGCATGGGCACTGAGGATACAATGGACAATCAGCTCTGATGCATATGGTAGCCGTCTGAAGGATCTTTTAAAAGGAGCATGTGGAACAGTTTTGTTGCAGCTTTACTTCATTCAAACTCTGTTAGAAGTTTCACATTCATACTGAAAAAAATGCCCAAAACATCCGTCTTCTTGCAGGGCCAGCTAAGGGGTTTGAACATTGTTAATAATGCAAACAAATCATGACTGAACCTACAACTATGGTGATTGAAGACGTCTGCTAGACACTACATGACTGTGCCAGCTGACAGCAACTAAACAGGCGAGAAGGCTCATGTCTGCTGTGCAAGCCCTGCTCATACTGTTTCCCCTTTGGTTTCCCCCCATACCCTCCTTTCACTAAAGGCTGTTACACCGTGTCATAAGTGCAGGACATCTGTAGGAGAGGATAGGAGCTGGCATTTTCATACTTCGTGCAGTCTGTGAAGTTCAGATTTGATTTTGACCCACAGGTTCTGTTATACTACAAAACACTGCAATGACAGGGTGGATTGGAGTTTGGCTTGAGTGAGAGCTGCAGGATGTAGCCTGTGGCCCAGCCTGGCCTTCTCACCTTTGCTTTTGTCTCTAGGTATGAAAATATCTGCAAACCTGTGCCATATAACCATCCTCACGCAATAGAAGTATCTCCCTTCCCCTTTTGGTTAGAGATTTTAGAAGAACACTCCTCACAACAACAACAAAAAAAGCATAAAACTAGTGCTGTAGAGATGAGAAAAGTGTTTCTTTAGTAGATAAAAACAAACAAAAAAAAGACCCCAAGTTAAATTATCCCAGAATTTAAATTTTTCCCAATTTCAGTACTTCCTGATTTGCCTGCACTGCAGCTACTAAGCAGTAGCACCTATTTAGGATCAGGTACATTTGTCTTATGTGTTGCAAGCACCATCTTTAACAACATCACAACTTAATTAGAAAAGCTAATAAGTTGTATTTCAAGAGGGGAAAAAAAATATGTTTGCTTATCTGCATCACTGTAAAATGTGACCCAATCCAAATATTTCTTTAATAAATACACTTTAAATACAGGTGTTCTGGTCTGAATCATGTTCAGAGATTCCATTTTAGTGTATCAGCTTTCCAACATTTCAGCAGCAAGTTCTTGCCTAAATTACCAAATAATTTCTGCTTGTGAACCATCAATCACTTTCACGATTCCTAAAGCACAGTATAGCTTCTGAAAGTTTTTCGAGAGAGAGAAAAACTGTTGTATTGGGATGGGTCATAAGGACCTCTGAGTGAAGATCTAAAGGACAATGAATATAATTATTCTACTAAGGTTTGGATTTTTACTTTTCTTTTTTCTTCTGATGGGATCAAAGAAGGGAGGCCTGAATAATTCCCCTTTCTTTTCCCTGTTCAATACCAGATTTGTTGGTAAGGAAACTGGAATTTTTAAAATAAAATAAAATAAAATAAAATAAAATAAAATAAAATAAAATAAAATAAAATAAATGCAAGAGCTGATTATGCACAAAACTAGTGTTGAACTGGTGCACAAGGTAGCATTGGAAGAACTTCTGATATCCTTCCTGTGACCCATTGTCATTGAAAAGTCTTCCTATTTAATAAAAAGGTGGTGGCTGGTTTGTGCTAGATTCCAGGCCAGCTTCACCTTTGGATGTCAAAACAATGTGGATCTAGCCGTGTAGGTTGCTCCATACCTTACAGTGCTAGAATGTCTCAGTGTCTTTTGTCTGTCTTTCCTATATGTATACATCTAAAAAAAAATTATATTCTCCTTCAAGTTTTGAGGATCACTGACATCCGCCTAGCTGTGCAATCACATAGTAAATTAACAAGTGAGATGATCTGTTTGGTGCATACAAGAAACAAGAACGTACCTATTGCCCCAAACAGAAATATTTTAATACTATAATTCTCACTCCATCCCTTGGTGGGATGCTTGCGTCTTCCCCTGGTGGGATGCAGAGCAAGGTGTGGAGGGACCATGGACTTCTAAAGACCAAGCACACTAACAGTTCACGCTGGAGAAACAGAAAATATCTGTCTGCAGTGCCAAAACAAGGATTTCAGTCCATGTGCTCTGGTGGTCTGCCAGGGCTTGCAGAGTGCATAGTGTCTGGCTGCATCCCAGCACACACTGTAATCCGTCAGGGGCGAACAAGATTGCAGGTCCCTGCCCTTTTTCTTGCAGGAAATTTAAACTCTATTGTTGCACTTTTTGGGCTCTTGCAAGCTGCACAACACCCTATTAGAATATACAGATTATTTTTTTTTCCCAGTGTCATGTTTCTTTGCATAAATACAAATATCAGGTGCCATACATGTTGCAGCACTGGTTCACGTTTGCACAGTGATTGCCTAAGCAAATTACAGTGCATGAATAAGGAGAAGAGGAATGGAGAGAGGACTCCTCACCTGGATAAAAGTTTTCCATTAGCTGTGTGACATGTGTTTATCCCCGTGTTTACCTTACAATGGATCTTGCTGACCCAAGATCATGACACTGTATTATTTGGTACTCTCAGTTTGCTGGACTCCCCACATCACTGGCTATGTCAGGGCACTGGAAATCAAGAATTAGTTGAGTACACCCAGGACTGAAAGCAGCAGCTCTCACCATTTTCACCCTATAACTGCATTTGGGGTGGCATCTCTAAAAAGGCTTCCAGCTAATTTTATGCCTGAGTTTTATGCCACTCTAAGTCATGTTGGCCAATGCTTAGTGTCACCGATAATGGCAGCAGTGTTCATAGCACAGTAAAGGGGGCCTGAATGATGATTCAATATTTCCCCTTACAATGTTTTCAAAATTATGTTCAGCAGCATTTTACCTGCTTAAGTGCACTGGTTTACATCGTTCTAGAGCTGCATCAATAAAGGCCTAATGCACACCTCCCCAAATGCCTCTCAGATATTGAAAATACCATAATCTGTATCACAAATAGTGAACTTTTAATGCTCTCTCTTTTCGCTGGTTCGCTCACTCCAGCCAAAATTAATCTCTGCTACTCTTGTGACACTGTTGTGTTATGAGGCTTAAAGTGTTCCTGTTACTTCACTGTGTAGGGGTAGATAAAAGAAGAGACTAAAGGGAGGAGTAATAGCTCTGTAGTGGAAATAAACACAGCCTTGGATGCAGGCAGAGTCAGGATTAGCAGATGCACACACTCCGAGTCGCACTGCAGAAGGCAGTTTATGGACTTGGCCTCACACTGAGATCCTTTGCAGGATCAGCATCAAAGCATTCACAACTCTGCCCCGAGTTTCGTGTTTTATTTCATCTCTCATTTCTCACTTTTTTCTTCTTTTTTTCTTCTATTTTTCTTTTTTTTTCTTTTTTTTTTTTTTTTGGTTGGATTCAGCAATGAAACTTAAAGTGGGAATGGAGGAGCCCACAGGAGCTGTGAGGTTGTCACAGAAACTGGAGAAGTGACTAGAGTGGATGAGGGAGGGAGGCTAAAGAGCTGTGGGAGCTGGTGGAGCAGCTGGGGATGGAGGAAGGAGAAAAGGTCCAGCAAGGAAACCATAGCCAGGGAGATGGGTGGGGAGCAATGAAGTGGAGAAAGACAGGCAATACCAGGCAGGCAGATCTAGAAACCATTTGGTCTCAAATGTGCTCTGACACCCTCGCTAAGACAAGTGGGATTGTTCAGATGGTTACCTATACGCCTAGGAACGCCCAAGGTATTCTCACATATGGTACATGCAGTCCTAATGAAAGCCTAGGGCAGTTCGTTACTAGCTCACTTCTGTAAAACATACAAGGTGATCATTGATAAATTAACATTGCACCCCAAAGTTGGAGAATTTTCTGACTTTTAGTATTTGTTCTCTCAATTTGTTCTCTCAATCTCTCAATTAATTTTACTTCATGCACTATACATTCAAGGATGTCTAAGGAAAGTTAAGCAAAACTACTACTGAAAAACCAAAACTTACTGAAAAGTCACATTCTCAGGTTGTCATCAGAGTGCCATTTTAAATCTTTGACTTGCTTAGAAAGCTAGAAATGTGTTAAAAATGCATTCAGACTTAATTAGATATGATATTCATGTTATAAAGGATAAACCACAGATCGATGTGCTCATATGAAAATATCAAATGTAGTATCTTTTAAAATTTTTCTTTTTAAAAAATATCCTCTTAAATGTGTTTCTTTCATCCCATCACTAGCTGTAGTTAGCAATCACTGGCAGGCAGTACACTCTGCTGTATCTTATCTCCCTTAAGAAAAAACAAAAGGATCAGGGCCACTCATGTTTAGCCAGGTTTTTTACAAAAGCAGTTTTGAGAAGCAAGGCTACTCTGTCATCCCATGCTCTCCCACACTCCCCCTACTTCTCCTGCTGGGAATATTTTTCCAAATGGTTAGGCTGGCTCTGCTTGTTGCATCATTTGTTATCCCAGGACTCTCCATGAGTAATAGGCAACAGAGTGTAAAGTGCATAGGTTGCAAAGGGGCTCTTCTTCCTTTATTAGGTACAGATGCAAGCAAGGAAAGGCAGAGTCTTCCACATTAAAGTCTGTACCTTCAGAAGAGTTGTTCCCATAAAACCTCCTCTGAAGGTCAACTATTGACGAGGAAATATCAAAGCAAAGTCTACACATGAAAGAAATTCGGTTTCCTGGTCCAGTCAGCTCAGCACAACTGTCTTCAGGAGGTATATCCACGAGCTCAGACCTTCTTCCTTAGGTGATGCTGAGCAGATCTTATTCTTGGAAAACAACTTCCATCTCCCCAGGTAAGAGAGTAAATACATTCTCCTCTTCATGAGTTTGACAGAAACCCTCTACAATTAGCCACTAAAGCAAGACCTCCTGACTAGGAACAGTCTATTCTTTTTTGTTTTTTTCCCTCTGTAACTGGCCAGTTACAGATAGAACCCTGTGCACAGGGTGGATATCTCACACGTGGTGATAACAAGACTTCTACCCAGCCCCCATCCTGCTGGATCCCTCCACTCCCTTCACCATCTAAGCCCAAAGTTATGGCTATCAGCAACAGCCAAACAGGAAAAAAAAAACTGTCTAACAGTTCATTAAATTATGTGGTGAAAGAGCAATAGGATTTTATATGTAAATAAACGTTAATCATTTGTATGATTACTGATTCATGGATTCATGGATTTGACAGAGTTGGAAGGGACCTCTAGAGATCATCTAGTCCAACTCCTCTGCTAAAGCAGGATTGCCTTGAGCACATTACTCAGGAGTGATACCTAAACCACACCTCGTGACAGCTTAATCTGTGAAGGTAATGAAATCAAAGACAAAACCCACAAAACTTCTACTAGTTCACTTTTGGGACAATCTGACACCTTCAGCCACAGTCCCTTAGCCACACACAAGGTTTTCTTATAGCCCTGGTTGAGTTTCTCTGTTAGTAGTCACAGGATGGATGTACTGGATCCACCTTTTAGATCTTAGTTGCTTGCAAGCTAGCACAGATGGATTTGTACCAACAGAGTGTCTAAGTCTTCATGTGCCTTCCTCAGGTGCAGGTGCCATCTCTGGGGATTATGCAGTCAATGATATAGTTGTTCCAGTTCCCAGTTTAACTTTGTGAGGACTACATTGTAGGTAGAGCTTTTACAGCCTTCACAAATAAACTTTTTATCATGTAGTCACCCATTTCACTTATAGATAAAAAATGAGAGCTGAGGGCTTAGCAAAAAAAAATTAATAAATGATTTTTTTTGGATCCTCAGTACATCTGGGTAGTACAAGTCTTTCAGCTGCCCCGTATTTGTTCTCACTCTCCAAATCTGGTCATGGTGAGAACTTCTTCCCCTTTCCATAGCCAATGGGTATTGCCAGTTCTCCTTCCTCTTTTAAACTTGAGTAGTTAGTACCCTGCAGCTGGTACCATTCATTGCCCAGGCAAGACAGCTCTATTCATTATTACTCTTAAAGGAGTAGCTCAGTTTCTCAGTCTCCCTTTCCTGACATAAGACGGACAATTCAGGTTACACTGAAAGTGATGGGGAGTTTATAGAATGGAATAAACGCACGTTGCAGGGTTCCCTGGTTCACTGCAGCTGGGTCTCCCTTTGGAGCCTGAGTTAGAGCCATATGTGTTGCCTTGCCCAGTATGTAGCAAAGGAAACCTTGTAGGAGAACAACCATCTGGCCTGTGTGTATTCTGTGCACCACCTTTGAGGAACATGAAACTATGTCCACCTAATCAAGGAAACCATGGCACATTCAGTCTTACTCTGGCCCTGTATCTCATGTTTGCCTGTTTTATCTCTTAAAAAATACTTATGACTACACGTTCTATTCACTGGCGTATTTGTGTTGTTTTATCAAACCTGTTTTTCTTGTTAGGATAGCATGTGATCCATCAACTACTTAATACAATTAAGAAAAAAAAAACAGTAACTCTGCAAGTAGCGCTGTGCACACATTCCAAGGCTGTGATAATATCACAAGCCATGAGAGCTTTGCTTTTTTGAGAGAGTGTTGTTTTGTCAGAATGACTGGGTGTGGGTTAAAAATAAGTTTTGTAAAGTTTTTTTAGTCACAGCAAATTCCCTCGCCTGCATTTTTAAGATAGGAAGGAAGCTTTCCAGTGCCAAATGCTGCATCTAAACATGTAACTAATTACACCAAAGACAAGCAGTGCTACTGCTGATAGGAAGAACAAGTTCTGAGAATGAACATTTCCAGGATCACCCCAGCACGTGCATTTTGACAACCTGATGGTATTTAAACTGCTTACTCTAGAAACTTTCTTCACAAAGCTCCTTTGTTAGGTGACTTGAAATGACCGTGTTTCACTAGATTAAAGATCTCACATTTGCTTTCCAATAGGGTTTTGGGGCAAGGAAATTTGACTCATTCATGCTGACCTCCAAGGTGCAGCTCTCCTGACTTGCAATACTGATGGATTTCCAAAATAAATGTACATCTCATCTCATCCTAAGGTCTTTTGCGTACTTGATGGATCAAGAGACATATTTCAGTGGTTTTATCTCATGCTGGATGCATTCAGGATAGTACCTGCATAATAATTTCAAGGTCTAGCATTTGTTGTTTAAATTGAAGAAGCCTTATTTCAGGTTGTGTTTCAAAAGTACATAACACTTCAGTGGCTTTGTCTCCTTTCCTTCCTGGCCTTTGCATGCCAGGTATTTTTGTCTGCTTTTCCTGCTGGCTACTGCATGCCAACTAACTTATTGCTATGGCACAGAATATACCCCATCTGTCACAAGCATTTTTAAACAGAGTCTAAGCTGAATGTTGAATGAAGCCATGCCTTATGTAGAGGAGTTTTAATTATTATCTGGTCTGTGGAAGAGGGGAGTAGGGCCAGGATGAGGAGGACTGGGTTGTCAGGAAGATAGCTGGAGGGAATCAGAATATATCATTACCTAAGGGAGTGGTATCCTCAGTCTTCATCTACTTTAATTCTCTCACCAGACACATCAAATGACAGTGCTGTAGGGCTTAAAAAAATTGGGGCAAAGCTGGGGCAGCGGGTGGCTGATAATGACAGCCTGTCTAAATGTCTGAGTGGCAGACAAGTGGAGAGAAAGAAGTTTGTGGTATGGGCTAGCTAGGGTGGAGTGATAATACGTTTGTTTTTATCTGCTTTCCTTCCTGAGCAGGGTTTGGCAGCTGGTTAAGCTGGCTACCTCTACCTGAGCTTCACAGTGCTGTTTATTAATTTTTTTGCTAAGAAAGTTGAACTTTGGCATCATCTCAGCTTGCCCACACATGATTGTTATTGCACAGAGCATGAGAATGAATGACTTGAATGGCTCTTGCTTTATTGGCAGAAGGAAGAGCCAGCCACAGCCTGATTTCTTTCCAGGCATCCTACAAGGGACCCAAGTTAGGAGTCTACTCCAGATGGAGGGTAAAGGAGGAGCTCTTCAGGAGGGGATGTAGCTGCAGTTCTGCCAACCTATCCTTCCTATGAAAAAACATGTCTCTTTATTTACACGTGCAAATCTATTTCCTAATCCCTAGGCAAATCGGATGTGTTCCTCTACTCATTCAGCTCTTGTGGCACACACATATAGACTTGGTACAACAGCCACAAGTAACCTGTGGAAGCCCTGCTGATCCCACCACGAGCCCTGTAAGGCCAGGAGGTGCTGGTTCACTCAGCACAGCTAGAAGCCCTGGCAATCCCCACTGATTCTCATGGGAGAAGAGGTGCCTCATCAGCTCAAGACTTCCCTTCCCTGCCTGGTGGTTACCATGAACAAGTGGAGTACAGTGCTTCCAGCTCACTTTAGCATAGAATACAATTCCTGACTTAAAAAGCTTTTCCATTTCCGGTGAAAGAGAGCAGCAGATGGAAAGATGTGTGGACACAAAAGGGTGGGGTTGCTCTTACTCAACTGCATGTATTTATAAGTTAGGTTTTTAGCTGGGGTAGTCATAAGCCTCCACCTATAGACAAAGGAGAGAAACAAGCACTTCCAGAGACACATTAGGGTCATCAGAGACAGATAGCTAAAGACAGCACCTCTGGCAGGTGATTCATCCCATCTAGCACTTTCTCCACAGACTAGAGAGGGAGTCTAGACAACTGGGTGTCTACATGGCAAAAAAAAAGGGTGAGATTAATTCAATGCAATACAGTTAAAAAAAAACATGGACATGAGAGTTTCCTCCAGATACCATCCCACAGCTGTTCTTCTATGAAGTTAATGTTGTTGATTTTTTAATGTTAACTAGCCAAATATTTATTTAGTAACAAAACAGGTCAAACCAGCTATTATAGATATGCCTGTCAATTAGCAGCAGTTTTGTTACCACATAAGGCAACTAATGCACTATTCTCATCCAGTGCCATGGTAGCCTTCTAATCAAAGTCTATCCCAGATATCATAGAGTCCATGGCATCCCAGGGGAAGACTCTCAAAGGTTTCTCTCCTCCACTGCCTGCTGTTTAAGCAGACAACAAAGAATTATTCAGATGTAAAGGTGGCTGGCCATATATAAATATACAGTGTATGGTATCTACACTCTTTGAACTTGCTCACCACCACCACCTCCAGATTTACAAATTATTTATCCGTGATGGTAGTCAGCAAATAATTCCTTACCAGCAAACTGTTTGTAAAAAGCTTACCATCAGTAGTCCTAATTTCTGCTCTCCTGGTTACACATCAGTTGATACTGCATCCGTTTCCTGAATAGATGCAAGAACACACACAGAGGAAGATCAGGATTTCTTTCCTGGTGTAGGACCACAATGAACTAATGTAATGCAAAAACCGAAAAGCAAAACAAAGAGCAAAATAACATATCCTTCCCTAAACACCTTACAGTCTTAATATAAAAAAGAGACAATAAGCAGGCACAGAGGGGAGCACAAGAAAAATGGCAGTAACGGACAGCTTGTCAGGCAGTGCACATTGCACATCTGCAGCCTGGCTTATTCAGGCCCCTGCAAACGTCATGGAAGAAAAGGGCTTGATGGAGACAAGCTGGCATTCTGCAGAGGCTTGCAGCGGGCTCCGGAGCACCAGGGCAACATGGGCTTTCTCAAAGCCAATCGTGAAGTTGTCTACTCCTTCAGAGAAAGGAGAAGGTTCAGCAGAGTGATTCAAAAATAGCATCTTTTGTTGCCCAGAGTAAGACTGTCAATTCTCAGTGAAGGATACGATTTAAAACATATCCTTCTCTCCTTGGCAGTGCTGCTGCCCAGCTTTGGCAGCTCCCCACTCAGCTGCCTTCCAGAAATCCCACTCCAAGGTGCCAAATTTCCAGCATACCCATGGATCAGATTTGGATCTTAGAAATGCCACTGGATGCCTACAACTCAGGAACTATGACCTTCAGCATTATAATGTCCAAGTCTGGTTTTGGCTATAGACCAAAGGCACTGAAGGGCCTTACAGGGACTGAAATAGAGGGGCTGTTCACGTATGTTTAGCTAGCAATAGGACATCTCTTTCTAGGCTGCCTCAGGTCATGCCCTGCAGCTTCCGTCTGCAGCACATCGGATGCCCAGTCCACCCCTTTCCAAAGTAAAGAAAAAAGACTCCAGTTTTCCAACAAGATCTGTAGAGCAGGTGCTACATTAGGGCCAAAGGTCTACAGAATTCAAACAAGCCATACGTCTGAGCACAATGGACTCTGGAGGACTCCCTTACAGGAGATCGTCGCTGAAACAGGGCAGTTAAGTTTGGAGAGGAGAGGCGTTAGGACCAGCCTGGCTTTTTGATACCCCACACTCTCAGCATAATGGGGAGAAACTGTAACTCATTACCTTACCTCATTAACCCTACCGGCTTGCCTGCTGTCCTCCATCGGAGGACTAGTGGCATTGGTGGCTTAGTCTGGAGGAGTGGGAGCGAGGTGGTAGTGGCTCATGAGGGGCTCATATGCTTTTCACAGACTGGGTGCGAGGGTTTATTTGCTTCAGATCTAGCTTAATAGTCAGTCTTTGCGGTAATCAGAGAGCATGGAAATAGTTGTACAAAGCAAACTAATAGGCCACAAACCTATCTTTCATATTCAAAGAAACATTTGTACATCTCCTCTTTCCCTTTACCTTGTCTTTTGGTGTGTATTGCCTAACAGTAACATCTCTCTGCTATTTATTTATTTATCTGCATGATTGGATGTATGTCTTGCAGGGGTCCATATTGTCCAGCTCAAGGCAAAAGACAGGAAAACATGAGGTTGTAGTTAAAATATAATTTGTAAGTCACCCACAGAGTGGCAAAGGGTCCAACATGAAGTTCCTCTGTTCTGTCCTTGTCCTTCATTCCTAAATGGAGAAAAGCTTTTAAATCAAGCAAACCCATTTTGCATCCACAGTAACTGGAAGCAAATTATATTATCTGTTTCCCAAAGAAGAAAACATGTTTCCAAGAGAACCATAATGCACAGGCCCATGCATTGGTCTAGCTCCCAAATTAGTTTGGTATTGAGGACTTTGGCGATGGGTGAGTGACTGCTGGCACTGGCTGTGCCTGATAGGAGTTGCATCCTTCTGTCTCAGCCTATCAACCCATAAAAGTGGTGCTTGATCAGCCACTGCCTCTGTGGCAGTGACCCAGGACCACTCTTCAAGGGCAGAATATGAGGGCTTAGCCCCAGCCTCTGAGGGACTTCCACATTACCAGTCCCATCTGCCTGTTGTCATTGCAGTGAAAAGAAACATGTTCCAGTAGTTAAAAAGATACATTCTTAGAGCATTCACATCTGCATTTTTCATTCCACATTGCACTGCCAAAATGTGCAGAGCCAGCCCTATCTGTTGGAAATGGGTGTTAAAGACTTAGGAAAGCACGTAATTTTCTGAAGCCATAGACCTGAGAGCCAGTAGACCAAAGCCTGCGGGATGAGAACCACTTCAGGGCACATGTACTAACTTATTCAGGAATGAGAAAGCTGCTTGATCCTGTTGTTTTTTGGTTTGCACTGACTAAACATTCCAGACTGATACACATCACACACAAAAGCCCATTTCTGGCTTTGGGGACCAGGGACTGCATTGTGTTTTGTTTGGTCCTAGACTTGGAAACAAAAGACTTCAATTAGGGATACTACTCATTTTCTGAGCAGCAGCAAAAACAACCTGCACTCTAAAAACAGGGCATTCGGGTGTATTCCACTTCTTCAGGAGGAGTGTGGGTAACTCAGTCTTGTGCTGCAATACACCCAGTTGTGCCAGCACCAGAGTTTGCTGGGCTGCTCCGTCAGCCAAGGTAGGGGACTGGTATGGCTGAAATCCCTCTTGCTCCATTTTCTGTCGGAGCACGCAGGCTTAGAGCTGAGCCTCTCCCTTTCTGGAGGGCTTCAATGAAAAGACAATTCATTCACTGGCTGCTGGCCCTCAGCCCTGGATTTGGTCATCCATTTGGGCCAAACTCCCCCTCTTGGGCATGGCCTAACGTGGTCCCACAATGCCTTCAGTGGCAACCCTGCCCACTGAGCTGAGAGCACAATTTAGCTGTTAAAGCTGACACAAATCCTGATGCAAAGTCTTGCCTTTGTTCTTTGTTATCTCAGAAAGAATTTCAGCCTCCCTTGCAGCTGTTATTTTTATCCAACAATAACAACACTTTTGTGGTCTTTACAAAAAATTAGTATCTGCCAAAAAATTCTGCTTAAAATAGCACTCTACAGCATTTAAAGTGTCATTTCTCTTGCATTACCACTTTTAGGCATCATGCATAACTCCATGGGTTGCCTTTTTATGCGTCGATTCAGGTAGTTGCAGTTCTCATTGCAGGGATGAAAATAACACATGTATTTTTAAAAAATACCCTCCAACTTCCAGTGTCCCCAATGG
This sequence comes from Gallinago jamesoni, assembly GCA_025769975.1. Classification (NCBI taxonomy): domain Eukaryota; kingdom Metazoa; phylum Chordata; class Aves; order Charadriiformes; family Scolopacidae; genus Gallinago; species Gallinago jamesoni. The sequence goes on along the minus strand of JAOQGH010000019.1, from coordinate 21,413,909 downwards.
CACAGGACCAGGCTCTCATTCCTTTTCTGGTATTGAAGAGTATTTTACTATGCAAGTTTTCCTATTGAATCAGTGAAACCACCTGGGAATAATGAGGATACTGACATTTAACCCTTCATTTCAGCAGTGCCTCTGTAACTGTAGCAATGTACCAAGCCCAATGCATTGCATAGGATAATGCCAACAAACAACCTAAACAAACTAGCAAGCAAACAATAACTCCTCCCACATGATTAACTTCCTGCTTTTACATTTAAATGGGCAACAAACCATTAATGAATTATTGGATTAGTATTTTAACAGATAGAAAATCCTTTATGTCCCTATTTTATATAAAGATTTAATTATACAATTAATTATTAAATATTATTATGCAGAAAATTGAAGTCTCTTTATACTCTCTGCTCTTCCAAGATGCTTAAAACGTTCTTAAGATTTGGGGAAAATGGGTCAAGAATCAGGCCAATTTGAAGTTTAAAATGAGGTATTACCATTTTCTGGAGATTGTAAACACACACACATTTCAGCTCGTGATTATATAAAATGTCTTGTTCTAGGGCATCACCGTGATCCAGATGTATTATCCTTGCCTCATTAAAGTGACATATTTGGTTGCTGGTCATCTGTGCAGGTGACAAGAAGGGCTGGAAAACCAGCAATCTATTTGACTATGTAGCTACTAGAAACGCTCTGCAGGCTGCGTGGGGGGCTCTGAACTCCTCGCTGCTCCCACCCGCAGGACCTCAGTGCAGCAGCACCGCACAGGAACCCAGGGTGAGGGCCAGGGCAACTAAGCAACAAGAGCAGGGGGAGACAAGTTGTGTGCAGAGAAAGGAGAGCACATGGACATTCTCACAGACGTTGCTGGCTTGGAAAAAAAGAACCCAGTCATTGCATGTATGCCTGAATTTGACAAGGAGTGCCCCAAAGCTTTTTTTCATTCATAATGACAGGCCGCAGATTTTGAAGGAAATTTTACTCTCAACTAAAAATTCTCTGCATGTAATGTAGGTCTGTTGGAAACATATGATCAGTTTTTTAAGTTTCAAGAGGGCTTTGGGACTATTACAAAGCTCTTCTTCAAGTGCAAGTCATGTTCCTTGCCCATCTTATCGAAGGCAGCAAAACTGCCTACTACATATTCTTCAGCCAGTGGACTTTTGCTTAAGGCAAGTAGTGTGATGTACAAGAGGAGCATGGGAGTCCTTTGCCATGTCCTGTAGGTGTGCTTTTTATTCTAGGATGTTGCAGGGAATGAAAAGATATTAATTTTAGTTTTGATGGTCAGCGTGACCATTTGGGTTTTTTCTCTCATGGTACATAGGCTTATGCTAAGGGAGCATGACATTTTCCACTACAAAAGTACGGACAAAAACAGAAACACTTTTGTAAAAATACTTTATGAAGACCATAGAAACACAAAGCTATAATTGTCACAGGGAGCTAAAAGAGAGTGATACAATATCTTGACATTTATAAAAAGACCACTTCATGGGTGCACTTTGTTTTCTGGGCTTCTAAAGCTGCCCTGCCTCTTCCCTTTCTGTCACCTGGACTGTAACCTATTCAAGTCAAGAAGAATATGTATTATGATTCAGGATGAACTCTATTCATAGTAATTAACAATAGAACAGAAAGGTCCTGTTGAAGCGGGACATGTCCTCACTAGGATGTCTCTTTAGCAGGAACTGTACGTTTCTTTTTAGGACAACCATTGTACAGAGAAAGATGAGACTTGAGAGCAAGCCTGGCATCTGGCACTAACTCTCCACTGCATGCAGCCTGGCAAAGCTGCATTTATTACATGGGTCAGGAAAGGAGGTGCAAAAGGGGAGGCTGTATATTAATAATCGAAGTTCCAATTCAACTCACTTGGCTACATAAAAACCAGCATCCTATCCAAACTAGTCACCTGGACTCTTCCTGTTGTCAATTATGAGAGACTCCAGAGGGTGATTTATCCTTCCTCTTATGGGTGCATGCCCTAGGATAACACCACTTCTGAAAATGGATAGAGACAGGTTACAGTCTTAACATCTTGTCTCTTCCAGAGATTTTAGCAATTCCCAGTTAAAAATGGAAGCACTGCCACAGCAGTCAAAGCATCTGTGAGAATGCTGATAGAAAACAACATTTTTGGCTACTAGTCATGTGAACCTGCTTTGGGGTGTTGTAGGTAACATGATAATGCAAATGCCAGTGGTTCCATAGCCTGATCTATATCCACATTCCCTCTGTGACTAGCCAACAGGGAGCTGTGCTGGCAGTAGGAACAGCAAGCTATTTTTGCCACACAGCATGAAAGGGCAGGATGACAACTCTCCAGCTAGCTCCAGCTAGGTACAGAAATTAACATTCTCCATTAACGGAGCGGATGGCAACACAACAGACACAGCAAATTTGCCAAAGTATTCATTATAGTGGATTACTGTGGTGTGGATTGCACGGCTGCATAATGACCCCTTTGTTAGGTGTAAACTGCACATCCCTACATGAGAGGGTCTATCAAATGTTTCATCACTTTAAATTTTCATCTAATGATGGGATTGCAGTACAGATATAAATATTGCCTTTTGTTTCCAAAAAAGCATCCAACTCTTAACAGAGGGGGGGTGTTGTCTTCTTGCTATCAGTATGTAGAAGAGGCACTGCAAGGGAATTCCTATGGAGGTTCTTTTTGCATGCACCAGGCATATCTTCTTCTTAGATGTATCTATTAACCTGTTTTTGCTCCACTGAAGTCAGTGAAATAATTCCAGCTTTTCACTGATGCAGAGGAGATCAGAATCTGCTGGCTGTGACATTAGCCTTCAGATTGCCCGTTCAAGCAAGTCCCACATCGTTAAGTAGAGTTTTTTTATACAGAAAAAACTACACTGCAGAGAGGGTAGGTGACTTTGCAGTTAAAGCTCCAGCAGTAGTTTAAGGCCTCTTTGTGCTACTGTTTAAGAGATTTAAGGGATAAACAGCTGTATTAAGCCTGTAGCTCTGGGTGACTTGGACGGGGAAACTCAGGAGCCCAAGTGCTGGCTTTACTGTCCCTTTTTGTATTCAGTGTGTGGACACACAGGGAGCGATCCCCGGGCAGAGCAGAGACGCTTCCACACCGTAACCATACACAGAACTCAGAGCTGCCCTACATGAAGTGCACAGTTAGTGTCTGGACTACAAAATCCTCTCCAGAGAACGTAATTTTATTCTGCTGTGTAACCTAAATCTGCAATATAAATGCAAAGGGAACAGTTTAGTGTAAATGTGTCTTTACATATGCATATATCTGGGTATGGCTCAGTTTTAATACAACATTGATGTAATCACCAATAAGAAACAAAAACTGGCATCTATCTGGTGACCCCGTAACTTCAGTGATGCTATAATCGGAACAAGAGAGGTTATTTGGAGAGCTTCAAAGAATCTTTCCCATTCCAGAAACAGATTTCTTGCTGATATCTTGGTTCCTCCTCTGAATAATAATGCCGAAGCTTTATTAGTTAATCAATAAGACATGATACAGGGTATGGTTATCATAAGATAATCACACCCTGGAGCATTTTGAGGCATGAGCCTTATGCCTCTAATCAGATTGGAGTGAGATTATCTTTTGATAACCACACCCTTGGGGATTGGCTCATTTCTATTATGAGAAAATTTTATGGTTGGGGAAAATGTGTATTTCTGCTGTAGAAAAATGAAAATGGTAGTTTAGAATTAGCAGCCATTTCTCCTAAGATGAAAAATCAGATTTCCTTTTGGACTGCTCTGGGGGAATTCCTTCCTATCCATGCTATTTTAAGGCAAAAATAATTTCTAAACAGGTAACATGCTTGGCAGTCAGTTTTAACCTACCATATATATCAATATAGATACAAATACACATATATGTATACACACATGCACCACAGAGGTCTGCAGGACAAAAAATATCCACTGCAAAGTTTGCTGTAGAGATGAAAAACAAAGAAAAGCATAGCCTTGTTTTCTTTAACAACAACAAAAAATAATCTGGCTAATTAGGTATTGTTTCTGTTGTTTCTGATGTCATATATGCTGCACATCAGATCTCTGTTTATATGCATTAGAAGCCTATCTGCAGTTAGTTTTTGTCTACTATTTACTAACAGGAAATTGCAATGTTAATAGAAATTTCATTTAAAGGGAAAAAAAAAAAAGAAGAAGAAAATAACACATTGCACTGGACCAGGAAATAACTTTTTCAAACTATAGTGATTAGAATTAACAATCACACTTGGATGTGTACGTTGAAAATGTACATATACATTCTGGTTTTATGAAAAAATTCATTCTTGACACTTCTAGATATTTTGGAAGTATTTTTTATGGATGTTTAAAAGAAGCATTATCGAAAATAAGAGATCTCAAATTTGCAAATAAAGGCAATTGCAAAAAGTAATTTTCAGATGTCTATGAACAAATATTTGCATGAAATGTGTTCATTTCATGTGAAAAATTCTTTATGGAGCTCAGGAGGAAAAGGAAACTGTATAATTTCTGGAAGCCAGGTCAGGTTTGCAGAGCTGTGGTTTGTTTATGCAGGGAGAAGACATGCAAGGTCAAAGCTCCATTGGAGTCGAAACTGGTCAGTGTTGTGTCAGGCAAGAGGAAGGGCTTTTTAAAGTACGTTAATAGCAAGAGGAGATCTAAGGAATACTTCTATAATAATGATAGACCTTGGGCTGCCCTGTCCCCTGAATCAGAGGACCATGAGTGTGAGAACAGTGACTTCCCTTTTGTGGACCTTGAAGTTGTAAGGAATCAGCTGTACCAGCTGAATGTTCACAAGTCCGGAAGGCCCAACAGGATTCACCCCACAGTTCTGAAGGAGCTAGCAGATGTTACGGCGGACAACTCTCTATCATTTACCAAAAATCTTTGGAATCTGAGGAAGTCCCTGCTGACTGGAAGCTAGTTAATGTTCCTCCAATCTACAAAAAGGAGGTGAAGACGCAGAGAGACCTGTCAGTCTAACCTCAGTTCCTAGAAAAATTATGGAGAAGGTGATGCTGGGTACTATTAAGAGACATCTAAAGAACAATGCAATCATCAGGCAGAATCGATGTGGCTTCACAAAGGGAAAGTCACATTTAGTTTGATATCCTTCTATGAGAAGGTCACCTGCCTAGTGGATGAACAGGAAGCAGTGGTTGTGGTTTTTTTGGATTTAGTAAGGTTTTTGCTACTGTCCTTCACAGCATCCTTGTGGAAAAGTTGTCCAACTGTGGGATGAGCAGATTCATGGTGCAATGAGTGAAGAACCAGCTGTATAGCAGGCTCAAAGGGTTGTAGTGAAGGGGGCTACATCTGGCTGGCCATGGGTCACCATGGGCTCAATTCTGGGTCCAATGTTGTTCAATATAATTATCAATAATCCCGAGGCAGGAGTTGAATGTACCATTAGTAAGTTTGCTGATGATACCAAACTGGAAGGTGCTGTTGACTCTCTTGATGAACAAGAGGCCTTGTAGAGGGATCTAGGTAGACTGAAGCATGGGGCAACCATCAATGCCATGGTATTTAACAAGAACAAATGCTGGGTTGCAGGAATGCCAGACAGAATTATAAATTGGGAATGGTTCAAAGCTGCACCAGGGAGGTTTAGACTAGACATCAGGAAGCATTTCCAAGAGGATCATCAAACCCAGGAACAGATTTTCTGGAGAGGTGAACGATGCCCTAAGCCTGTCAGTGTTTAAGAGGCATTTGGACGATGCCCTAAATGACATTGTCCAGCCCTGAATTGGTCAGGCATTTGGACTAGATGATCTTTGTAGGTCCCTTCCAACTGAAATAGTTTATTATATTGTATTGTATTGTGTTCTATTCTATTCTATTCTATTCTATTCTATTCTATTCTATTCTATTCTATTCTATTCTATTCTTTTTGATTCTGATTTTCCTTCCTGTATATTTCGGTAAATGCAATGCTACTGAAATTGGTGGAATGTGTGGAAACCCACAAATGCAGGATTTTAAGTCCAATGAAGTATAAGCAGCAGGATCAGGCTTAACATACTAGATGCTTAAAAAAACACCTCTCAAACTTCATGAAAAAGACTCGTAAGATCCAATTGGTCAGAACACTCTTTTTTTCTGTCTTACAGCACTGAGATGTGAGCCTGTGTGTGATTTCTGTTCTATTTCATGGTTAGTGACACTCACACCAGTAGAAAGAAATGTGCTGCAGAATTTGTAATAGCTCAGAATGTTCTGTGCCATTGCCCTGAATATACACACAAGTACAGTAAAGATCAAAAGGTGTCATTGCCTTAATATTTAAACAATGCAGTGTGTGTGCATGTGGCTGGAGCATGTGTTAACAGTATAACTGTTACTAGTCTTACATGTTGTCCTTAAGGGCCCAAACTACGTACTTTAGTCATGCAGTTGAGTCTTCCAGCTATAATTTCTACATCTTTCAGGGCCAATTTACAAAAGTAATCCCCAAAAGCAAGCAAGCTTACTTTTCTTTACAGGCATGTTATTGCAACAGTGTCCAGTGGGGGGGTTATATCTGAAGCACATCAGATGAAGCATGTCACAAGACATCATTCCTTCTGTCCCAAACTCCCAAGGACTTTGATTAAGTTCAGCATGTGTTAAGTGAACCTCTATTTATATGGTGATTAAAAACCCCCTATTTGTTAGCTTGCGTCAGCTGCTGTTTATTGTATAAAGAAATAGTTTTAGTTTTTAATTGGTAGATCTTTGTAAGTGCAGCACAGCTGGAAGATGACAGTTCTAAAATAGAAAATTAGGTACATATGTCCATGGTGATCTTTCAAAAATGACCATTAGCTAACGATAGACCGTCCCAAAATCCAACAAAGTCTGTGAGAATCTTTCCATTGCTTCCAAGGAGAGAACTAATACCTGACAAATTAGGTATTACACTGAGGAGGTACAGCAGAAATTCAACTCATCCCGAGAAAATGCCAATATGCATGCTGTTACACAGCGAGAGTTGTGACAGACCTGCTAGGATGCTTCCCACAGCTTTATGGCTTACAGCAGTGACCAGCCTCTGCATGATCACCTTGCACAGCTCTCCATGGGCTGTTCATGGCCCAGGCTCTGGAGACCACTCTGCCTTCTCCACTTCAGCTTCTACTAATCCCTGAAGCAGAAAATGATTAAGACTCAGCCTACGGTAGCTCTGTCTTGGCCGTATTTTTGAATTGCAGTTACGCTGGCTGCTGGTGTTGTAAATGGACAAACATCCATGTTGCTAATGGAGGCAAAATCTGGGCCATATGTTGTCCAATTAGCTAAATAAACTTGGATTTAAAAAAGCAAAGATGGCAAGGGGATCATCTTTGACATGAATGGTAAAACTGCATTTGGCATTCAATAGCTCTGGGCCTTTTTTTTTCTTTTTATTATTAATATAACATGAATCTTTAGTTATTAGAGTGTTTATTTGTCATTTCTTGTAACTATTAACACCAGAAAAAATGAAATGGTATTTGTTTGCCATCTTTGTTTTGGCAAATATGGCAACAACCTTTTTAAAGGGCAATGATATAAACAGATCCTGCTTTACTCATTTTGGTATCTTAGACATAATTTGGGGATTAATAATTATTTATTAGCTTGTGTTCCATTTACTGATTGTCTGGCTTTGTACTAGCAGAGCAAGCACACTGAATAGAGCCACATTAGCATAGAACTTTTTTTTTACAAAACACTGATTGATTTGAAAGGAAAACGGAAATTAAAAGGTCATTTCATGCAGCAAAAGAGTCTCAGAAATATTCCCCCAAACAATTTACTCGCATCTCCTTAATACCAAAGATACTCCGACACAACAGCTATATTTTCTAATTCATTTTCTAATTCATATCTAATTCAATCTAATTCATTTTCTAATTCATTCACAGCTATCATTTAAACTTGATAGGTGTGCAATACAGATATCAGAAATGTATATTAATACAACGTAGAGGAATTAGTCTGTCACTGGTAACAATAAGCACACTTTGGCCAGGTGCCATTAAAAGAATTTTCAGAAACTTCGATTTATCAAATGACACTGTGAACATTTCAAGTGACAGTAAAACTGATTTACAATGCATAGATGAATCTCTAGGGCAATAGCAACATTGTTTCTCTGCAAAATAG
>JAOQGH010000019.1:21389933-21405673 GCA_025769975.1 Gallinago jamesoni | reverse complement strand
GTTTCTCTGCAAAATAGTGTACCTCCAAGAGAAAATCACAACGGGGGGGGGGGAACAACTAAACGTAACGTAAGTTCTATAAGAAAAACAGTAATGCTCAGAGGCACTATGAAGGTTTAACTACCGAAAATTTTACATTATCTGCATAGGAAATGTATGCCAAAGCATGCTTGTTCCAAATTCTTGTCATTATTAGACTTTGCATGTAGCAGTTAAATGCGGGTGAGAGAGAAATAAAACATATTTTTGTAAACACTGCAGTGCATTTATCAGAGTAGTCATTTTCTAAACCAGCAGGTTGGCCATTCAGATGTGATATTTTTCATTGGAATACTACACTGGAATGTCCCCTAAAATAATTTCTGTCTATTGGATAAATGGTACATAGAGTAAATGTTGGCATGAGACCTAAAAGAACAGTAACATCTCTATCTAGCTTCCATCGATATCCAGAACCACTAAGGTATGGGAAAAAATAAGGAAAAAGTACAAGCTTAAGTGGTGACACTATAATTTTGTCCTTGGTTCTCTCTCTGAATTACATGGTGTCAGCTTATACTGATGTTTCATACTTCTGCTTATGTGAAAACTTCAGTATTATGTACCTGTCTCTCTTCAGTATTAAACACTAGTCAATTTTTTGACTAACAGCTATTTGCAGTGTGAAAGCAGATGCAGATCCCTCTTTCCTGTTGCACTCTTAGTAAACATCAAACAATCATGTTACTTGTCTTGACAACATGTCTTCAGAGTGTAGTTTTTTCAATGTGATTTTGCACTTGTATGTAATTTCCCCCTTCAGGAAAGAATATTCCTTCAATTTAATTTCAGGATGTGACTACTTTTTTTTTTTTTGTCCTATTTCTTATAAACTATGTTTAGTGGTATTGTTTTGGTGGCATAGTAATGACCATTCACCCAGCTTAAAGGATAAAAACGTGTTGTGGTTTCGGCCAAATCTACCAAAACCAGACCAGATGGCCCTTCCCTGCTTCCCCCCCCAAAAGAGAGGAGAGGAAGAGATAAGGAGATTTAAAAGTTTAGAATTAACTAAACTACTTTAATGAAGAATTAATATTGACATAAAAAAGAAGAAAATAATGAAATAGATATAATATATACAAAACCGTATCAAGCTCCCAGGATGACAGTCCCGTCACTGTCAGGCACTGGAGAATTCCCAGACTGGACCCAGTGATGGATGGGAACTGCATTCCAGCTCTGGAGTCAGGAACACACGGATCGGGATCAAAGGCAGACGAACAGATAGGGTCCTCTTCTGACATCGGCCATCGCAGGAAGAGCGTTGACCCTTTGATCCCTCATCTTTTATACTGAGCATGGAGCAGGTGGGATGGAATACCCCAGTTGGTCAGGTTTGGGTCACCTGTCCTGTGTGTTCCTTCCCACAGGTGGGACCCCTCTACAATTTTCCGTTTCCAACCCTCTAAGGGGCAAATATTGGTCTTACCATTCTGAGAAGGAGCAGTTTTCTCCACAATATGCCATTAATTTCAGAGAGTTAGAAGAGGCATAGCTAAAATGTAAAATTACAGAACACAAAATTGGTTCAGTTTTACTTCAAACTGGGACAAAAAGCAATGTATTTTACCAGTTGTATTAACATGAGAAATAATTTAGATCTTGCTTACTAAAACCCAACCAACCAAAAAAACCCTCAAGCTATATTGCCATGAATCCAGAGTAACATTGGGAGCAAGGTACAGAATTCACAATAACATGGAACTCAATTGTGGATAAAGAAAGCCTTCTGAATGCTACAGTGGCCAGTGTTTATCTCCGCTGGTGAAATGAAATATGCCCTGATGTTTCTTTTGGCTGTCTTTGAACTGATGCACTTGAAAAGAGTTTCTGCCACTGTTTGACTCATTAAGGGCAGGAAGGGACCTCCTGAGATCAACTAATCCATGCCCCCTGCTCAAGCGGGGTCTGCTACAGCAGGTTGCCCAGGACCATGTCAAGTGGAGTTTTGAGTATCTTCACAGATGGAAACTCCACAACCATTCTGGGCAAAACCTGTTCCAGTGTTTGACAGTAAAAAAAAGTGTTTTCTTGTTCAGATGTTTAAAATTTCATGTGATTCAATTTGTGCACACTGCCTCTTGTTCTGTCACTGAGCATCACTGAGAAAAGTCGGCTCCCTCTTTGTCATTTCCTCCCATCAGGTATTTAAGCCTGTTGGTAAGATTTGCCTTGATCCCCTCTGTTCACAGGGACAGAGAAAGCCATGTAAAATATCAAGGATCCGCTCCTATAGAAAAGTACTGTGTGATGTCTAACTGCCACCTGCAAAACTGTCTCATAAGCTAAGTGAAGTGTCTCTAACAATTCACTGATACGTCAGAAATACCGCTTTCTTTATAGCTGCACTGTACTACCAGCACTTCCCCAGGTTTTCTGATGCAGAGGGGAAAGCCCTGACAACTTAGCTTTGAATCGTGCATGCCATGAGAACAGATGGGCTTCCACAAATAAGGTTTCCATCCTTTCACCAGCACACATCTATATGAAAGGATTATTTGGCCATTTTTTTCTGGGACTGGCTAACCTGAATGCAAAGCCTACTGCTGCAGCTTTCAGAAAGCACTTTATTTCTCAATTTCAAAAGCATTTTCAGAGCTCGGGGTTCTACTAAGAGCTACTGAAAGGGCTGTATGTAAAGATAAGAAAATTGCCTGTCTCAGCATCCAGTCAGAAGCCATCCTGTATAGCTGGTCAACAAGTGACAGTGGCTTCTGATGCAGAGATACAAGTGTATTAGGAATTCTTTCATTTCATAGGTAGTGGTTGCTACATAAGGGAGAGCATTTGTCAGCTCCTGCAGGAGGTATTTCTTTCTATTGATACAAAAAACTGGTACTAGAGAGAAAATTCTGAGCCAAATGGATTTAAAGGGATTTAAAATACAAAATCATTAAGATTGAGAAGAGAATACAATACAATTCCAAAGGCTAAATATTAACAAAGTCAAACTCAAATAGTCAGTTCTGCTCTTTGGCATCTGTGTCCCACACACTCCATAGCATACTGTTAGCACACATCTGGTTGTCTACTGAAGAGAAAGCTCCAGGGAGACTGGAAGGGAGCCTACAGGAGAGCTGGGGACGAGGTCTTTATCAGGGAGTGGAGCAATAGAACAAGAGTTAATGGTTTTAAACGGAAAGAGGGGAGATTTAGATTAGATACTAGAAAGAAATTATTTACTGTGAGGGTGGTAAGACACTGGAAGAGCTTGTCCAGAGAAGCTGTGGATGCCGCATCCCTGCAAATGTCCAAGGCCAGGCTGGATGGGGCTTTGAGCAACCTGGTCTGGTGGGAGGTGTCCCTGCCCATGGCAGGGGGATTGGAACTCGATGATCTTTAAGGTCCTTTCCAACACTAACCATTCTGTGATCTTATGAAAATTTAGTATTGAAGTATTTTGTTTGTCGTTTGGTTGGTTTTTGTTAGATCCTTCCTATGCAGGGGGGAAAGTCAGAGGAATCACATTTCCCCAAAAGGAGTAGTGTGACTAGAATGCAGAGTGGTGGCCAGTCTTGTCCCCCAGAGAGGAGGTGATGACCAGTAAACTTTTCTCACCTTGCTACTTTATTTTCATCTAGATTTTTCTTCAAGTTTAAGTGCTCCCCAGCCCCATCACCCACCCACCCACTCACCCACTGTCACGGGATTTTTGCAAACACTCATCATGAAGACATTACTAAGTCACCCTTTAGGATAAACTCCTGAATGAGAGAAAAACAGGTTGCTAATACTGAATTTTGCTCGAAATCCTTTCCAGTAGCTCTCTCCAGTGCACGAAACCTCCACCCACTGCAGCAGCTCATGGCGAAGCAGCACTGACTGTCATCGGCAGGCTCTCAGATAGCCGATGGCAGACATCCAGCACCTTACTGTAAACTCTACACACACACAACTTGTTAACAACTTAATGGTTTTGGTCTCGGGGGGGGTGGGAGGGTGCGGGTGGGGTGGAGATTATCACACGTTAATCGTTGCCCCAAGACCAGTAAAATCACACAACATATATTATAATCATTCATTTTAAACCAACAGAATAAAGAGTGGAATGCCCTAGTGAAATGGACACACAGAAAGAAATGCAAGGGAAGGAAGGTATGATGGCTCTCCTCTTCTGGCATTTGTCGGTAGTTCTGGTGTTTGCCATTGCCAGGGCTGGTGTGATTGTCTAGGAATCCACAACAACATTTGCCATTCTTTGCTCATTGTTACAGTGTACTGTGTATTTTCCACCCAATTAAAAATAAAACAAAAAACAAAACCACAGTAAAACTAGGAGGGAATTACAACTCTCCTGGAATAAAAATGGGCTGCTAGCTCAGCTGTCATCGGCAAAACTGATTTCATCCCCATTTGCAGCTTTTTCTGCAACGTTTAGGTCAGGCACTTTCACAGAAAAGAACTATTTCTTGGTTGCAGGAGTCAAGGCACCCCAGAGCTCTGAACGTGCTAGGTTTGGTGCACAAAACCATGAAAAGTATGAAACTCCTGTCACTTATGACTGAGAAAAGGATCTGAATTCACTGGCTTCAGCTACAGAAGACACAGGAGTACCAAATTTTATTTCACTTTCAAAAAATATGTTTTTCTATAGGTATAATTTAATCACACATACTTTGTCTCTGAAACCTCATTTAAAAACAAATCCTTATCCTCAAAGCTATTTTTAGATCACCTAACAAAGGCTTATTTTCATATTAGTAAAAGTATGGCACTCTAGTATGTGAAACGTCACTCCAAAAACTTTCCACCTGAGGCTGGTTATTCATGTACTCCAGTTGACAATGAAGCACTTATTTTTAATGAAATCATGTAACGTCATACTTTATAACTGAGAATTTGTAGGGAAGCAAATACTGCCTGCTAAAAATTTCTTTCCACTCTTCTCTTTGAAGTGCTAAAGGTTGAAATGCTGGGAATAAATTGTGTCCCATTTGGGTGGTACTCAGAGTTTACCCCTCAGTGGACAGCCTAAACTTACTGACATTTTTATTTTTCTGCAATGTCCATGGGAACTAAAATCAGAAATGGTAAAAGAATCCAATTTGAGACTAATATAAAGCAGCAAAGCCCTACAGTAGCCAAACAGGCTGTTGAAGTCATTGGGAGAACTAAAGCACCCAGACTTACAGAGACAAGATTTGCTGAAACAAGGCTTTGAGTAGAAGGGTTTGAGCCAGAGACTACCCTGGATTCTGTTCCCATCTCTTCTGCCTGCTACCTCTTGCAGCTTTAGTCAGATCTAGCAATGGATTTGAGCAATCAGAATCAGATTTAGGCATCCTTGAGGTGTCCCTATCTGCAATGCCACCCTTCATCTACACAGTGGCCATTTTACAAATTAGGCTCACAGCCTTTGGCTCTTGGAGTCCCATAAGCACTACCTGATTTGTGACTGTTCCCACCAAACCAGACAAACACTACACAAGCACCGCACGACCTAGGAACCCCAAGAGTGAAATGTAAGCTCTGCAGAAAAATGCTCTCCAGGCCCATCCAACTGGAACTGATGGAGTAAGATCCTTCACAAAATGCAATTGTATTAATTATGCTTTTAAGACCCCATTCCTGGTGGCACAGTTAACTTGTCTATCTGACCTAATGCCTAGAGAACTTAACTGAAGTGGGAAATCCAAGTTCAGATCCTTCTTCAGCCACAGTGAAGTGAAGTCTGCAAATCTCCCTTCACAGAAGACAATCCAAGTGCCCAGAATACAGGCTATGAAGCCAATGTAAGCAAAGGAGTAAGATTTACTGGATAGCAGAAGATCAAACAAAGGGCATGATTCTGTAGTGCTCAGTGGCTCTCAGGCCTTCTTCTAGGGAAAGAGTCAGAATCAGCCTTGTGCTTCTCCTCCCACTACAACCTCCAGACACATTTTGGGGGAAGGAGTGAAGCAAACCTAAGCACAGTGTTCATTTTAAGGCCCACAATCCTCGCAATATTTAGACTGTGCAGGCATGTGTCTTTGTACACGTTATGCCTTTATCACCAAAGCAATCCTAAAGGGCTACTCTGTCAGAGACACTTCTAGCTGGCTAGCTAGTCAGCTTAATTCTGCCTTTTAGTTTCTGGGATATGCATGTCACATTCACAAACTCAGCTCTGCCTAATTTCATGCTAGAAGGTATACAAAACCCATACACAGCAAATCGATTATGCTGTAAAGGGGAATAAGAGTTTAAGGATTCCAGGGGAGTGATGGCAGTGGCAATATTAATGAGGGCTGCAGGTGCCTGTCCTGTTCTAGTAAAGCTCACAGACAATGTGCCAGCTCTAAGGATATTATGCTCCAACTTAGTGACACAGAACAGTACAGAAATGAAAAAAACAGTGATGTGTCTTTGCTGAGGACAACAAGAGGAGAGCTTCATGGAAAGAAGGAATTTTAAAGCGAAAAAGAAGAGTATGCTGGGCATACCAAGTAGGAACTGGAGGTAAGGAAGATGGACGTTACATCCTCCCCATATGTATGCTTCTGAGCCTAACTGCCGCTAAATAGAGTCAAGGGTGAAATTTCATGGAAGAATACAGGTACTTGGGAACACACAAAGGATAAAATCCTGGAGATTTAAGATAAGAAAATTATTGTGGTTTAATTAGATACTTCTGAAGGTCATATTTTTAACCATCACACTGTTAATAAAACACCAGGTGCAAATAATTTTAGGGACAGATTGAGTCACAAAGTATGTGGGAGATGGCAGGGTCTAGCATGAGCTCTGCTGGGCAGGGAGTGTGGCTGAGAGGCAGGAGGCAGCAGATGTACTTCAGGCTGTGCCACCGGCTTGTTTCCTAACTGAGTGAATCACAAAGATTCGAATATTCAAAAGCAGCTTCTAATTCCAGGTGCTTTGCCTTAGACACTGAGTCTGTCTTTTCAAAAGTGCTGGACACCTGCAGCTCTCTTTGTAGATGGGATATTCTCTTGATGAAGCCATAAATACCTGAAGCCAAGTTCTGAATAGCTAAGTGTGAGGTTTCACGTTATGGCCAAATCACTCGGCCAACTAGCTGCTGGCAGCGGAGCTGCCCTGCTCCCACCTGATGCTCCCATGAGCCACTTTTGCTTTTCTTGGGGTAGGTCTGACCTCACAGAGCCAGGGGCTAAAATGGCAGAAATACCTGCTTGTGGGGGCTTACATATTTTCTGGATTAGCTCCTTGAGTCATCCTCCTTTGTGGCCTCACAAGCACTGGAGGGATGCAGGAGAGCAAAAAGGCAGCAAGGAGGAATACGGACTCCCTCCCAGGCAGCCACATTTCGAGGCTAATTTTGAACCCCTATGTGTTATCCTCAACATTCATTTATTTCAGTTTCACCATTCGTAAGACAGAGATGGGGGTGGCTTATTTTAAGACTAACACTAATAAGAATAATAACGTGAAACCACAAAGACTAAGAGCAACTCCATATAAATGAAAATCTCAACTAAAATGCACCTGCCGCACAGCGCTTTTAACCAGGCCCCGCGTGTGGAAACCAGGCCTGCCATGTTCCTTTTCCCTCGGGCTGTGCTGCTGCTGCCACTCTGTGCCCAGGAACCGCACTCCTCAGCCAGCACCTCTTCTCCAGGCCTGGCAGGAGGTGCATCAGCTGGGAGGGAAGGGGTTGCAGTGGGAGAGCTGCTGGCCTGCCCGTGCTGCCCCACAGCAGCCAGCCTTTGAGAGGGATTTACTACCACCCCGGATACCCGATGAGTGAACTCCTGGCTACGCTGAAGGAGGTGGTGGGGTCTTTGCCGCTGGCATGTAGGGAAGCCACCATGTCTGACACTGTCTGTGCACGGTCGCAGCACACCGAGGCTCAGGACTTTCAGGCTCGCCCGTGAAATGTTATTCCCTGCTCCTGAGTCAACTAACTAACTAACTCAGGAGTTGCTGCAGTTATAGACCATCCAGTATTTCACCACGGCAGCCCCCACAGAGATAGGTATGTCAGTCAGCACGGCTGTGAGAACAGGAGGGTAGGTGTTAAACACAAATCCGTATTTAGAGCTAACAGGTGCTGGAAGACATGGTGGATTTTTTTTTTTTTTTTTTTTTTTTTGCCATACACTGCAGACTGAAAGACTATCTGGAGAAGAGCAAGCTCTTCTTATCAGAAGAAACTGCTGCCTTTATCAGAAACTAATTATTAAAAATCCACATGGACTTAGTGTTTACCTTCCACATGAGCAGGTAGCATTATTATGCAACTCAGTAATAATAGAAATAGCAACAATTCAGTTATATTAGTTTTGCTTCATAATACAACTATGTTATATGCAATTCTATTGACTGAAACGCAAACTATGACCAATAATTAAAAGGCATTGCTACGGGGTTATACTCCCATAACTTTCCTATAACCTGATAATGTAGACAAACTATTGGTCCTACTCCCAAACATACCAGTATACCTGAATTCATGCTTCATGTATAACTGATGGTGCATGGCTATTATTAAAGGTTAATATCTAAATGTTATTCCAAAGATTGATATGATGTGCAACCACATTAGGACCATCTAGCAGAAATCACAGAAATTATTTATGTACTAAGTACAGTTCGTTCAGTAGGAATGACCTTCAGCACCTGAAAGTGGCCTTCATCAGTCGCACATACCTAGAATTATTCCTCATCCAAAAGAAAGCTGAGAAATTAAGTGAATAAAGTAGTAGGACTGCAGGCACAGGAGAACCAACTTTCTATAGGAGAGAAAGCTGTACAAAAACAGGGCAGCTTGTGCTGTGAAGCATCAGCCTATAAATAGAAGTGCGATAAGTTATAAAATAAACATGGAAAAAAAAGAAAAAGAAATCTAACAGGTTGGTTTTTTTGTGTGCTCACTGTTGGATTCACAATTATATTTTTGTGCATGGAAAATACTGTATAAAGAGTATAAACAATCTCAGCAAGGTGTTTTTTTAGTGCTTCCTGTTCAATACGTCTTTTAAAAAAAGCTATAGAAAAAAGACATAATGCAATACCTCGCTTAAAAATAGGGTGAAAAATATCTTGCAACACTTCTGTTTGCAACTAGTTTGTTACAGCAATGAAATAGAAACGACTTAATACCCGGAATATACACACCTCTGTAGGAACTGGAATCATCCTTTTGGCTAAATTTTGAACACTAATTTTATAATTCTTTAGCCATTTACTCAGCACTTGGAAATGTCATTCTGAGGACAAAATAAACTATGCTCCACATTAGATGCACTAAGTAAACAGCTGTTCAAAGTAAATACTAACAGAACTTCATTTAATGCAGGAGTGAATGTCCATTTGCATTGTTTTCTTTTCATTTTCTTTAAAATGCTGAAGTACTACACTTATGAACACAGGAAGACATCTTTACCCATTAATATACCCAAGCTTAAACCAGACCAAGTCCCAAAGCAGAGGTCCACAGCACCAATTCATCCAGTGCACACTGAAATTAATAGAAGTCCTTCCACTGACTTCCAAGTGCACTAAATCACGTGGTTACTCACGTAACGTTAGTCACATGATTCTAAACTGCATAAGGATGGATAGTTTCTTCTTATAAATACATATGCTCATATTTTAATCACTGGAGTTCTTTTTACATATTTTTACTCATGCTCAACAGAAAATAGGGATTAGTTTTTCAAAGTAAACACTATTATGTCCAAAACTTGCTAAAATAGAAAAGTTTTTGCATTCACACGTAAAGATATGAGTTTTATCAGGTTCTCGTATGCTTACTTCTTAACCTTTTGCTTCCATGTCAAGTAAGAGAGCTAATTTTAGTCTAATGTTGGACAACAGAAAAATAAAAAAGCCAGTTTATTTTTCTTTCTTATGAATAGGTAAATACATGGCACAACAGAACAAAAATTGATCACAGTTTACAGCCGATGGTAAAAGCTATGCCATGCAATTCTAGTGTATCCATCCCTAGGGTACATCCACAATATTTTAGATATTTGTTCATGCAAAAGCCAAACAAATTGAAAATAAAAATAGTTATTTTTAAAGCCTAAAGGAAATGTATGATTTTTGTTATATAAGAATTATACACATTGAAACAAGAATTACTTATACCAGCACCTGCCTGGTATACCTCAAGGATACTCAGAGGCAAGCTGCTGACTTTCAAAAAGAAAAAGACTTAAGCACCTGCAGAAATACTCAAAAAGCCTAGAAGTGTTTAAGGCCAGGCTGGACGGAGCTCTGAGCAGCCTGTTCTAGTGGGAGGTGTCCCTGACCATGGCGGGGGGGTTGGAACTTGGTGATCCTTAAGGTCCCTTCCAACTCTAACCATCCTTTCTTCGTGTGGGGCACAGCAACTCCTATGCACAGGCTCTGGACCTATGTGTTTCCTTGGTTTTGGACACGAGACTGAGTGAGAAAGTACAAGATACGAGACTCTCAGAGAGATTCTCAAAAACGTAGCCAGCTTATCTATTAACTTGTGTCTTTTGAGGTCTGCAATGCTCACAGCTAACACAAAGAATTTCACAAATAGTGCACACGCACTTTCTGTGAAATAAATATGGAAAGAGTGAAGAGCAAGCCACAGCAAGATTGCCCTGTGCTTCCTAGTTTGTGGCTATGGGTCATTCAGCACTTTGGCAATTCTCTTCCGTGGGTCACAAGAGCACACACCCTCCCACCCCACGGCCTGTGAGGGGCCTGAACAGTGGGAGGGGGACACAGGAAGGAGTTGCGTTGCTAGGGAAAGAACAATAAGAAAAAACAATTTGACAGGCACCCTAATGTTCCTTTAGTTGGTGAATGTCTTTCCGTGTGCTTTGCTTCAGAGATATGCATGAGAGCACAAAATCCCACCTCCTCATCACATGACTCCAAGGAGATTCTGTTGCCAGGATGCTGCAGCATTCGGTACCTAATTTTATTGTTAGGTGGGACAGTACTGACTTGAGAGACCAGTCTGTTCTCCTTTATGTGATATGCAATAACTCAAATTCATATAGATGCTTATACACACGATGTTGCCATTAATAAAACTGTTTTAATTAGAAAATAACTAAGATGTTTATTTCCGGAGAACAATTTGTTCTTTCCTTATTGGTATTTTTTTTTTGTATAGAAAAACAGGTTAACCAAGTCAGCATACTAAAAATTGGTTCCCTAGCTTCTGCCATATGATCTCAATACAAACGCTTTTAATTTCTAGATGTAATTAAAAGATCCTCTTGTGTATTTATAAAGGTTCTCCTGGATGTTACTTACTGGTTTATAAATTGCTTTCAAAGCTGTTTAGGTGATACCAAGTGGTTCATGATACAATCCAATAAGCACAGTGTCATTCTGAAAAGTGCCAGGCAAAGAAAATATCAAAATCTATACTGAAACACAAAAGATAGAAACATAAAATTTTGTTCATTTCTGAAGGCAAGGAGAGAATCTTTTTTACTAAATGTTTATGTAGTGTGAAAAGCAACTCTAGTCTCGTCATGAAAACTATACAGTGCAAATTCATTTCAAGTCGGAGGAAAAATGTTTTCTGTACATCATTCTCTTTGATGTGAGGACTGCTATACTAGATTTTTAAGGTGTCCAGCTTGAAGACTATGTGAGACTGAAGTACCCACATGTGCTCCTGGAGTAACAAGGAAGATTTACTTAATTTTGGGTTGGAGGGCTGTTGTGGTACAGCATGAGAAGAAGGAGGAGAGGAGCAGCGCATACATTAGGAGTGACCAAAAATTTAAGTAGATGTTTATGAATGGCCTACTCACATGAAGTCCCATTAATATTTCTGCAGAAACAACTAGGCATTTCCAGGGTTTCAATTCATCTTATCTCAAACTGAAAGTCTGAGATGGGTCAGATAAATTTAATCCTTCAACTGGCACATCTTTCTAGCAGCCATAATGAGGTACTAGGGCTCAGTCATAGCAGGTAAGCAAGATGAATCCTTCCACCAATAGCTGTTAGAGACATGGCTGAATTAGAAGCAGAGAAGAAAAAGTCCAGTGCATGAAGCAGGGGAAGAAACATATGTAAAACCATCCAGGAATGAAATTTGATTCAGAATGGGAATGGGATGGGATGGGATGGGATGGGATGGGATGGGATGGGATGGGATGGGATGGGATGGGATAGAGAGCATTAGGGACAGAACAGTACCTGGAAGGGAGCCCATCCTTAGCTGGAGGGATACAGTGCCAGCAGCTCAAGAGAGAAGTCCATGTGGACAAAATGCTTAATGCTGTGCACAGTGTAAATGACTGAATGGAGCTGATCCCTCAGGGTACAGCTGTTTCCTGGCATAGCACCAACATGCAAGTGATTCTTCTTCATCCCGTATGCTGTACAAAAGAAGAAAAAGATGTTGTGGATTCCTGCTTGAGCAGACTTCTCTGAACCCCACAAATTGCTTTGAACAGCTGAAAATGCAGGTGGTAACTATTGTGATGCCTAGCACAGCCAATTCAAATGGGTACTTCTCAAATCTTGTCACTGGTTTACACGAAAGGCTTGGTGGGTGACACCACAACCTACGTCTATCCTAAGGATTAGCATTTGTTGGAGTCAAATCTTGTTGATGTGCCCTAAAGTCTAGAGATGGCCCATGGGCCACCATTTGAAAATCCTGCTTTACAGTACAATTGTTCTGTATTATTCTTGCTATCTAAGAGAATCATATCCTAGCTCATCCCCAAAAGGATGTGGTGTGATTCTGATGTCTGGCAGATGAGTTCTGTGACTGGGTAACTGATGGTGTAGTTTGACATTACAGCCAAATTTAACGGCCAGCTACTACCATTGCTCTTTCTTAATGCCCTGGCAGGTAGAAAAGTGTGTGTTGGAGGAACTTCTCTGATTTGAGGCAAGGGACGCAGTGGCACGTGCATGGGAGAATGCTAGCACATAGTTCCTACTCCTTCACCTGGGCTGGCACGTGCATATATAGCAGCCAAGCAGTCTAGAGAGCTAACTTGGCATTAAAATTAGTAGGTCATTTGACCACCATTTGTCAAATGACTGAGTAGCCATAGCAGCTCCAAATTTCTCACTGTCCAAGGCAAAATGGAGATTTGTTGCCTTTAATTCACTTTAGAAGTAGATACTGCAAACTGGAAAACCTGTTTACATAATATGAATGTCCACAAAGAGATTTATTCTGTAATGCTTACCTTATTTCACTTTACACAAAGTCACAAGCAGGAGAGTTCCAAGTATCTAGCTGTTTTGTTAGTAAAAATCTGGTCCAATCTAATATAGAAAAGGACATCTTTTAGCTTCCACAAAGCAATTTACAAATAAAAGTACTTTGACTTACTAGTAGTAGTGGTACGTTGTCTTTCATACAGAAAAATGTACAGCTAATAAAAAGAGGAAAAATAAAATCCTGTATACTTTCTTAAAATTGACCTAAAAACTCCCCTGTCCTAAATCATACTCGTCTCAATTCCTGCTTTATGCAAAGTGTTTTGCCCTGAACCCATGTAATAGTTTTAGGATACTTTTATGAAAAATGGAACTTCTAGGTTCTAGCTATGTCTGAGGAAAGGAGGAAAGGAAGAAATGTGATACTACAATTAAGTCCACAAAGAAGCCTGTATCGCCCATGGTCACTGCACACATCTGCAATATTGGACCAACGTACAGAACAAACACTTGGCTCTTACTACTGCATTTTGTGTCCTAGGAAGAATAAATCTCAGGCAAATAACAGAATATACCACCGTCTCTCTACAATGGACAGTTCACATTTTTCATTTAGAATTCTCCTCTTTAAATAGCTAAGCAACTGGATTCAATTAACTGTAATAAGCAAAAAACATTGTCATATTCTTTATGAAGATATAGTTATGTTTGAATAGGAAAATCTAGCTTTCAGAATTACAGCTTCTAACCACTGCTTAGACACAGGAACTACATATTCCTTATTTTCTTCTTTATACTTCTTGTACGTCATCACTACATATGGGTTAGATAGCTGTGGCCCAGAAGCAGAGCCCCAAATCTGACACTTTCCAAACTATTTGGGAATTCAGGAATAACAGAGTATTCCCCATGTGAGGCCCTAGGCTCTGGAATCTGATTCCCTCTGGTGTACTAGTTCCTGGATTTAGAAACATTCCAGGCATGCTACATAGTCCCTCTTATCTTGCAGGCGTTCAAAGAGGATGAGGCCTGAGAGATGGAAGGGCTGGAAATACCAAGAGCAATGTAGGTGGGGTTTCATAACATTGGTCCCTAGAGTGTCTTTATGTTTTGTGGGAGAAGATGTAAATTGG
The DNA here is from genome assembly GCA_025769975.1 of Gallinago jamesoni. NCBI lineage: Eukaryota > Metazoa > Chordata > Aves > Charadriiformes > Scolopacidae > Gallinago > Gallinago jamesoni. The sequence goes on along the minus strand of JAOQGH010000019.1, from coordinate 21,391,409 downwards.
AGCATTCAGAGTTGGAAAGTCTGATGAACTGAAGAATGTACTGAAACCTTGTAGGCTTTCAACATGCTAAATGCTGAAAGGTACTTAGAGCTGTGGGTCATTATACAAGTCTTTTGCTTGTTCCACAACAAAAACAGTATGAAGAAACCACGCAGTATAATTGAGTCCCAAATAACCGCACTTACTAACTAATACACAAACATGCAAGATATAGCTAGGGGCACACTTTTGCTCTGACTGGTTTCTAGCAGCTTCTATAAACACAGAGGGTGCTATTAAAAGGTTCACAAGTGATTTAAAGAGACACTAACGTATCCTTATACACTAAGAAATCAAATTGGTGCTGCAGAAATCAAATCAATAAATAAAAAGAAATGTAGACTGTAAAAAGAAAGCATTCCACTATGTTGTCCTTTATTTTTTTATGAGAAAAAGTAAAATGCAATGTTCGAAGGAATTCTGGTCAATAAGAAAAACATTCTTTAACACCACGAATCACAACTGAGAAAGATTTGTACAATAATGCTCAAGTAATACTGAAGTGGTCTGAAAACAAGTGGTCTGAGCTATATCTAGTTTCAGCAGCCTGTGAGGATATTTAATGTGTTGTATTTATGCTATAGTTTTTAACCAAACAAGTAATAAATAGTTATATACAAATGTCCCTTCAAACCAAAATCAAAACAACGGAAACCTTTAATATAATAATAACTACAAAGACAGACAATCCACTTTACAGCCCCTGTATATCACTCAGACAAAATACAAGGACATTAAAGCAGACATAAATGTAGATACACTTAGGCCCACTTTAAAGAAACTTTTGTGAAATTAAGAATTGCATTTATAGAATTAAGTTCCCTCTTATTTTACCACTTTCTGCACAGACATTAAATCTAATTCCTCGGGTGTTTACATAGCATAATCACAAGTGCCTTTAAAGATAGCAGTGATAGTCATTACTGTTAAGTGTTCCTCTATATTGAGTGATTGTACAATGAATATGTCCAAATATAGTACCACAGTACACTATTCTGTGTATTTACATACATATGTATGTGCACAATTACTTATGTATATATGTGTATTCTTGTATCTGCATTATATAGAACACTGCAGTTCACTTCTGACTGCATATCACATCTTGAAATCTGGTGATTTGGGATTATGTAATTCAATGCCCTATCAGGATGTAAAAGGGAAAATGGCAGAAGAAACATTTCTTAAAATAAGTCTGAAATTTCCTACCTTGTACATTGTTAAAATTAGAGCTTTCACAGTACATCAGAGCACACCATTATACAGTGTTCTCACTATAGACTTCCCCAGCTAGCAGACAAGCGAAGCCATGGGAGAGCACCTGGCTAAGTTACAGTCAAAAAAGTTTCTGTATTGAACTGAAAGGCTGAGAGAGCTGGGACTCTTTAGCCTGGAGAAGAGAAGGCTGAGGGGAGACCTTATCAATGCCTATAAGTA
>JAOQGH010000019.1:21375982-21389833 GCA_025769975.1 Gallinago jamesoni | reverse complement strand
AGCAGGGGAGTTGGACTAGATGATCTCTATGGTCCCTTCCAACTCTAAAAAAAAATTCAGTGAAATTCAGTGAAAAAAACATCAGTGAAATTCAGTGAACACCAAATATATGAGGGGTGCAACCAAGACCAAAGTGAACCTTCCTAGAAGAAAACACTTAAAGGTAGTAAACAAAGTGATGCACTGTAATGCAGAACGCAAATGTCTGAATCTCCTTTTCCATATTTACTGACCACATTAGTGAACTGGCCAAGATTTCAAAGAATTGAAGGATAAATAAGAAAAAAATTTTTTTAAGTGAGCATCAAATTGGTATCATTTAATGAAATCACTACTTTATTGCATTTGCATTTACTACATTGTGTTCAATACATTTTTTAATGCATTCTCAATTTAGGGTGAAAGATGCTAAACACAGTATAACAGTCAAACATGTAGCACAATGGGTAACATATGGTTTATTTATAATGCAGATTCTTTGTGGGGGGAATTTTGCACAACCTAGAACTGGTAGTCCCAGTTCTAGTCATAGTTCTGTTAAAAGTTGTTTTCAGGGAACTGAGTGGAATCAGGTCTGAAGAATCATGAGAAAACAGAATTGTTCGGGTGTGGCTTATCAGCACCTTACACGAAAGATGTATACAGTGTAAATGCAGAAGTTGTACTTGGAGGATATCCAAACATCACATTACTGATTTCTTTCCAAAGGGAAAATAGCCAGTAAGGCCCCAACTTCTACCACATGGCAGCAAAGTGAAGACATGTAACTTACACAGTTTTTTCCAGCTGTGATTTATGGGAGTGTTTGTAAATTAATACAGGCATGTACTGTGACGGAAGCAACAGACCTACCATTGTGGCAGCTCAGTCCTCGGTCACACTAAAGCTGTTTTATACTTCTCTGGCACTACCAGGATGTTAAAGAGAGCAAAGAATATCTGAGAATGTCTCCTCCCCAGTCAGGCAGTGCTAGCATTAAGGGATCTAATTTGAATCCCTGACACAGGGGATTGGGACACAACTCTTCTATGCTTTTTGAGGAAAGTATCGTGCAAGGAAGAAGTCCTCCTACTTGTTTTACCTGTCTTGGTTATGTGCATCTGTTTTAATTTATTAGCTCCCTGAGGCAGAGGTATTTTGTAAAGCACTTGCCCAACATGCAAATTCAGCATAGGCAATCATCTCTAAACAATTCAAACAGTCCTCTTCTCTGCCTTTAATTTGTTTTGTTTTGTTTTGTTTTTTTTCTGCAGGTTCTCCAGTGGTGTAAAATCAAGCAGCCGCTTCCAAAAAAGCCAAACAGTTCAGTACTTGCCTCTCCTAGAGTAATGTAAACAATGGTCCTGTGGGTATAAAATTTGCATCATGTTTCTCACTGGCGTTTCTGTGAGTTTGATTCTCCTTCCATTCAAGTCAATGGGAAATTCAATACCAACATCAGCAAGGCAGAGCTGATTCAGGAGTCATGAATATCTTTCATCTAACAAATGAGTCTTAGGGCTGTTCTTTCCACAGCTGGAGTGGGCAATGCAATTATCCAGGCAGTTTGTGGGAACCACCAGAACTCACATGTCTTTCTGTTCTCCATTCCAAAGTGGAGTGAGCAAAATTTCCAGTGGAAATGTTTGAGCCATTAAATAAACACAACAAGCATGGAGCAGTTAAACTTCAGGGCTGAGCATAAACATACTTGTTTGGTTCAAAATGTTTTAAGAATGAAAACAAGGGGCCTCACCTCTCCCTGCCTTGAAAAGGACTGTGACTAATGTGAAAAATGTTTTTGAATCAGAGCAGGAAAAGTGTGCCCTCTGTTTTTTGGAATATTTCCTTAGTATTTTTGATGAAGTGAAAGCTTTCTTTGGAGAAAGCACATTGCTCCAGTAATGTATGCCTGATGGGAGCCAGGAGGAAATGGCTTCCCTTTTCAGGAGCAAATTGGAGGAAAAAGCATAAAATTCAAGGAGAGAAATGAAGAAAAACTTTGAATGGAAAAAGTAGTCCTAGTTATGCAGGTGTTTCTTTGTTAATCACAGTTTGCTGGCAAGTCTCAGAATCAAGAACATTGTGTTGTATTAGGGTGAAGGAATCTTGAAATGTGAGAGTAGGTAATTCAGTATCCACGTGATATAAAGGTTAAGCTGAATCATAGTCTTCAACTACATTATGAAACACTTCCTTCAAAAAGGACACCAAAGCCATTGTCTTTCTCCAGGAAACAGTATATGACGTGTGAAAAAACAGACTAAGTACCTTGAGGAGATGTGGCAGAGAGCGTTAATACCAACCTCATCATCCAAGGTAGATGAAAGGTAGTATTGCTGGGAAATAAAAAGAAACAGAATAGTAAAAATATCCTGTCCCTTAATTTGGAGGGTCATTATGCAATGTAAAAAGCTATAGACTAAGACTGTTTCAAAATAAGGATAAAAATTACATTTTCTAATTGGAAATAAAAACTAAGTATAGGAGGCAAAAATCTTCTTTGTTTGCCACCATCAACTGACATCATTGTCAGAAGAAGCACTAGTTCAATACAATATTCACTAAATATGTAATATAAGAAATTTCCTATGACCACCTGTTCTACCTCTTCGATTCTGGCTATAAGATTTCTTTGAAACAGCTTCTTAATAGAATGTTTCTTTCCCTGGAAAAGGGTCCTTTTGAGATATGTAAACCTGACCTTTCCTTTTATAAGTAAGTGCACGCACATATTAGGCCATAAACCAGACTCTTCTTCAGATGTAGGTCCTAAATATTTACCGAACATTTCAACTGTTCCTGGACCATTTCTTTTATTAGAAGAGAACTCCTAGTTATCCTTAACTCTCAGGAGTATAAGCTCGCTCTCCTGAACTTACTTCTCTTATCATCCCTCTGCAATTCTTACCTTCTCCTTTAGAATACAAATTACTGTTTAATTTTCCCTTTAGTGTATCTATTATTTTGGAAAAAGCTACTTTAATTTTATCTCAAAATGTTGTTTTTTAGATTTTGCCACCTACTTTTGCAACTGACGCCAGAGCAAATATATTTCCAGCAGGCAGGTGTGTGGCAGCATGGTGACCACATGGCAAAAAGCAGTGTCCCCTGCTTCTTCTGAGCTTCTAGCTCCCAGTAGAACCAGTGCAGCCATACAGGCACTGCTCCCATTCAAGTGTGCGACCACCCAGATTTCTGGCTGTGGGATGTGTGAAGGGATATTCCCAGAGGTGGAAAGTGATTGCCAGCAAGACTGTGGACGGTGTGACCAGATTGATGGACTGCTCTGCTTCGTGGCTGAGCTGCAGGAGGGGGTAAGAAAACTGAGGAGTATTCGAGAATCTGAGAGGGAGATTAATCAATGGAGCCATACTCTGCCGTCTGTGATGCATAAAAGCCAACTCAGCATGATCAATACAGAGGCAGATGCTGGATCTGCTTTGAACCAGGAGGAAGGCAGTATCACAAGGGATAAGGAGGGATGGAAGAAGGTTACAGCACAGAGTGGTAAGAGGTACAACCTTACCCTCTAAGTCACCTTTCAGAGCAGCTATGAGGCCCTGGGTGTGGTAGATGAAGCCCATAATGAGAAAGAGTAGGAATCTGCACAAGCTGAGATCAGAGGGACCAACCCCCCATAACAAAACCTGCATTAAGACCAGCCCTGAGAACAACGGCAAGTTATGGTATTTGGTGATTCCCGCCTGTGCGGAACAAGAGCACCCATTTGCAGATGGGACCCTCTTTTCAGGGACATTTCCTGCCTCCCTGGGAGCTGAGTTTGGGATGTCACCAAAGACTAGTGGAACTAGAAGTTCAGCCTTCGGACTACTATCCATTTCTGCTCCTTCACATGGGTACAAATATTGTTGCAACAAAAAGTTTGAGGTGAACCAAAAGAGACTTCACTGCCCTGGGAAGAATGCTGAAAAAACCAGGAGCACAGGCAATATTTTTCTCAATCCTCCCAGTAATGGGGGGAGACTCTGGAAGAAACAGGTGAGTCCAAGTTATCAATACCCAGCTCGAGAACCGGTACCTCTGCCAAAACTTTGGGATTTTCAACCATGGAAGAGCCTTCAAGAGGCAAGACATGCTGGGGTCTGATGGGATCCACCTGTTCCAATGGGGAAAACACGTCTTTGGATGTATGTCAAGACATCTTTAAACTAGAATCAAAGGGAGATGAGGATACCAACAGGGTTGCAGTAGGTGAGCCAAGGCATGGCATAGCATCTGCTGAGGGTGGCAATGCCAGTGGGAACATTTGCACTGCCCCTGGGAGCATGGAGGGCTCAGAAGCAGGTCTGAAATGCTTGTACACCAACACAAGCAGTATGAGAAGCAAACAGGATTAACTGGAAGTTAATCCATGATGTCACTGGTATTAGTGAGACTTTATGGAATGAGTCCCATGATTGGAGTCCTAGGATGGAGGGCTACAGGCTATTCAGGGAGGAATAGGCAGGGCAGGTGCTGTGGAGGTGTCACACTATATTTAAGGGAGAGGTTTGACTGTACAGCCCTTCGTGATGATGTAATTCAGAGCCCTGGGGTAAGGATTAGGGGGATGGAAAACAAAGGAGATGTTGTAGTGGGTGTCTAGTACCAATAACCCAGCCAGGATGTAACCACTGATGAGTTATTTCATAGGCAATTAAGAAAAATTTCTGGATCGGTAGCCCTTGTCCTTATGGGAGATTTAAACTTCCCAGACATCAACTGGGAATATCATACTGCTGTGACACGAGCATGTGCGATGAGCAGGTTCACAGTGTGATGAGTGAAGAACCAGCTGTATGGCTGGGCTCAAAAGGTTGTAGTGAAGGGGGATACATCTGGCTGGCCATGGGTCACCAGAGGCATTCCTCAGGGCTCAGTTCTAGGTCCAGTTCTGTTCAATGTATTTATCAACAATCTGGATGCAGGAGTTGAATGCACTGTTAGCAAGTTTGCTGATGATACCAAACTGGGAGATGCTGTTGACTCTCTTGCTCAAGCTGGACTAGATGATCTTGAGGTCCCTTCCAACCCCAACCATCCTGTGGTTCTATAAAACTAAAGGACAATGACGGCATTAAAAAAAATGTTTATAAGCTGGCTATAGATACATTTATACCAGAAATTTAAATGTTGCAAAACTCCTGAATAAATACATTCTGCACAAACCCTCCAAGAGGAAAAAAATAATTTACAGGTTGAATTTGGTTAGTTTATGAAAAGGATTAGAAGACACAGTTTCCCACAATATCTTGTAATAAAACTAATTCACTCAGAAGATACTTTCCTGTCTTATTTTCCAAAACTAGGGTTTTCAGAGCATGAAGTATGTAAGGGCATTTTAGACACCCATATCTAGTCACAGTTGATTTGAATTAAGAGGTTGCTTCCCCTAACAGCCTACCAACAATAGAGTATATGTAACTAAACCAGTTCTGTTAGATGACTCCACTTACCTTAAACAGACCTTAAACAGAGTTTATCCTAAACATGTTTTTAGTAGATGTTTTTAAACCAGATAATTTTGACAGAACTGTTGGAGAGCAACTACAAACACAGGTCCAGTTGGACAGTGGTCCTGTATATAAAAGCTTTGGCAAGTAACACTGGAGGCCAGCTTCTTAACTTACTTGTATCATCAGCCATAAGAACAGTTTACCTTGCCATGCTCAGTATTACAGGTGTGGGTCTTAATTTTTTTCTAAACATTAAAACAAGTCAACTCAGACTAAATAAACATGCAGTTGGCATATCAAGTTTTGTTAGGGTCCCAAGTGTGTCCAGGGACTGAGGCCTTCAGTACTGTAGGCAATTTTGGGCTCCTCAGCATAAAGACATCTAACTATTAGAGTGTGTCCAGAGGAGGAAGACCAAGATAGTGAAAGTCTCGAGGGTAAGACTTAGGAGGAACAGCTGAGGTCACTTGGCTTGTTCTGCTTGGAGAAGACTGAGAGGTGACCTCATGGCAGCCTACCCCTTCCTCAGAAAGCACAATGGAGGGGGAGGTACTGATCTCTCTCTGGTAACCAGCAACAGGATGTGAGGAAATGGAATGAAGCTGTGTCAGGGGAAGATCAGGTTGGACATTAAGAAAAGGTTTTTGACTGAGAGAGTGATAGGACTCTGGAACAGGAAGTAGTCATGGCACCAGGCCTGTCAGAGTTCAAGGAGTGTCTGGATGATGCTTTAGTGATATGATTTAGTTTTAGGCAGTCCTGTGAGGAACAGAGAGTTGGACTTGATGATCCTTGTGGGTCCCTTCCAACTTGAGATACTCTGATTCCATGATTTAGCTGCCTATGGCTCAAGCTCAGCATTGGCTTCATACAGCTCTGTGACCTTGAGTCAGAGGGCTGTGTAGAAAGATTAGTGTGAGAAAAAGCTGTGGGAACTGGGGTCCTGTCCACCTTTGCTCCAGAGCTGCTTTTAAGCTCGGGATCATGCTCTCAGTGTCTGTCTGAATTTTGTTGCAGGAATGCCTGTGCTTGGTCTACCTTCCTGACTCTGGACTCTGACCTTGACCTGCTCACTTGACTTTCTGGCTTGACCTTGGACTTGTCTCATGACTACAGGTTTGCCTAGTGATCTGAACTGTTGACTGAATCTCACTATCATCACCAAGCCTTCTCTGCCCTTTGCACTCAGGTACTGTAGGACTGCACCCTTAGTGAGGCCACCGTCCTGCCTGCCTTTGCCTCTGGGTCTCCTTCCCTTACAGAGGGGCCTGCCCTTGCTGCCTCCTGCCAAGTATGACCGTGAACCTTTGGAAAGTAGAGAAAAAATTCCTATGCTACGTGGGTACAGCTCTTAAAAAGCATGCATATAGGAAGAAATATTTCCACCTTTAAAAATATATCTGCTCTCTTCTATAAAGGCTTTCTGCTACTAAAAAAAAAGCCAAGTCAGATGAGCATTTGAATCTACTGCTGTTGTATGTCTCAGAATGGAGAAACAGTTAATGAAAAAGAGTTTTTCTTGCAGGTATGAAACATCCTGATGGCAATTTTCAGTTGCCTGAGCTCCACTTTCTTTGCAAGCTAGGCTACCAGGCTGCTTCTAAATAAATCAGATGTATAATACTGTATTCAGTGACAAACTAAGTCACACAATTTTAGTTGCTTGGTTTTGTTAAGCGATGCCTGACCTAAGTGTGTACTCCATATGTTTGAAACTTAGGAGTGGACCTGGCATTGGCAAGGACCGGCAAGCTGACAGTTACCCAGGCTGATATGCATGTCATCAGCAACTGAATTCCAAGAACATATATATATACGTTTTGCAAAACTGGCCACTGCTGTTACGATAAAGGTAAATTTATGTCAGCGAGATATCACAGTTGTGAGGGCATTTCTAAGAACCTTATTTCCCATAAATTGACGAAGAAGGAAATAAGTACATGTTCTGTAGCAGTGAAGCACATATCTTTTCTGATTGTCTTTTGAATATGTGGCATTATTTAAATGTGATCCTTAAGCTGAGGTGTTTCAGCTTCAAGACTGAAGCTGAAAGCCAGCTGAAAATCAGCATCATGACTGGATGATGTTTAGATGTTCTAGTCTTGGCAATGTTCTTTTATGTTTGACTATTCTGCTTCACTAAGAATGAACTGAAAAACTTTTATCTTTTTAAATATTTTAACTCTAGCATGAACACTAGGTAACAGAACAGATTAAATTTTTCTTCTTTGCTAAGGACTACTTTGCTGCCAAGCAGAAGGCAAAAGAGATATACACGTAATGCTACAGACTGCTGTAGCATTCCATTCCATAGGACTAAGAAATCAAATAAAGTAGAGACTCCCACTTCCACTGACAACAGTTTCTTTCCATATAAGACAGAGCAGGAAGCAGCCAACAATGCTGGCTGTCTTTCAGATCTCAGTGACTCATGCATATACTACTCTTGTAAGTTATTTAATACTGAAATGGGCATTCATTATTGGAACTAAAAATTTATATGGTGTCTTTCATTAGCTGAGAGCTCACAATACTTTATAAAGTGTTTCTAAAGACACGTAAACAAAAAAAGAAACTGCCATGTTCAGGTGGAAAATGGCAGCCATATAACACACAGCTAAAATGCACCATAGCATATAGGTCTAGTTGCCCAAAAGGAATAAGGAATTAGAATCAAATTTTGCAACCTGCTCTAAATGGACCTGCTTTGGCAGGGGGGTTGGACTAGATGATCTCCAGAGGTCCCTTCCAACCACGTCATTCTGTGAGAATTAGGGTCCTTTGTTATGACAGCACTGCTGACTCTCTAAAGTATGTTCTATAACAACAGTCTCAAACTTTGCTTTTACTCTGCATCACCAGGAAGACTTGTGGTACTCTGTAAAAGGGAAATAAAAATCATTGAAGCTGTGAAAAGGAATTTTTGTGTAGGAAAATGTGTTACTTGAACCAGAATTTAGTAAGGAACTATAACAGCTGTGAGAGATATTCCTTCGTTATGTGAGGAACATTTCAGAGCACTGAAACACTATATAGTACAATTATTATTACTGCAAGTGCCAGGGCCTCATTCTTACACCACATGCAGAGCACAATGATTCAGGTAAGGATGTTCTTCCAGGCACTATCCTGGGACGTTTGTTCAAGTCCAATTAGGGACAGTACGACCTGGTGAAGAGACGGTGATGCCGTACTGTTACTTCCTACTGCTCTTGGAAAGAAACTATAAAAATAATAACTATGTTCCGCTCTTCCGTGAAAAGTGATGGAGCAGGCATAAGTGTGATTCTTGTTCTCAGAACATACATAGTATATGCAGGGCAGGCTAAGCTTCTTACCTTACAGCGTCCATCAGTTAAGTTCTATAAAGAATGTCAGTCTCCTCAACTCTGCCTTCTCTATTGAATAAGCCACAAAGTGAACCTGGCACTTGCTTATACACAGTTTTGGGGAGACGTCTGGTGACCCACTAGAAATGCCAGTTTTCGTAGTTTTTGTAATAGAAAATAGGGTAAGAGCGCAAATAGAAGAAATATTAGAACTGTATCTGTACTCCCTGAATTTGAAAAGGTTGTGTTTAGATCCATTGCTTGCATATGGTTTTAGAATAGACATAAATCACCTGTTAAACTTCTACAAAATCAAGAAAAATCTGAACCCTAAAAGTTAAACAGTCCTACTGGCACTGCTTCTTTTATTCACCAACCTCAAAATATTTTAAGAAGCTGGATAAATATTGCCACCTACATATACGTAAAGGCGGGGAGTTGATTCACCGAAGGATATGCTGTTTGGTTTGGTTCCTTGAACTTCAATTTGGCATTTAACTGAGGTGACACAGAGTTGGGAACACTATCCTCAATCCTTAGTGCCCTCTATGGTCCGTGAGAGGAAACAGGCAGCTTCAGCGTGACTTGCGTTGCGGCGGGCCCGAATCGCTGCTTGGAGGCACCAGTCTTTCTCCACTGCCTTCCTCCATTGCTCCCAGGGGGTCAGACTTCTCTGGAGATGCCTGAAATTTTCAGAATCAGCCCAGGCCTAGAGTCGCAGTTGGTATATGATGCCGTGGTTCTTACTTTCTTACCTGAACTGCTACACTAAGCTACCTCTGTGAAAAGCTCTGAGGATTTATAAAGCTGTATCAATAATGATTTTTTTCTCTCCTTCCCTTTAATATAACCCAAGAAAATCCAGAGTCTAGTTAATACATATGTCAGTCATGACCATATCAGAATGCAGTAATGATCTAGGAGAAGAAAACATCTCTATTATTTGACTACATTTCATTTGTATCTTTGGTAATTTTTTTCCCTTTTTGAACTGTGAGAAGTCCTAAAATTGGAACACACATAGGATGGATTAACTCCTATCACTCATCAGAAGGGTCGTAAAAAAAATTATTTTACATAAATGCGTCCACCTAGAACACAGAAGCAGTGGATCATTTTTTAATTGATTATTAGCTACGCATACTTCTATGTTCTATCACTTTCTTAAGATAGAAAAGTGTGCAGCCTTGCCTATGGGTTGTGCACTGTCCCAATGCATGCGCTGTCCTTGAAAGTACCAGAAAAATTGATAAGGATGGTTTGAAGTGAATTAAGTAGAGCAGCAGAACTACTGCTGATTTAGACTACTTCTGTCTTGGATACTCAGACCTAGCTGCGTTGAATGGTAGCCACACTACAAATATATGGGGTTGTTCATGCAATTTGCACAATAAAGATGTACTGCAGATCCACCTAATCATAAAACACCAACGTTCTTAAACAATGATTTGTAGCAGAAAAGGAATTCTTAAACCCCAGTGGTACAAAAGAGTTCTGTTGGCTCACTAAAGCTATAAAATCCAGAATATTTATTAGCTGGCACATATTGTGGATATATCATACATGGTCAAAACAATGCCACTAAAGCTTTCACAGCTTAGAGATTTTACAGGCTGGAGAAAACCGCAATAGTCAAGTTACTTTTCAAATCTCTTCAAAAAATCACCATTGTGCAATGGCTCAGGAATTCCACCTAGCTCTTCTAGAAACAGGGACATTCAGCAGGTGTAGTACAACAACATGTCTGGGACATTAATAAGCACATATAAAGATTATTGGAGAATTTCTGCTATATGTAGAAAACCCCCTAACTTCATGGAACTAGTTTAGTCTCAGAATTTATAAATTACAAAATGGTAGTTAAAGATCGCACTGCGTGAAATATTTAGCACCTTCCTTACACAGAGTGATTCTGGACCACTGACACATGCAGATGCATCTGAGTGAAATGAATACATTTACTCAAAGCTTGTCTTCACCACATACACTCACACACTCACAGATTCTTCAGTCTCTGTTGGTATGAGAAAGGCTTTGCTTTCATTAAAGTAATTCTCCCACTTTTCATGCCTGTATCATATTCTCAGCAGATTTCTCTGTGTTGTATCTTACTTTATAATTGTGGATTCTTCAAGTGCTGTTTCCATTCATCTGCCCACTCCCTCTTTGAAAGTGTGACAATGGACAGTAAAGCTTGTTCTGCTCAGCATGCTCTCATGAAATTCCATTGAAACAGAACTTTTAATTCTGTCCATATATATGTTTACATATATACATAAATTAAGTAGTGATTTAATTTTATGAAAGTTGTTGATTCATAAATTCATACTGTATTATACTTTGATACTACTTTTGTACCTGCTGCCATTGAGTTTATATAGTTGCTGAAAAGCTTAACTCCATCCTGAGTAAAGTTCCTTCCTAGCCTGGATATCTGGAAGGACACCTAGATAACCATTATGAAGTTGAGTATGAATTGTGACTTTTACGGATCCACGGATTCAAGTTGGAAGGGACCTCTAGAGATCACCTAGTCCAACTCCCCTGCTAAAGCAGGATTGCCTAGAGCACATTACTTAGGACTGCATCAAGGTGGGTCTTGAAAATCTTCAGAAAAGGGGACTCCACGACCTCCCTCGGCAGCCTGTTCCAGTGTTCTGTCACCCTCACCGTAAAGAAGTTTTTCCTCATATTTGAATGGAACTTCCCATGTTCCAGCTTGTGCCTGTTGCCCCTTGTCCTATCACTGGAAACCACTGAAAAGAGGCTCCAACATCCTTTAACCCTCCATTTAGGAACTTAGAAACATAGATAAGGTCTCCCCTCAGTCTTCTTTTCTCCAGGCTAAAGAGCTCCTCGAGCCTTTCCTCGTAAGGGAGGTGCTCCAATCCCTCAACCATCTTGGTTGCCCTATGTTGGACTCTCTCCAGTAGTTCCCTGTCCCTCTTGCACTGGGGGCCCCAGAACTGGACGGCCCAGAACTGGACACAGTATTCCAGTTGTGGCTTTCATAGTTTAAATTGTCATCTTTCATCAGTGGGTCCTTTCCCGCTCCTTCCTAAGACCTCCAGTTCTCTCACTCATCCACTTGCAACTGAAAGATACTAAATTAAAGACTGTCTGTCTTAAAATACACATAGGCACATATGTACCTATAAATAATAGAACAGGGTCATTTAAAGGAACTCTAGATGAGATGTAAAAGAAAGTGTAGATTTCCAAATTAGCAGTTAACTGTGAAAATTATAGTTAACATAAAGATATGTGGTCTTTTAAAGCATTCTGATGGGGTGCTAAGAGTTGTGCCACTTTGTTCAAGTTGTAGTGAATTCTGGAATTTCTGTTCTTTCTTTGACTACTTAAAGTACAACAACTGAGTAACTCAGAAAAGCAAAGCAAGTACCCTGATCTCTTGTGGCTTGTGGTTGAAGTATTCTCAATTTGGTAGAGTGAAAGCCCCGAATGAAGCTTCCCGTTGGGTAGTAATCCCATAACAACTCTTCATTCCTAATACAGATGCACTGTAGCATTCAGTCAAGGTTGTAGCCTGGGCGTCTCTTCTCTCCCTAGCTGTCTATTTTAATAAATCTTAAAGAAGCAGAATTATTATGTAAGAGACTTCTACCACTTTGCCAATATAACCAGCCAACAACTTCAGAAGCTGTCAGGGGAAGGACACCAGAAAAGGCAATTACATAAGATTTGGTTTGTTAGAAAAGCGAACTACGAATCCTGACTTTTTATTTCTCTCCTGCCACAATGAATCAGGCACTTTCCTCTTTAAAATCAATAAAGCAGAGAAGACACAGAAAGACAGACAGATGAGACTATTAGTATTATGGGAAAGACTGGAACTGCCAATTAATTTTGCAGCAGGTGGTGATATTAAGCAGCAAGGAATGTCCTGTGAGGAGCAGCTGAGGACTCTGGGCTTGTCTAAGTTGGAGAAAAGGAGGCTGAGGGGTGACCTCATTGCTCCCTACAGCTTCTTGAAGAGGGGAAGTGGAGAGGGAGGTGCTGAGCTCTTCTGCCTGGCTATGCAGTGGGAATGGCTCAAAGCTGCACCGGGGGAGGTTTAGGGCAGACATGAGGAAGGATTGCTTTACCAAGAGGGCAGTCAAACCCTAGAACAGGCTTCCTACAGGGATCATTGGTGCCCTGAGCCCATCATTGCTTAAGAGGCATTTGGACAATGCTTTTAATGATATGCTTTGACTTTTGTTCATCCCTGAACTGGTCAGGCAGTTGGACTATGTGATCATTGTAGGTCCCTTCAAACTGAAATAGTTCTATTCTATTCTATTCTATTCTATTCTATTCTATTCTATTCTATTCTCAAACGATATAAGAGCCAGAACACTACAGACAGGTTTTGAATAAGAATGCACAAATTAAAACTTTCATGTATCACAAAATTGCATTCAACATACTCAATCTAAAGCATTTTAGTCAGATTTCCCTCAATTACTCTCTCATTGACAAAATATACTAACTATTTAGCTCTGTGCTGCCCTTTAAATAATATAAATATTCAGAGAAAGAAGAGACATGAAAAAGCATTTGCTGTTACGCTACAGAGAAAGGATCTCCTGAACTGATCAAGACAACTTAAGTGATCACAAGATTTTCTCACTTGTGAAGATAATACTCTAATCTATGCTTAACTTTGCTTTGGATACATAACAAAGTTTTAATTCACATGAGTCTGTGCATGCACACATGTGTAGGAAGGGAGAAGTGTGCACACATGAAGCAAAATCTCAAATCCTGAATATTCAGTAGGGGAATACTAAAGGCTTTAATGGCCACCAGGATTATACTGCTGCAGTCAGCTGGGTGTTTTTGCTGAGGTCAGTTCAGCAGGGAGTGGCAGAACCAGCTTGGCCCTGACAGCAGCAGGCGGCTCTTTCACCCCTGGGATCTGCGTGGTGCACTGCAGCTGGTCACCCAGAGGCCAGGGGAGCCAGTCAGGATCACTGGATTCTGAATCCACTGATTCTGGATTCCAGAATCATGGAATCATGGAATTGTCAGAGTTGGAAGGGACCTCTAGAGATCATCTAGTCCAACTCCCCTGCTAAAGC